>CAWUFW010014038.1:0-436549 GCA_963921515.1 Calotriton arnoldi
TGAATGCAGTGTTAATCTAAACAAATACTTTCAAAAGTAGTCCGAGCAGGACTCATTAAGCAATATATGCCAGGACACAGGGTGCAGAATGACATCACATTTATTAACACCATAAATGGAGTATCATTCAATATTCAACGTTAATAGTTCTGGTGCTCACACGAAAAAGTGAAAGTGCGTGAAGTGAAAGTGCTTAGTGACATTTAAAAACATTACATCGCATTGACGAACAAGCTAAAAACTCCAATCTATTCAATTACAATGAAGGAGTTTTGGTTGTAAGGTCGACGGCGTTTCGATCTTAATGTTTAAAAGATCATCATCAGGACTGGTGTGTGAGCAATTAGAATCTATAGAGGAGAAAAATAACGAAGTAACCATGTGTCCCGGTACGGGCATTTAAAAACAGTTGCACAATCAATGTGAGGTTTGAACTATAGTCTTAATGGACGAATAATGTAGTCAAAAGCAACAGTAATAGAATTAACAATTGCCTAAACCTGCTTAGTAAGGTGACGCAAGAGGGCAAGGAATAAAGGGAGAGGGGGAAGAGTTTAATAAGTGTATAATTAATTGATATGCCACCGGGACTGAAAGATGCGCGGTGTCCGAAAATTAACAGTGGTGACTCGTTACAAGACGAAGAAGAGTATCTTAATCTGGGGCATGCGGGAGAATTATGCGCGGTAAGGAACCATGTACAAACCTTGTCAATTAAGAGAAGGTGGAGATGAGGTCAACACGCGTGGGAAAACCGCGGATCTGAAGTCCCAGACCGGGCGGAGGGAAGATCGAATCAAGGTTCCTGAAAAGGAAAGGAGTGTGAGTACCCGGGCAAGAGGAGCTCAAGGGACAATTCGGGGCTGGGGAATACTTACAGGGATGGTACAATTCAGCCGGGTAATCAGGGAAGGAATCGACGGCAGCCAAGAATTAATCTGCAATGAAGGGGGGAGGAAGGGGGAAGGATGGTCAAGGCATGACGGAGGGATCAGTGCATTGTTCTCAGAAGCCAAAAGGACAGGGTACTTACTGGGAAACCGGGATGAGTCCGGGACTCGAGGGGAGCGCAGCCGTGGCGTTGTGAATCCGAGGGCTGCCGGCACCGGTGGCGGCCATATTGGGTAGGAGGGTAGAATTATTGGAGCACATGGGGGTGCAGCATAGGAGAATTAAAAACCGAAATAGGCTGGGAAGTACATAACAATTGTAACCAGCAAGCTGGTGACTTCACATGTGGGGTAGCCACTAATTCCAGAAGGGGGCAGGAACCCAACCAGGGCCCAGAGTGGGACCTACTGGTGGAAATAGGATAGATGTGTAGGACAGTTGAAAAAATTATTATATACATGATAATTACAGGCATATTGTATACATTTTTAGACTTATTGCAGCTAGCATGATATTACAGAATCATGTTCCATTCATCGAGCGTATTTAGTCCATTCTCAATGGAACGGCAATTGAACATCCATTTGCATTCAAGTCTATTAAGGATCGCTAAAGGATCCCCGCCTCTGCTGCATGGGCGAACAATGTCAATTACTTGCCAACGGAGGTCTTGTTCAGAATGTCCTTTATCCAGGAAGTGCTCGACCAACGGTGCGGTGATGACTTGGCAACGTATTCTGCTTTTATGTTGGCTTATTCTTGCTTTCACCTTCTGGGTCGTTTGGCCAACATAAATGAGGGTTACAAGGACATTGGATGCAGTAAATTACATTTACCGAATTACAGTTAGAAAAGAAATTCAGCTTGTGTGTGACTGTGCCATATTCAAAAGTTTTTGTGTTTTTTGTGAGAGGGCATGCAGCGCAGTTACCACATTTGAAATGGCCCACTACTGGTGGGAGACCTAAGCACGTCTGTAAAGTATTATCCTTGCGTAGTGGCTGTTGTGCTCTAACCAAGTGATCCTTAATGTTGCACCCTCGTTTGAAGGAGAACAGGGAGCTTCATCGGTAATATTGATTGGAGGTTATGAGGGGCCAATGTTTTTTAATCACTTTGGTTATTTTGTTGCTTGCTGGACAGAACGTGGTAACGCATGCAATGCGTGACATTGTCTTTTTGGGCTTCGCTCTAGTAGAAATTCCCTATGGGAGAACCAAGCCCTTTTGCTAGATCTTTTACAAGGCGTCTGGGGTAGCCTCTGTTGATAAGTTTTTCGCATAGTGTGTCTGCTTCTCTTAGGTAATCCTCTTTGAGCTTGCAGTTTCTGCGTATCCTTAAAAATTGGCCAAAGGGGAGGCCATCCCTAAGTGCTCTCGGGTGGGCACTTTTGTAGTGAAGAAGGGTGTTGCGTTCTGTAGGCTTCCTGTAAAGTGTGGTATAGAGCCCACCCTCCGCTGTTTTGACACTGACATCAAGATAGTTTATCTCGGTGTTGCTTGAGCTATAGGTAAACTTGAGGTCAGGTTGACAGTTATTCAGCCAAGTCCCAAAAACGTCTAGTTCAGATGTACTACCTTGCCAGATCATGAAAACATCATCGATGTATCGATGCCAGCTCTTAATTCTACTATGGTGTGGATTGATCTGGTTAAGGACAAATGATTTCTCTATGTCGTCCACAAAAAGTATGGCAAAATTCGGGGCAAAAACTGCTCCCATAGAAGTACCTTTACACTGTTTGTAGAATTTATCATTAAACATAAAGTAATTTTTTGTCAAGGCTATCTCAAGAGAGAGATGACAAATTCAGTTGGGACTTTATGTGGTCTTGGTCTGTTGTTAAGGTGGGTCTCAATAACTCTAGTTCCTCTGTCCTGCGGAATATTAGTATAAAGGGACTCTATGTCCAATGTGACCAGGAGGTTACATGTGGGGTCAAATTGTTCCTGTTCCACCAAGTTAATAAAATGTGTAGTGTCCTTGACATAAGCTATGGTGTCTTGTACCAGGTCATGTATAAAGAAATCCACATACCTTCCTAGTGGTTCAAAAATGGAACCACATCCCGAAAGGATTGGTCTACCTGGAGGATTTTCCAGGTTTTTGTGAACTTTAGGCAGTGTGTATAGCACTGGCGTCCTAGGGTTTTGTTTATTAAGATAAAGGAACTCATTATGACTGAGGTAACCTAGGTCTTCAGCTGCCTTGGTAGTGGTCTGGATCAGATTTTTATCTCCACAAGGGGGTTGTGTCTCAGTAGTTTATAGTGAGTAGTGTTATTTAGTTGGCGCAAGATCTCGTTATCATACGTTGTTTTGTCCTGAATGGTGATTCCACCACCTTTATCACAGGGCTTTATAATGATGTGGTCTACGTTTTTCAGTTTGATAAGACTCTTCTTCTCTTCTAAGCTGATATTGTAGGGGATAAAGTTATGTTGGTTTTTAACTTCTCCAGGTCTTTAAGTACTAAGTTCTCAAAAGAAACTACTTCTGGGGGCAGAGCACCTGTGGGTGGGTTAAAGGACGATTTAGGGCGCAGTCCTGTGGTGTCATAGTTAGGCGGTGATTCCTTATGGAGAAAAAAGGATTTTAATCTTATTTTCCTAAAGAATTGGAAAATCTCTGTCTGTATATTAAACCAGTCTGGTTTTTCAGTGAGGACATAGGAGAGTCCTTTGCTCAATAAGGAGACTTCAGTGGAGGAAAGTTGATGACTAGAGAGGTTGAAAATGGGGATCTGTTCTATAATGGTTGAGGAAAAATTATCCTCTAAACCAAGGTCATTTAGTATTGGTAACCCCATTGATAAAATTTCCGTCGTGTCTGGCGTTCGCCTGGGGGAAAGTTGTATCGTGGTTTCCTCTCCCTCTCTCTGATTGGAATGGTTGGCCTCGTCCTAAAAAATTAAGGTTATTAGGGGCCGAGCTGGGGCCTGCACCAGGGTCCGATGTGTCTGAATCTGCAGATGAATCAGAAAAGGTTACAGGCTGTCTGTTTTTGAATCTGCCCCAAGTGCCTGCCTGTTGTCTTTGGATGTTTTGGGGATTTGTAAAATAATCTTCTCTTAGGTATGGATAGGTCTTTTCCTTGCTATAGTTTTTTATGTCTCTTGTTACCTTAGTAGCTTTTTTGTGGTGTCTCGAACTTCTGAAAGTCAGAGATGGTCTTTTCTAATTTATCAAGGACGGCTTTAGCCTCTGACAAGCTGTCCAACTCCAAAATAGCTTTTTCTAATTCATATATCTCCTCAAGTTCTTTTTGCTTTGTTCCAAAGCAGTATCGATGCCTAAAACCATCCAATGGCGTGAGCACGTAGTACCTATGTGAGCGAAACCAAACTTGAATTTAGGGTCGTGCAGGAAAATGGCTGGGATGTTGCGTACTTGTAGGCCAATGGGTATTATATCCGCTTTTAAATATTCTGTCAGCATGCGAGCATGCAGATCTGTATCGGATGTGCTTCTTTTTGAGGTGTTCTAGGGACGTTAATTTATCTGTAACTACATCATTTGAAGGAACTGATGGTGCTAAAGTTTGAAAAAGAGACGGGCCGCTTTTAATTTTAGCAATATAATCTTCTGTGTAAGTGGAACGACTAGGTATGGACATTCTTGGTGGGGAAACGGGAAGGAAGTGTAGGCCAGAATGGCTTCCCTATGAATATACTAACACAGTATTTAAGGTAAGAACTGAATAAACAGAACCACTAAAGAAGTGATGACCCTTGCAGTGTAGCCACTGCACGTAGAGTATATATAAAAACAAGGGTAACCCCGTAGTAAGACCAGGGGTGGTAATTATGGTTAAGGAGAACAGTGGTCTCAGGGAGGCTTCAAGGGTCCTCGTGTAGCCTGGGCTACTATTAATGAATGCAGTGTTAATCTAAACAAATACTTTCAAAAGTAGTCCGAGCAGGACTCATTAAGCAATATATGCCAGGACACAGGGTGCAGAATGACATCACATTTATTAACACCATAAATGGAGTATCATTCAATATTCAACGTTAATAGTTCTGGTGCTCACACGAAAAAGTGAAAGTGCGTGAAGTGAAAGTGCTTAGTGACATTTAAAAACATTACATCGCATTGACAACAAGCTAAAAACTCCAATCTATTCAATTACAATGAAGGAGTTTTGGTTGTAAGGTCCACGGCGTTTCGATCTTAATGTTTAAAAGATCATCATCAGGACTGGTGTGTGAGCAATTAGAATCTATAGAGGAGAAAAATAACGAAGTAACCATGTGTCCCGATGCGGAGCATTAAAAACAGTTGCACAATCAATGTGAGGTTTGAACTATAGTCTTAATGGACGAATAATGTAGTCAAAAGCAACAGTAATAGAATTAACAATTGCCTAAACCTGCTTAGTAAGGTGACGCAAGAGGGCAAGGAATAAAGGGAGAGGGGGAAGAGTTTAATAAGTGCATAATTAATTGATATGCCACCGGGACTGAAAGATGCGCGGTGTCCGAAAATTAACAGTGGTGACTCGTTACAAGACGAAGAAGAGTATCTTAATCTGGGGCATGCAGGAGAATTATGCGCGGTAAGGAACCATGTACAAACCTAGTCAATTAAGAGAAGGTGGAGATGAGGTCAACACGCGTGGGAAAACCGCGGATCTGAAGTCCCAGACCGGGCGGAGGGAAGATCGAATCAAGGTTCCTGAAAAGGAAAGGAGTGTGAGTACCCGGGCAAGAGGAGCTCAAGGGACAATTCGGGGCTGGGGAATACTTACAGGGATGGTACAATTCAGCCGGGTAATCAGGGAAGGAATCGACGGCAGCCAAGAATTAATCTGCAATGAAGGGGGGGGGGGGAAGGGGGAAGGATGGTCAAGGCATGACAGAGGGATCAGTGCATTGTTCTCAGAAGCCAAAAGGACAGGGTACTTACTGGGAAACCGGGATGAGTCCGGAATTCTAGGGGAGCGCAGCCGTGGCGTTGTGAATCCGAGGGCTGCCGGCACCGGTGGCGGCCATATTGGGTAGGAGGTAGAATTATTGGAGCACATGGGGGTGCAGCATAGGAGAATTAAAAAACCGAAATAGGCTGGGAAGTACATAACAATTGTAACCAGCAAGCTGGTGACTTCACATGTGGGGTTGCCACTAATTCCAGAAGGGGGCAGGAACCCAACCAGGGGCCCAGAGTGGGACCTACTGGTGGAAATAGGATAGATGTGTAGGACAGTTGAAAAAATTATTATATACATGATAATTACAGGCATATTGTATACATTTTTAGACTTATTGCAGCTAGCATGATATTACAGAATCATGTTCCATTCATCGAGCGTATTTAGTCCATTCTCAATGGAACGGCAATTGAACATCCATTTGCATTCAAGTCTATTAAGGATCGCTAAAGGATCCCCGCCTCTGCTGCATGGGCGAACAATGTCAATTACTTGCCAACGGAGGTCTTGTTCAGAATGTCCTTTATCCAGGAAGTGCTCGACCAACGGTGCGGTGATGACTTGGCAACGTATTCTGCTTTTATGTTGGCTTATTCTTGCTTTCACCTTCTGGGTCGTTTGGCCAACATAAATGAGGTTACAAGGACATTGGATGCAGTAAATTACATTTACCGAATTACAGTTAGAAAAGAAATTCAGCTTGTGTGTGACTGTGCCATATTCAAAAGTTTTTGTGTTTTTTGTGAGAGGGCATGCAGCGCAGTTACCACATTTGAAATGGCCCACTACTGGTTGGAGACCTAAGCACGTCTGTAAAGTATTATCCTTGCGTAGTGGTTGTTGTGCTCTAACCAAGTGATCCTTAATGTTGCGCCCTCGTTTGAAGGAGAACAGGGGAGCTTCATCGGTAATATTGATTGAGGTTATGAGGGGCCAATGTTTTTTAATCACTTTGGTTATTTTGTTGCTTGCTGGACAGAACGTGGTAACGCATGCAATGCGTGACATTGTCTTTTGGGCTTCGCTTCTAGTAGAAATTCCCTATGGGAGAACCAAGCCCTTTTGCTAGATCTTTTTACAAGGCGTCTGGGGTAGCCTCTGTTGATAAGTTTTTCGCATAGTGTGTCTGCTTCTCTTAGGTAATCCTCTTTGAGCTTGCAGTTTCTGCGTATCCTTAAAAATTGGCCAAAGGGGAGGCCATCCCTAAGTGCTCTCGGGTGGGCACTTTTGTAGTGAAGAAGGGTGTTGCGTTCTGTAGGCTTCCTGTAAAGTGTGGTATAGAGCCCACCCTCCG
Organism: Calotriton arnoldi; assembly: GCA_963921515.1. Taxonomy (NCBI): domain Eukaryota; kingdom Metazoa; phylum Chordata; class Amphibia; order Caudata; family Salamandridae; genus Calotriton; species Calotriton arnoldi. Next base: position 7,114 of record CAWUFW010014038.1, read on the forward strand.
CTGTTTTGACACTGACATCAAGATAGTTTATCTCGGTGTTGCTTGAGCTATAGGTAAACTTGAGGTCAGGTTGACAGTTATTCAGCCAAATCCCAAAAACGTCTAGTTCAGATGTACTACCTTGCCAGATCATGAAAACATCATCGATGTATCGATGCCAGCTCTTAATTCTACTAGACTTCGAAAAGGTAGGTTGTATCAAAGCATACAGTGGTTTGATACGCTGGGCGAATTCGGGAATGTATGTACGTCCAAAATTCAAAAAACCCAGCAAGGACTGAAGCTTCTTCAGATTAGTAGGAGGGCACAGAAGTGCACATTTCTCAAGGAAACGGGGGGCTAAGCCCTTACCTTCATTGTTGAGCTCATAGCCCAAGAACAAAACGGTAAATTCAGCAATGTGAGATTTAGCAAAGTTAATTTTGTAACCTTGAACCGCAAATTCAAGAATAATGCGGTCTACTCGGGTCAGATGTGGAAACAATTCATCATCTGTCAGATAAATGTCATCTACGTACGAACATGCGTCTGGATCTATGCCGTCTAACAAAGAGACAAAGAGACAACACGAGCGGCGAATACGCCTGGACTATTTTTGTAGCCCATAGGAAGACGCCTGAATTTGAACAATTTACCACCGGAAGTAAAAGCACACCATTGGCCACTCTCCGGGGCTAAGTTGTGCGTGTAGAATCCATTTGAAAGGTCAAGTGTCGTTTTATATTTTTTACGAACAAGACTGTCTACAAGCGCAGAACTATGGGTATTTTGCACCGCAAAGGTCCGACAATGAGAGTTCAAATGCCGGTAATCCATCACTAAGCGGTACGATCCATCGGGTTTAGAAACCGCGAAAAGGGGATTATTCATAGGTGATACGCATGTTTCGATTACTCCCTGATATTCCAACTGAGTCAGAATTTCGGAAACGGGGCCTTTGGCTTCACGTTTTATGGGATATTGGGGTTGTGGCTGCGGTAGTGACCGCAAAGGTATTTCATGGGGGAGAGATTCTTCGTCCCAACCCACGTGGTTGCGGTATAACGCAGGAGCCAGGGACACAGCCCACTCAGCTGCCAGAGCCTCCGCTTTGTCCTTTGGGACATGTCGAGAAAAGCTCGGAAGGATTGCCTCCTCCCCTGTACGTGCAGCTAGAACGAATGGGGGTGGCCAATCCACCTCCGCTAATAAAATGTCATATGAAGAGGTTAGATTTTCCCAAAAATCCCTTTAATAATTCGCTGTATATCACCTTCAATTTGAATGACAATATTAAAAAGTCTATCAGGGGGTGCCACTCTGGTGTCAGCTGTTTCGACAGTAATGAATGTTTCAGTTGCTGTCGCCTCCATATGAGGACGTAGCGCCTCCCGCACTATGGTAACTTCCGCGGCGCTGTCTAGGAGGGTTACTGCCCACGTCCAATTCAGGAGCCTCATTCTCACCGTCTGTGGCATATTTCGCTGTTACAGCAGCAACTTTCTTCTTCTGAAATTGTGGTCGAAAACGTTGAAAGTCTTCTGCTTTTCCTCTGACTTGTTGTCGAGGTTGGTCTCGTCCCTGGGGAGCCTCTCGGTCCCTCCCTCTATCCTGGCGGTCTCCTCCACCGGCCTGTGACGAAGTCTGTGCCTGTGAAGAACGAGGAGAACGCGCATCAGGGATCTGAAACCTATCCGGTGATTTAATTCTCGCTCTATCGCGTAAATCATAAGTGCGTTCAGAAGAGACTGAAACCGGGGATGCGCCTCTCGACCCCGGCTTCTTTTGTTGCTTACCCTGTTTTTTCAGCCTCCAACTCTTTTTAGTGAAGACTGGTTTCTCATCTTTCTCAGGCTGAGATTTGGTTTGTTGTTGTTGTTGTTGCGATTGTGTTTGCTGTTTTGCAAAAGGCTTGTTGCCCAGGCTATTTCTGCCAATAGTTTTGTAAGCCTGGGTAATAATTTTCGGTAATTCGCGAGGCCTGTCCAATTCTGGGACCAAAGCCAAAGCATTCGCTACTTGAAAGTTCACGGCATCGCCCTTGACATTCGCAAGGATCAGCTGCGCTACTACTTCAAACACTCCCACCAGTCTCATCCCTAATTCCACAGCCGCTTCAGGGCCATGTTCATCCTGTACTTTTTTAATTACTGAGGGGAGAACTGTCATGGAAGGAGTACCAAAACACTTAGAAAATACTGCTGCGAATACCCTACCCCAGTTGTCACATGCTGTCAACTCGGGAATTAAGTCTTTTGGCAAACTAATCGTAAGAATGCGGTGTTTATCCAGCGGGGTTGTGTGTGGAAAAACTGCCTCCAGCTGGTCAAATTTTTCTGCAAGCCAATAAGGAAAATCATCCTTATTTTGTGGACGTTTGCCCATCACCGAATTCACCATGACAGGACTTATGGTCACTCCGCTTGCAGCAGCTGGTTGGCCGGCTACTCCAGGAGCGGCTCCATGGATGCTGCCTGTAACATATCGCACTAAAGCTCGATGCACCTGCACCAAGGCTGCATACATATTGCGCAGTTCCGCGACTGGTATAGTCATATAACGCGGATGTGGGGTGTATCCGGCCAAAACAGGCCAAGTGGCCCCCTCAATAGATAAGGGGCCTAAACGAACCGTGGTAGTCGGTTGTGGGAGGGCGCCATTAAACCAAACACGGTGTTGCCAAGCCGTGAGCGGTACTTCAAGAGTAGTATACGGTCGATAGACAGCGGGAACATTAGTGGGTTCATATTCATGGAACAGATTATCGTTCGCGTCTACCGCTGGAAAAGTGATCCAAGAGTAGAACACCTCAAAGTGGAAAGCCGGATCGGCTTGAACCACAAAGACTAGGTCGACTCCCGTGTCTGGCACTCCATACACCCGTAAGTGATCCCGGAGTGCTGTGCGGCTATGCACCGCTATGTCTATACCCGCCATTACTAACGGGGTTATTCGACAACCTTACAAGAGGCAGCACAAAAAGGGTTATGATTAAGAAACCTTTTTTAACAACTTCAAGCTTGAAAGAACCTACAAAAACTTCAATGTAGGAGGTATCGCCGTCACACACGCTTCCGGAAGCGTACGTGAGGGGATTGTGGACAAGCACAAGTACTACTCAAGCTGCCTCGCAGATAAGCTGCCCCACTCGTTGGTCGCGCCATGTCATAGGGATTCTGCACACACAGAGCTATGCACAGGATAATAGAACCTCGGAATATAGTGGTGAGCCAACCATAACCCTTAGCACCTAAAACCCCAACCCAACTAGCCTTAGCGTCCCATTAGCACCAATGTACCAATGATTAGACAACCCAGAACACGGTATCTCTCTCTCAGGACTCGCAGAAGCAAGAACACTCTTTCGTCCCTCACTCGTACCTGTCCACAACATGCGTAAGAAGAGACACTGTATAGGTTAAAATGTTTATTTCAACTTACGTGCTCTAAGATACAGTACACGTGTCAGTACTACTAGCATAATACATATGAATAATATAATCAGCATAGTTACAACTCCATAGAATACGAACGGGGAAAGCATCTCATAAAGCAGTGGATATATGTCTAACTAACATTACCACCCTCCCGTGCTGGAAGCCAGTTTATTATGAAAATAGAAGACCTCTGGGCTTTGACTAGCGAACCCCCATACCTCAGTCTCTAGATGCAAAACTACATCAGCAGACAATCACAGCTCTTCTCTCTGGAAAGGTTGCCTCCAAGTGTCTCTAGAGCGGACCAACCACAATATTAAAAACACACTAATTTTTCCATGGCAGCTGTACCTAGTGTTATGTCTAGGTGTGAGGGACTGGCCAAATCAGCAAGACAAGGAAACGTTGTTATTCGACCTTGTACATGTTGTGCAGTCTGAGCCCAAAGTGAACAGGAGAAAAGGTGAAAGATAGAAAATGCAGACAGTGCAAAGAAAACTTGGCAAGAGCAGAGGTCGATAGAACTACGGCTCAAAGTAACGTGTGCAAAGAAAAGCATTATGGCAGCCAGGCCCAGGACAACTTAGCAAGGCAGGCCAGGGCCAGGATGCCACAAACCACAAGACAGTTGTAGTAACGAGCCTGACTACCAAATAGGTATATTTTGGGACAATGTCCCAGGTACAGTACAGTGATGCCGTGGAGCCACCAAGCCTGCCCTGCAGCAACTACCAAAGTCAGAACCCAGTAACCTTCTATAATATGACAGTGCTTACATTCTGAAATGAGCAGTAGGCAGGCGACATCGCCCCTTCTAGGTAAAACATATCTACTTTATTTACACTACACAAAGAGATGACAAAATTAAAATATAGCAGTATAACAAATCTTCCTTCTATACACTGGGCAAAGACATAACAAAATAAAATATAACTTGCAGCCTAACACCTCTCATTGTGAAACATGGTCCCCTTTTTTATGACATAGGAATTGAAACCACATCTCAATCCAAAATGAGCATCAAACTCCAAAGAACAGAGGAAAACAGTGCAGAAAGTGACACTGATCTTACTCAAGGATAAGTTTATGCAGCCTCACAGGTAATCGTCTTATCCTACCCTCTTCCTCATGCAGACAGGGTGCGGAATGACATTCAATGCCAAATCTGGCTGTGCACCTCTGAACATACCCTTGTCATCCATCAGCATTATAACGACCTTTTCCTCTTGCCCTCATTTTCATGACACACATGTCCTTCCTGGTTCTCCCACCCTTCCTACCATACAAAGCAACAGTCCTCTTATTTAATTCAGGATATCTGATAGAGACATCTAGCAGCAGATCCCTTAACTTTTGAATTTTTCCCAGGTGTCAGACTGGATCCGGAAATTTTTCAGCAGTCACTCTGCCCATCGGGGGGCGGCGCCTTACGACTCTGTGATGACATTGACTCCAGTTGTGACGTCAGTGGAGTCATATAAGTCCCTTCCGGCGAGCAGATGTCAGTTTCTTCTTTTCCGCACTGCAACGCTGTTTCGGAGAAGCGGTCAGTCAATCAATCAATCAGGGTTGGTAAAGCTCAACTACTCACCTGTGAGGGTCTCAAGGCACTGGGGGGGAGGTGGTGGCTCCGTTGAGTTCTGGGGTCACCCGAAAAGCCAGGTATTGAGGTCCTTCCTGAACTGGGCAATGTGGGAGATTGCCGGAGGCGGAGGGGGAGGGTGTTCCACGGTTTGGCTGCGAGGTAGGAGAAGTACTTTCCTCCCATTCTAGTCTTGCTGATACGTGGGACGGTGGCCGGTGAAAGCTGGGCTGATCGGAGGTGTCTTTTGGGTGCGTGGAAGGAGAGGCGGCTATTCAGGTATGCGGATCCGGTGTTGTGAAGAGCCTTGTATGCGTGGGTGAGGTTTTTGAGGGTTATTCTCCTTTCAACTGGAAGCCAGTGGAGATCAGGGAGGTGTTGGGTGATGTGACTGCGACAGGGGATGTCGAGGATCAATCTGGCTGCGGCGTTCTGGACAGTCTGGAGTTTGCAAAGGAGTTTCTTGTTGATTCCGGCGTAGAGAGCGTTGCCGTAGTACAGTCTGCTGCTGAGTGCATGCGTAGCAGTTTTTCTGGATTCAGTTGGGATCCATCTGAAGGTCTTTCGAAGCATGCGGAGGGTGTTGAAGCAGGTCGAGTAGATGATGTTGATCTGGCGGTTAATTGTGAGCGATGAGTCTAGTATGATGCTGAAGTTTTGCGCGTGGTCCGTCAGGGTGTTGGGATTTCCGAGGGCGGAGGGCCACCAGGAGTCGTTCCATGCGAAGGTAGTGGAGCCTAGGATGAGGACTTTGGTCTTTTCTGAGTTGAGTTTCAGGCAGCTGTTCTTCATCTATGTGGCGACGGCTTTCATCTCTTCTTGGAAGTTATGTCTTGTGATGTTGGGTTCATTGGTGAGGGAGAGGATCAGCTGGGTGTTGGCGTATGAGACGATGTTGAGCCCGTAGTTCCTGACGATGGTTGCAAGGGGGGCCATGTAGACGGTTCCTCAGGCATTTTTTTCTGGCCTACTTCGACAGTTTTTGTCGGTTGGGAACAGTGTGCCTTTTTTCCCATGTCTTTAGGCTTTAAGCCTTTTGGGTCTTGTACTCGGCAAATGTTGGCTACAGATCCTCATTCCGTTTGTATGTGGTGTTTGGGAAAACACCACGAATCCGAGGATAGTGACTCCGGCCAGAGGCCGAAGGCGCTCAAGGAACGCCATATGACGTTACTGGCGGCTCATCTGTCACAGTCCTCAGAGATTTCACGGCCTCGGTCTTCATCTTCCAAAATGGAGCACCGTTCATTGGGCCGTTCCAGGATCCGAAGCTCCTCGACGTCTCGGGGACGCTGCTCTCCAGAGACGTCTAAAGATAAACGCAGGCGTTTGAAGTCGAAGCTACCTCTGTCTTTGCCGCGTGGATAATCTGTTTCCCACGGCTCCTCCCGCTTGCCGGTTGAGGAGGCCATACACAACTTTACCCCGTGTCTCCCCGTCTTTCCGGGAGCCGGGGCATCGATGGCCCAGATGAAGAGAGTACTATAACTCTCTGCATCTCATCTTTGGGCCCCCGCCTTCCTCTGGAGCTCCCTCGGGTTCCAAGGAGGTGAGTGGAGCTACGTCGGCGTTAAGGCGCTTCAGTGATAGGCAAAGTGATACAGAGTCTTAATTACTCTTTCTCTGTTTATATGTTCTTTAGTTGTCCATATACTTGGGCTGTATAGGTGATACAGAATTTTTTTTTTTCCGAGCTAGCCTTGTTAGGGCATTGGCATGTCCGCTTTTTGCTTACACCAGATTGGTGTTCCTGCGAGTAGCAGATGTTATTGTTTTAATACTGTCTTTAACAGTTTATGTGGTAAAGGATGTCTGAGGTATGTTTTTCCTTTTTCTTTTTCCTCTGAAAATAGGCTTCATGCTCAAAAGGTCATTTGCAGGTGTGTTTTCCTGTTAGGGAGTTTACCTTTTAACGTGCTTCTTCGAAGCAGTTCGGTATGCTGTATGCATTGCTGTTGACTTACAGCAATTCGTATAGAGCATGTACTTATGCCAATTATGAGACCTTGTTTGCAGAGTGTATACTTGGTTTTTGCTGTATACTCTAAATTTCCACTTCAGGGTAATGATGGTCTCTGGTTTGTCCAACGCAGTCCTTTTTATTACTTTAGCGGACTGCACTTTTCATTGAATTCAAGTGGTGCACGGATAGCTTTTGCATTGGATAATTTTTGGGTTATGCTTTCCGGTGAGGGGGTCAGGCCAACTTTATTATGTGTTGTGTTCCATACCTGCGCATAGGAATTTGTTCCTTGGAAGAGTTTGCATAAGTGTGTTGCATATGTGTTTACACATGCTGAGATATAATTCTGCTATATGTAATAAGAAGGATATTACATTCTGTTTTAAAGTTCAGATCTATATGTGGGCGTGGAACGAGGATATATAGATCTGGGTATAATTGATCAATATTTATAGCATGTTCATATCTGTTTAATTGCCATTTTTTCATCTCTACGGAAACTATATATTATGTAATCATTCGGGTGGTCATTTTGGTTAAAAAAAAAAAAAGGTTCTTTGTTTTAGGAATGGACTATGACGTTCATCCATCTGGACACTTGGTTTGATCTTCCCGACCTTGCAATAAATAGGTTTATTCATCTTGGTTTTAATGGGAATGAGGTTTGGAAGCCCTTCTTTTCTGATGTAGAGAATGCGTGTTGCATGACAATTGCGTTGCATTTGGCCTTTCTAGTCCAAGGACTCACATACCCTTTGGGGGTTAAATACTATTGTCTGTCTGTTGTCAGATGTCTTCTGACAGGGTATTATTCTGTTCCCCTTGAGGCTTTTGTTTTTCTGTGCCTGCGGGGTTGTTTCTTATTTACATTGGCTGTGGTCGGTACCACGGTTTTTATAGAGAGCCATGCTCTTTTTCAATTAATTCCTCCAGAATTAATGTCTGGTATGTGGTGGATTTTGACCAGCTGGTTCTCTTTGAGAGCTTTTGTAGGATTCGTTAGCAGACCCTCCTCTGGGTGCGTATAGTTATGGTATTTAATTCAAAAGTTAAGGAATCTGCAGCTAGATGTCTATCAGATGAACAAGTTACTTACCTTCGGTAACATATTATCTGGTAGAGACGCAGTCTAGCCACAGATTCCTTAATGCCCTGCCCATCCTCCCCACTCTGCAAACATTCTGTAGTGTAAGGGTAACCCCTTTTCTTTACTGGTTTTATATACCAGTGATCACTGTTTCACGTAATTGTGTGATTCAACGGACCAATTGGTCTTACTTCTTAAATCTTGACTTGGTATTGCCATGCCCTTAATTTCCAGTTGCTTTCATCTCACCATTGGGTCTTTCCTTAAGGATCTTGTCTGGGTATTATCATACCATTTATTTCCATTTTTTTTTTTTAACAATATATTTTATTATTACTTTTGCATGGTATATACCGGGCCGTGGCCCAAAGGATACAGTTTGAAGACATCATATGGTTACATAAACATACAATTGAAAAATGTTTAACTCCTGCAAAACCTGCAGGTACAGTAACAAACACATTGCGCAGTAAGTCCCATATCCCACAAATCTATATTTGTCCAGTTGGCTAAACATTCCGAAAGTTACTATTAATAATCTGGATTGCTCAGTGACCATTAACAAAAGTGGAGCGTGTCCTGTCAGGGGTCCAAAGGTTGAAGGGGAGGTAGCTCTATGCCCCGATATTCCGCCCATCTCAACCATATTTTCCTATGCTTTTGGGGGCAGCCCCGAGCTTGAAACACCGCAATCTCAGCACTCATGTAGTCGTCAATGGCCTTTTTCCACTTACCAATTGTCGGGGGGGACGTACCCTTCCATGTTTGTGCAATATCCCGTTTAGCAATGGTAACAGCTAAAAATAATAAGTGTTGCTTGTACCTGTTCCCTCCAATCCCATCAGTACTATGCAGCAGAAACAATCTCGGATCTAGTGAGAGATCCCACGACAGCACCTCACCCAGACATGCCACGATCCTCCGCCAGAATGGCTGCAGTGCCAAGCAGGCCCAGACAGTATGAAAGAAAGTCCCTTCCTCTATCCCGCATCTCAGACATAAGGGGGATTGAATGACGCCCATCTTCCAGAGACGGGACCTTGTATAGTAGATACGGTGTATATATTTAAATTGTGTGAGATGATAGCGCGATGACACCGCCGCACTGCGAGGGCTAGCCAAGGCCTCTGTCCAGTCATCATCGGTCATATCTGGTATGTCTGCTAACCAAGCACGTCTAGTCTTGTGTAGGGTTGTGGAAGTGTGTGTCGTTAACGTTTGATAAATCTGACGGATCTTATGGTCGCCTAGATCCCCCATTAATAAGCGTCCCTCCAGAGGGTGAAATTCTGGCAAATTCTCGATCGTCTGGAGGACAGGGGTCAGTGCATGTCGCAACTGGAGATACTTATAAAATTGAGATTTGTGCAGCTGAAACTCTGTCTGTAGCTGTTGGAACGACTTCAAGGTGGTACCTCGCATTACGTCACCTAACGTGGATATTCCCACTAAGTCCCACCCTCGAAATCCCGGGCGGAGATGCGCACTATGCCACAGCAGGGTCGCCTGGGTCAGGCGACCATGCCAACCCATCTGTTTAACCGCAGATCTCCAAAGCCGGATCACTGTGCCGCTGGCAGGGGGTAGAAAGTCCAAGTTCTGTGTGCTGTACAGGAGGTGAAGGAGGGGGGTGCCCTCCATTGCCATATGTTCTAGTGCATATGCTGGATCAGTAGGCGAACTATACCACCACTCATTTACAATTAATAAGTGGGAGGTCGCGTAATAAGCGTATATGTCCGCAGCTGCTATGCCGCCGCAGTATGTTGACTGCGTGCACGTACTCAACGCAACTCGTACAGCGCCGCCATTCCAGAGAAATGTATCATGGATGGCGTTGATTTGTGCGAACCAAGTTCGCGGTATAGCATATGGGAAATGTTGTAGTCTATAAAGTATTCTGGGCAATGAGACCATTTTAAAAATCGCAGAGCGCCCATACAATGAGAGCGGGAGGGGAGACCATATTGCAGTTTCCTCCTTAAGGCTCGTAATGAGTGGGTTAATATTATGTGCCCAGGAAATCTTTGGGCAGGGTGACATAAAAATGCTGAGATACATAAATCCCGTAGTAGCGCGTGATAGCTGCTCTGCCCATGTTTCGCGCCCCTGATTCCCTCACACCGGAAATAATATGGATTTAGAAGGGTTAGTATTAAGCCCAGTGGTCTGGCCAAACACTCGGAGGATCTGTATGATGCGGGGCCCTGAGAACCACGGGTCAGTCAAGAAAAAGAGGACATCGTCAACGTATAGCGCGATGCGATCGGATCGGGATGGGGACCACTCAAAGCCCCTGAGCACCGGGTCCCACCGCACCCATACTGCCAAGGGTTCCACAGCGAGGGCTAATAGTAATGGTGACAGGGGGCAACCCTGCCTCGTGCCTCAGCAGATGGGGAACGGGGCCGAGCGATGCCCTGCATTCCTGACCGACGCCGTCAGCCCTGTGTAGAGCAATCGTACGTAGGCCAAGAAGCGCGTGCCAAAATTAAGAACTTCAAAAAGTTGGAAGAGATACGACCAGCTGAGGAAGTCGAGCGCCTTGTCGATATCCGCCAGGAGAATCGCCGCAGGGCGTCCGAGGTCTGAGGCTCTTGCCATGGCATTATGTACCCGTCTGATATTATGGCGCATAGAGCGGTGTGGCATAAACCCGGCTGATCCGGGTGGATCAGATCTGCACACAGGTCCTGAGGCGGTCAGCCAGGACTTTGCCCAGTAGTTTGAACTCAAAGTTGATAAGAGAGATGGGCCGATACGACGAGGGAGCTTCCGGTGGGCAACCTGGTTTCAAGAAGAGGACAATCTCTGCGTGTCGCCAGTCTTGGGGAAGTTGGTGTTGGTCAATAGCTTCATGTACTACTTCCAATAGGTGTGGACCCAATGTATTCATATGTGGTCCAAGGAATTCCATAGGGAACCCGTTAGGGCCAGGGGCTCGACCCGGGCGCATGGCTATAAATGCTGCTCTAAGTTCGTCTGTAGTTATGGGAGCCTCTAGTTGCTCCTGTGCATCATCTGTAAGCTTACGGGGGGTATGTCTCTCAAAAATTCAGCTATAGAGGCCTCAGATAACTGCTCTTGGCGCGCATAAAGGAGCGAGAAATAGCGCGCAAACTCTCTCAGCTACCACTGTTGGGGATGAACATAAGACACCCTCCTCATTCCGGAGCACCGGAACATTTGCGGGGGACTTCTCTACTTGGCATAGTCTGTGGAGCATTTTACTTGATTTGTCCCCCCATTGGTAGATTCGATGTTGCGATGCTAACCAGATTTCCTTTGCCTCTCCCATAAGATGTTGCTGAATGTGTTGCTGTGTCTGGAGTAGGTTGCGCTGGAGTCGTGGGGTTGGGTCAGCTACGCACTGCGCTTCTAAGGTCCTCTGACGATTCTCTAATTCCGACAATTGCGCCGATTGCTGACGTTTAGCATTAGCGCGGAAACTAATATCAGCCCTGCGAACTGTAGGTTTCAAAGCCTCCCATAAGATGCTCTTGGAAGGGGCAGAGGCCAGATTAAATTCAAGGTAATCCGAGACTGCTGTGGACAGCGTCTCCAGATATTCCGGGTCCCGCAGATGCCATGGGGACATCCTCCACCTAAATGGGGGTTTGTGGGAATGGATGCGGTTCTTACACAAGACAGGCGAATGATCTGACAGACCTCTAGGGAGGTGAGATATATGGGAGATCCTGTGTATATAATTACGTGGAGTGAACACATAGTCTAACCGGGACAGTGATCCGTGAACTGCAGACTGATGGGTGTAGCCTAGTTCGGAGGGATGGAACTCACGCCATACATCCGACCAACCCAACATAGTAGCCAGAAGGTGAAGTTTGGATCTATCAATTGGGGGTTCTCGCCCCGATGCGCGCCTTCTATCCATCAATGTCATAGCATCGTTCCAGTCCCCACCTAGGAGGGTCAAGCCCTCTGGGAGTTGCCCCCATAGTCGAGTTATCTTTTCTACAAAGGTATTACCCAATGGGGGAGGGGCATAGATGCTGCCTAAATTGATGCATTCCCCATATAGTGTGCCCGATAGAAGGATGTAACGTCCTCCAGGGTCTAACTAATGCTTAATGTATATAAAGGGAATGCGGCGGTGTATGAGGATGGCAGTCCCTCGTGATCCCCTGGTAAACCCAGCGTGATATATTGTGTGGAACCCAAACCTGGCAAGAAAGGGAGCTTTGGCACCCAGAAGATGGGTCTCTTGAAGAAAGAGAATGTCGGCCCCATATCTCTTAGCTTGACGGAGAATAGCGCCCCTCTTAACCTTATTAAGTAGGCCCCTAACGTTCCATGACACTATGGTCAAATCCACGGGTGGGGATGCGCATGACTGTGTGGTCATCTAATCTCTGCAGGTGTGTGTGTTAAGACTGATAGTGTGGAATCAAGACTAAACCCCTGCGCGCATGTGAAAACTGAAATAATAATAACAGAACAGCTTAAGAAACCTCCAAACCCCCCACCCGATACTGCCTTGAACGCGGAGCATCTGTCGCGGTGAAGAGCAATCTCAGGGCCCCAACAGGGGAGCCCAGATCCCCTCCGCCAATGGTACCCAAACTACCCATATAACATTAACAAAAGGAAAAAAGTAGAGATGTCCGGGGCGGGATGAATCGTGTGGCTGGACATCCGCGCCAACTTGTAGTTCCATGTGGACCAGGTCTTCCGGATCCGAGGAGCGCCTAGTTGAACCAGATCGGTAGCGTCTTTGAGATTTACTTCTCCTTGGCCGAGTTCGTTGTGAGCCCTGGGACGAGTCTGACTCCAGCGGTGGCGGGGTACGCGGCTTCGGGTGTGTACGCTTGTCCGTCCAGGCGAAAACAGCCTCTGGCGAGTCAAAGAAGTGGGATTTTGAGTTATAAATAACCCGCATGCGAGCTGGGTACAGTAGCATGTACTGGATATTCAGTTCCTGTAGTCTGCGCTTCGCTGCCATAAAGGATTGACGCTGCTGTTGTACCAGACAGGTATAGTCTGGGAAAATCATTATGGACTTGGAGTCATGGAGGAGTTTGTATTTGTGGGACCTGGCGAATTGTAGAATAGCGTCTCGATCAGCATAATTCAGAAACTTTGCAATGATTGGTCTTGGGCTTTCACCTGGAAGTGGATTTTTAGTTAATGCACGATGAGCCCGTTCCACGACGAAGCATGAGGATAGTTTATCAGCTGGCAGGAGGCCCACCAGCCATTGGGTGAGGAAATGTGACATGGAGGAGCCCTCGTAACCCTCCGGGAAACCAATAAAGCGTAAGTTGTTTCTTCTCGCTCGGCCTTCGGCGTCCTCCACCCTAGAGGCCAACTCTTGTGTTAGCGCCGTGAGTTTATTGACTTTTTTTTGCATGGTAGTTACGTTATCTTCGACTGTGGACATGCGTGTCTCTGCTTCAGTAATGCGATCCACAGCCTTTCGGAGATCTTACCTCAAGAAGGAGACCTCAGATCCCACAGCGCCGATTTTGGCATCAAGTGTGTTCCTTGCCTCTGTGATTGCCGCCAAAAGGGCTGCGTTGTTCGGCATCGTGCCCCCAGCTTCTCCCCCAGTTGCACCATTTTGAGTTGTGGTATACTGGTCGATGGTATTCTGTTTAGCGCCGGCGGCTCCCGGGTTATCCTTGCCCATGGCGGCGGGCGAACAGATGTCGGATCTGGTGTCTTCAGGGTATTTCCATTTTTAAATTATGTTTTAAAAAAAATACATTTATCTTTTTTGGCAGACTATTTCCACGGCCAGTTTCTATAGTGGCTCCGTGTTTTGGTGCGGAAGGTTTCACAGAAGGAACTGACATCCGCGCGCCAGAGGGGACTTGCATGACTCCACTGATGTCACAACCGGAGTCAACGTCATCACGGAGCCGTACGGCGTCATACCCCGGCATGCAGAAGGACTGCTGAAAAATTTCCGGATTCAGTCTGATGTCTGGGGAGAATTCAAAAGTTAAGGAATCTGAGGCTAGACTGTCTCTCTACCAGATAATAAGTTACCGAATGTAAGTAACCGGTTCATTATGTGGAACCACATGCCACACGTGAATACGTTCCACCTCTTGTTAATGCCTTCTCCTTTCTCTAGTTATTTGTCCTTCACTCAGTTTCCGGGTCTTATTCTCTAGCCCTTCGGGTTGAGTAATTTCCTGCTTTCTCCTTCCACATCCTTACTCCTTTACCACCAACGTGGTAGCAGCTTTGTTCTTGATTCTTTCCCCCTTGTTACCTGAAAAGGTGTTTTCTTTTTAATGGCATTCTGAGTGGGGCAATGTGCCGACACTATCTCCTTCGTAGCCTCCTTGATATTCTTCCTCTATTCACTACCATTTAAATGGTCCCTTCGATCAGGTAATTCATCTCTTCAACTACACCATTCCCAGGCAAATTGTATGAGTTCCCTAAATGCCTCACTCTTTATACTCTCACAAACCTTTCTTTCAGGTGTCTATCATCAAAGTATATCCCAGGTGTCCTTCATGTGTTAAGTCCACTAATCTTTTCCTTGGTCCACACGGAGGGCTGTACCTCTCACCACTCAACACCAAATCTTCACAATCCCCTAAACTCAGCTCACCTTTCAATTTACAGACACATCGCAAATAGGGCTGCAAATCCCCCCTCCCTTTTCCATCCTTCCTCATGTTACTACTTCCTGCAGTTCATTATCACCAGAGGTTACCTGAACTAACAAGAGAGGACCCCAAGACGTGCACTGATGAGGCCATTTCAGGCCTGAAGGTGCTGCCCGCACTGTCAAAAGTGACAGAGGATTTGGGCCAGGCAGACTCCTGCAAAACACAGACAAAATGTGTCACCCTTGAGGGGGAATGTGTATCCACCCTAGAAATCCTGGACTGTCGGGCACGTGCTCAGGCCCTGAAATGGCAGACGTGAGAGTGGAAGGAGGATGTCTGCAACCTGAGGTTGTAGCTCCCCACTCTGAGTAACCTAAGAGGCCGAAGTGACATTCGAAGCAAGTGGACGACTCATTGCCAGCCCAACAGCTATAAGTAAGACTTATTCCAGGCACCAGATTGGAGGATCCACCTGTCAGTTAATGGCTAGGTACCTGGTTCCTGACATTGACAGCTGTCAGTCAGGTCTATTGGTTGCTTGCCTTGTAGGCAGAGCTGGTCCTTACTTCGGGGCAGAAGCCTGACTTAGGAGACAGGATGAACCAGATCACCTTGAAGGCAATGATGGTACTATTCTCTTGTTTTCACGCCACTGTGCGTAGGCTAGGGTTAATTCTAGTCCAAGTGGGTTCTCCAGATGAGAAAGGTTCCCTGGAGACCGTATTAGTGGCTGAGGTTGAGCTTGGCAGAGTGTGGCAGTACTGTCAAATGCAGAACTTTAGGGTAGGCTCTTAAAATATTGAATTTTTAGAGTGAAGGGCATTGTGGGATGGGTTGCAGTAGGGCAAGAGGGAATTACTTAAGTCAGTAGGGTTGCCCTAGGTTTGCCCCCAATCGGATCGGCTAGGAAGTGCAGATTGTCACCCCGACCTACTAGCTGGTGCCAGCCATAAATGTTGCACCCCCAAAGCCCCATCCTTGGAACATTCTTTTGACCTGTGGAAGAACAGAAGAAAGAATGCACATGTTGTTTGGGACCTGAAGAACTCGACCTACCCTCACTTGTACCAAGGACAAAGCCAAAGAAGTGGACTCCTATGGTTCGTTAGTTGACTCCCAGTGTGGCTACAGGGACACAAAAAGCTGCAAGAATCCTTTTTCCTGTGCCCTGGTGACCGGTAGCAACTGGACCTGGCCTGGACCCTGATGTTGGCCTCTGCCTGACACCCTGAAAGTTTCTAAGTGTCTTCTCCTGAGGTCCTGGGGGAGCCTTAGTAGTGTACTCCGTGGTTGTTTGGTCATCAGAAGAAAGCTAGAAAAATGTGAAAAACGTTGCCTCCAGGGCTTCAGCTGGACCTACTGGAAAAAATATCGTATCAGCAGTTCCACAGCGTTGACTTGGATTTCAGCTTCGTCCCACTCAAAGGTCCCCATACCTCTGAACAAACCCCACCACTATGATCACCGGACCAACAGACTTTAGGTATCTGGCCTTCGGATCCGTGGCGGCAGCTATAATTTCAGTGGTGGCTCACTAAGGAAGGTTTGGTCTTCTCAAAAGATGACACAGTCACATTAAAGCAGTGGGACTTAGAACACATTTCAAGGTTTTTCTTCAGAAAAGTGGCAAAATTGCAGCTTGGTCCCAGTCTACCATGCCCATTGACGTACATTGGGTGCTTTATTTTTCTTGCCTTTTTTTCCACTTAAATCTTTAAAAACTCATACATTCAGTTGTACTTATTTGTTATTTTGGTGTTATTTTGCTTATCAAATTTTTCTATATTGTTATAAATTGGAGTGGTATTTTCATTGTGTTGTGTCTTTGACTTTTTAACTGTTGTGGTACTTGCAAATGGTTTACATATTTTCGCTAAGTTAAACGTATCTGCTCTCTGCAATAGCTACCAGGGGTTGAGCTCAGGTTTAAATTACTGAAACATTTGACTGGACCTAACAGGTTAGTGTCTTTATTTCTTGTGTCGGACTACCATTCATCCCAATTAATAATTCACTTTCTTACACAAACCACCAGTGCATACCTTGTCAACCACAAGATTACTGTTGACTTCATCAATTGTTGCCCTTCTGCTTTTAATGTGTAGCTATTAACACTCTAGCGATTAAGCTTCTAGGCTGTTCACTTGTTCCTGTTAATCCACACTTCATTAATGCATGCTCAATTAATAGCCTCTGTTTATTTCTTAATAATGCCAAAATTTCTACCAATATGTCTGACTGTTAAAACCTGTAGTGTTACTGTTCATCTGCTGATTTCATCACAGAGAACCCTTCTCCCCATGTGAGCCCACTTCTGGTATTGCCTGTGGCAGTGTATAATGAAAGGAGCAGTAGTACGGAGTTATGATTCACCCTGTCACGCTTCCCTCGGCTCCTGATTCTTAGTGCACACCTCTCCTTTGCTTGTGCCATTTTAATCCTTCCTGACTCTGGTCTCCTTGTCATAATAGCTGTTGATAGGAGAGATGTGCCAAGTACGGGTCCTCTCTAAGCATTGCATGTGAGAGTGTAGCCCCTGCTTGCTACTGTGAGCCAGATATTAAGTAAGAGATTATCTGGTAGAGACATCTAGCCGCATATTCATTACCTTAGAATATCCCAGGCGTGAAACTGGATTTGGAAGACTTTTGCTCGAGCAATACCCTTGCACGCCGGTAGGTGGTGTTGGTTGGCTCCACATGGCGTCGTCGGAAGTGACGTCCGCGTCACCTATATAGGCGCCGCCTCGGCGTGCTGACATCAGTTCTTTTCTTTCCACGCCAGCTAGGGCAGATCCGTAAAGAGAGCTACCCCTTTCACTTTTTGACATGCTTTTTTTGACATTTTGTCAAAACTTTTTGGTGTGTAGGTTTTTCCTCGTTGTTGAAGAAGACATCTGGATTCAAACCGTTCGGCACCTGGACAGTGATGGATCCACACTTAGCTTGTCTCTGGTGCCTGGAGAGTGACCCCGACTTAAAGTCATGCTCTGAATGCCGGGCTATGGCTCCAAAGGCTTTGAGGGAGGGTTCCTAAAGCTGCTTGCGGCCCGGCGTTCGACTCCACACCATTCACCCCGGAGGTCTCGTTCCCGCTCCTGGTCGAGGGGCAGGTCCCAGCACCACTCTGGGAGTTGTAAGTCCTAGTCCTCCCACTCGAAGTAGTCGAGTCGGTCACGTGAGAGGCATAAGAAGCACAGGAAGTCGCAGCGTACTTCAATGCCTCCCTTTCCGTCGGCCGATATGATGGAGGAGCCATGACGCCCTAGGCCTCGTTCTGCGGAACATGCTCCTCGGTTGGAGCTGGAGCGACCCCCGCCCAGTTAAAAGCCCCAGAGGCTCAGGAGGGGCTCCATCGGGTTCCATGACAGCTGCTTCGGCCCGGCACCGATGCCCACCAATGGATCTGGTGGCGGATCCGGACCCGAACTGGTCCTTCCCCTGAGACCTTCCCCGGTGCCAGCACCCGCACTGAGACTCCAGCAGCCACCAGCCTGATTCTCATCCCTGATGACTCGGAGCCGGATTCCGGCACCAACTGCACCCTTGGGTCCTAGGTCGATTCTTCAGCCTTCTTTCGAGGGGCTAGGAATGGAGGATGATTGGGAGGGGTCGCTGAACCCTTTACAAGACCAGCCTGAGCACGACCTGGACTGGTATGAGGAATTGGGTGAGGCCATGTCTGAACTGGGGTGGTGGAGTGAGCTAAAGAATGATGATGGATTAAACCCAGATCAGTTGACTGGGGGTGAGTGTTTGATTGGCTCAAACGTTCCGTCCATCATCCCCTTTGTATCGCTTTGTTCGCCCTAAGTTGGCGGGGTATGCCCAGACGTGGGTCCCTTGCTCACTTTGCCACTGGATTCAAGCAAGCCTGGCTGATGACGGCTGGAATGCCAGAAACCGGTCCTAGGATGCTTGTTTCCGGTCCAGGGAAGACATGGCTTGGCAGTTCGGGCTGGACTGTTCCCATGAGGCACAGGGTCAGACTGATTTGCATATGGCCATGTCTGAACTGGGGTGGTGGAGTGAGCTAAAGAATGATGATGGATTAAACCCAGATCAGTTGACTGGGGGTGAGTGTTTGATTGGCTCAAACGTTCCGTCCATCATCCCCTTTTGTATCGCTTTGTTCGCCCTAAGTTGGCGGGGGGTATGCCCAGACGTGGGTCCCTTGCTCACTTTGCCACTGGATTCAAGCAAGCCTGGCTGATGACGGCTGGAATGCCAGAAACCGGTCCTAGGATGCTTGTTTCCGGTCCAGGGAAGACATGGCTTGGCAGTTCGGGCTGGACTGTTCCCATGAGGCACAGGGTCAGACTGATTTGCATATGGCCATGTCTGAACTGGGGTGGTGGAGTGAGCTAAAGAATGATGATGGATTAAACCCAGATCAGTTGACTGGGGGTGAGTGTTTGTTTGGCTCAAACGTTCCGTCCATCATCCCCTTTGTATCGCTTTGTTCGCCCTAAGTTGGCGGGGTTATGCCCAGACGTGGGTCCCTTGCTCACTTTGCCCCTGGATTCAAGCAAGCCTGGCTGATGACGGCTGGAATGCCAGAAACCGGTCCTAGGATGCTTGTTTCCGGTCCAGGGAAGACATGGTTTGGCAGTTCGGGCTGGACTGTTCCCATGAGGCACAGGGTCAGACTGATTTGCATATGGCCATGTCTGAACTGGGGTGGTGGAGTGAGCTAAAGAATGATGATGGATTAAACCCAGATCAGTTGACTGGGGGTGAGTGTTTGATTGGCTCAAACGTTCCGTCCATCATCCCCTTTGTATCGCTTTGTTCGCCCTAAGTTGGCGGGGTATGCCCAGACGTGGGTCCCTTGCTCACTTTGCCACTGGATTCAAGCAAGCCTGGCTGATGACGGCTGGAATGCCAGAAACCGGTCCTAGGATGCTTGTTTCCGGTCCAGGGAAGACATGGCTTGGCAGTTCGGGCTGGACTGTTCCCATGAGGCACAGGGTCAGACTGATTTGCATATGGCCATGTCTGAACTGGGGTGGTGGAGTGAGCTAAAGAATGATGATGGATTAAACCCAGATCAGTTGACTGGGGGTGAGTGTTTGATTGGCTCAAACGCTCCGTCCATCATCCCCTTTGTATCGCTTTGTTCGCCCTAAGTTGGCGGGGTATGCCCAGACGTGGGTCCCTTGCTCACTTTGCCACTGGATTCAAGCAAGCCTGGCTGATGACGGCTGGAATGCCAGAAACCGGTCCTAGGATGCTTGTTTCCGGTCCAGGGAAGACATGGCTTGGCAGTTCGGGCTGGACTGTTCCCATGAGGCACAGGGTCAGACTGATTTGCATATGGCCATGTCTGAACTGGGGTGGTGGAGTGAGCTAAAGAATGATGATGGATTAAACCCTGATCAGTTGACTGGGGGTGAGTGTTTGATTGGCTCAAACGTTCCGTCCATCATCCCCTTTTATGTCCATCTTATGACTGGCTGACGTAGGACCACCTGAACTTGCTTCAGGAGGAAGTCAGGACTCTCTTGGCCAAGGGAGCCATAGAGAGGGTTCCAGCACCAGAAGTAGGCTGTGGTTGCTATTCCTGCTACTTTCTGGTCCCGAAAAAGGACAAGGGCCTTTGTCCTTTCTAGATCTGCGAGCCCTCAACTACTTCCTCAAAAAGGAAAAGTTCAAAATGCTTACTCTGGCTCAGGTCTTGTCTGCCCTAGACCCTGGAGACTGAATGGTGGCATTGGACTTGTAGGATGCCAATTTTCACATTCTCGTCCTGCCTGCCCATCGGTGCTACCTGCAGTTCACGGTAGGCCAGGAGCACTTTCAGTTCACAGTGCTCTCCTTTGACCTTACCAGCGCCCCTCAGGTGTTCATCAAGGTGATGGCGGGGGTCGCAGCTGATCTGCACACGTCTTTCCCTAACTCGACGACTGGCTGTTGAAGGCAAGCTCGCCCCAGACTGTCCTCTCCCACCTCCAGACTATGATGAATCTCCAGCTTTCACTGGGCTTCACTATCAACGTGCCAAAGTCACACCTGACTCCCTCTCAGATGCTCCCTTTGATTGGAGCTATTCTGGTCACAGTGCAGTTTCGGGCCTATCCTCCCGAGCGGCGAGTCCAGTATATTTAGGCTATGATACCAATATTTTAGTCTCTATCCTGGATTTCGGGGAGAATGACTCTGAGGCTGCTTGGTCTCATGGCTACCTGCATCCTGCTAGTGACACATGCTAGATGGTATATGCAGGCTCTGCAGTGGGACCTGAAGTTTCAGTGGGCGCAGCATCAGGGGAATCTCTCCGACATAGTCCAGATCTCGGAGGGAGCTGTACAGGATCTGCAGTGGCGGCTGACCAACCGCGATTGGGTCAGAGGCAGGTCCGTCTCCCTTCCTCAACCAATTCACACAGTAGTGACAGATGTGCCACTCTTGGGATGGGGTGGCCACCTGGGAGAGGTTGAGATCAGAGGACTTTGGTCTCCAGCAGAATCCGGACTCCACATCAACTTGCTAGAGCTCCAAGCGATTCGCTTGGCATTGAAAGCTTTTTTCCCTTCCATCAAGAGAAAGCTGGTTCCCGGTGTTCATGGACAACACCACTGCCATGTGGTACTGCAACAAACAGGACGGGGTGGGGTCCTGGACCCTCTGTCAGGAGGCCCTGCGTCTCTGGGCATGGCTGGAACAGCAGAGCATATCCCTGGTGGTTCAACACCTGGCAGGTTCTCTGAACGCCAGGGCGGGCGAACTCAGCAGCAATGCCTAGCGGATCACGAATGGTGTCTCTGTTCAGAGGTGGCGCAAGTTGTCTTTCAGAAGTGGGGAGAGCCTTGGTTAGATCTGTTCACCTCCGCCGAGAATGCGCAATGTCAGCAATTTTGCATGCTGGAGTTTCCAAGGCGGTACTTGCTCGGCGAGGCTTTTCGTCTCGAGTGGAGCTCAGGCCTCCTGTACGCCTTTATGTCAATACCACTCCTGTCCATATTGCTCAAGAAGATCATGAGCAACTGGGCCCAAGTCATTTTTGTGGCTCCGGATTGGGCACAGAGAGTCTGGTATCCCGAGCTTCTCCAACTGAACATCGATTCTCCTATCAGGCTGCGCCTTCGGGAGGATCTTCTGTCGCAGCAATAGCGAAGGGTCCTCCACCTAAATCTGTCCTCTCTACGCCTTCTTGCATGGAGATTGAGCGGCTGAAGTTGACAGCATTCAACCTTCCTCCCAAAGTCTGTGATGTGATTTTGGCAGCCAGGCGTCCCCCTACCAGGAGTGTGGACGCCTGCTGGTGGCAGAAATTTGTAAGTTATTATACAGAAATATCTATTGGTCCTCTTGCAGCTTCCCTCTTTCAAGTCCTTCTCTTTATTTTGACCTTTGCCGAGCAGGGCTCTGATCTGGTCACTCTTAAAGGGTACCTTTTGGCCTTGTCTGCCTTCTGGAGGCTGCCAGACCAATCCTCTTTATTTAAATCCCCTATTGTGTACGGATGTCTTAAGGGGTTTGTACATATGATCCTACCTGCCCCATTCATCATGCCTCAGTGGGAACTTAATTTGGTTCTCACCTTCCTGATGTGTGCTCGGTTCGAACCTCTGCACTACTGCCCCCTCCGGCTGCTTTCCTTCAAAACAGCCTTTTTGGTGGCAATAGTTTCTGCCAGGAGGGTGAGGGAGTTGCAGGCTCTGTCATCCAAGCCTCCTTACCTGACCATCTTCCCTGATAAGTTGGTGCTTCGCACTAGGGTCTCTTTCTTATCAAAAGTGGTAACACCATTCCACATGGGGCAATCAGTCACCTTGCTCACTTCCTAATCTCCTCCACACCCCTCTAAAGAGGAGGAGCAACTCCACCGTTTGGACCCAAAAAGAGCGCTGTCATTCTATCTTGACCACACTAAAGTGTTCTGGGTGGACAAACAACTCTTCTTGGGGTACATTGGATCAAAGAAAGCTTGTGCGGTGCAGAAGAGGACTCTCTCGGGATGGGTCGTCCTCTGCAACAAAATTTGCTACACTCTGGCCAAGAAACAGCCTCCTGAAGGTTTAAGAGCTCATTTCACCAGAGCTAAGGCTGCGACCACAGCATTGCAACATGGTGTTCCAGTCCTTGGCATTTGTCAGGCAGCAACATGGGCATCACCTGCTGCCTAGACAGTCAAGTCTGGAGGGACGGCTTTTTTGGCCGCTCTGTCCTGCAGGACTTCCTGGTCTAAACTTGTCCGCAGTCCCTCCTCTGGGGATGGTATTGCTTGGGTATCTATTCTAAGGTAAGGAATCTGCGGCTTATGTCTCTATCAGATGGAAAAGTTACTTACCTTCGGT
Organism: Calotriton arnoldi; assembly: GCA_963921515.1. NCBI lineage: Eukaryota > Metazoa > Chordata > Amphibia > Caudata > Salamandridae > Calotriton > Calotriton arnoldi. Next base: position 30,051 of record CAWUFW010014038.1, read on the forward strand.
AACGCCTTATCTGGGAGAGACATAATGTAGCCAGTAGATTCCTTACCGACTCACCCATCCTCCCCGCACTTCGGACTGGTTTTTAGGGTCAGGGCTGATCCCTTTTCAGGGCCCTAGTTGTTCTACACACACCACTGTCAGTGCTCTTTATGGCTCCGCACTCCTGGCGTGGAAAGTCGTGAAAAGTAACTGACGTCAGCGCGTCGAGGAGGCGTCTATATAGGTTACGCGGACATTACTTCTGGCGCGTACGACGACCTACCGGCGCGCAAGGGTATTGCTCGAGCAAAAGTCTTCCAGATTCAGCGTGACACCTGGGATATTCTAAGGTAAGGAATCTGCAGCTAGATCATGTCTCTACCAGATAAGGCGTTACCGAAGGTAAGTAACTTGTCCGTCTGCGAGTTCCAGAATCATCATCTCTTTGCAGGGGTGTTGATGCTGAAATTAGCGTCCAACCCCCTCCCATGCTCCTTGCATCATTCCCACCCTGTTGTAGCGTGAACCTGTTGCTACGGTGACGGAATGTCACTGGTCGTGCCAGACCTCTCACTCAGTAATGTCACTTTTTTAGGTTTCACCAGCACAGTACATCTCTTGTAACTAAAAAAAAAATCTTAAAAGAAGCTTACTTTCCATTTGTTGGATTGCTTGTCAGTCTGATTTCCTTGCTTTTTTTTTTTTTAAAACAAATTTTATTTGTCAAATGGCACATATAGAGCAGTGCCCTGTAACCCAGAGACATCTGCACAATAAACATATAGCATCTTGACTTTGACTTTTCAAATGAGTCAAGGAGAATTACAGAGCAATACAGATGAAATAGGACCACAAAAAACCCCCCACCCCAACAACCCTCCACCCCCCTGTCGCACTAACAGCTTCTCAAATCTTCCTAGCTATGACAATTGCACCACAGTCTCTCGCTACCATATACTATAACGTAAGTAATTGTAATTCACACCCACAGAGTAGAATTAAAGTGGGTCGAATGGCCCCGCTGTCGAGGCCGGCTCCAGCAGCAAACCCCGGTAGTCCGCCCAGCGCTTCCAGATCTTAAAATGTTTCTGCGGACAGCCCCTTACAATGAAAATGGGAAGTTCGAGGCCCATACAAAAGTCCAGACCCCTTTTCCATGTCAGCACTGATGGCGGGGCCGGCGCCTTCCAAGCTCTAGCAATGTCCCTCTTTGCCAGAGTTAACCCCAGCAACATAAGATGACGCTTATAAATATTGCCCCCAATACCCTCCATAACATGTAGTAGCACTAATTTCGGAGAGTGGGGCAAGTCCCAGCCCAATACCTCAGAGAGACAAGTCAGAACCCCTCTCCAGAATCTTGCCAAGGAGAGACAGTGCCAAGTCGTGTGTAGCAGGGTTCCCTCCTCCCGGTCGCATCTGAGACAGACCGGGGAGGCCACTAGCCCCGCCCTCCACAAGCGGACCCATGTAAAGTAGACCCGGTGGAGGTATTTAAACTGGACAAGGCGCAGACGCACCGCTATGGCGGCCCCCCGTGGGGAGGCCAAGGCCTCCATCCAGTCTTCCTCGTCAAGGGGACCAAAGTCCCCTTCCCAGGCCTCCTTGAGCTTCTGTAATGTAGGGGAGCAGTGTGTGACTAGAGATTGGTAGATCTTAGAGATCTTGTGGTCTTGAGGATCCCCCATAAAAACCTTCGCCTCTATTGGACTAAATTCAGCCAGAGACTCCAATCCCTCTAGGCTAGGAGAGAGAGCGTGACGAAATTGGAGATATTTGTAAAACTGGGTTTTTGGCATTTGGAAATCTTTCTGTAGGTCCTGGAAGGACTTCAGGGTCGGCCCCCGCATAACGTCTCCCAAAGTAGAGATACCGATACTATCCCATCCCCGAAACCCTGACAGAGTAACTAGTTGCAGAAAACGGCCATTATTCCAAAGGGGGGTTTCCCGTGTCAGTGTGTTCCACCACCCCATCCTCCGCAGGGTCTGTCGCCAAAGCTGAAAAACTACCTGGGTCGCCGGCGGTAGAGAGTTGCGTATCGGCGCAGAGTATAGGATCCTGTGGAGAGATAAGTCCCCCATAAGACACCGTTCAAGGGCATAGGCTGGATCATCTCTGTCCCCATACCACCACTCATTCAGGACAAGCAAGTGTGATGCCATATAGTAGGATAATATGTCAGAGGTCGCCAGTCCACCGCAGTACGTGGAGAGGAAACATGTCCGCAGAGCAACTCTTACCGCTCCCCCGGCCCATAAGAACTGACCCAGGGCAGCATTAGCCTGCCTGAACCATCTAGGGGAGATTGGATATGGATGATTCTGCAGTTGATACAGTAGCCGGGGAAGTGAGACCATCTTAAAGATGGCCGACCTACCATATATAGTCAGCGGCATATGTGACCATGTCTTAAGATCCTCTTTCACGCGTTCCCAGACCGGAACCAAATTCTTTTCCCACGCCACTGTGGGTGCGTCAGACAAAAACACCCCAAGATACTTCATCCCGCCGGTAACCACCCGAACCGACGAGGCCCAGGAGCCAAGACCAGACACATCTCCGAGGAGCCATAAGGTAGACTTGCTGGGGTTTAGGTAGAGCCCCGACGATTCCCCAAACACCTGCATAATACGTAGCAGCCGCGGCCCCGTCCTGTCGACATCCGTAAGAAAAAAGAGAACGTCGTCGGCGTATAACGCAGTCCGATCCGACAAGCCATGCGCCCATTCAAAACCAGACACCTGCGCATCCATTCGCACCCAGGCGGCCAAGGGTTCAACCGCTAGGGCAAACAAATAAGGCGAGAGCGGGCAGCCCTGCCGGGTACCCCGACCAACCGAAAAGGTGGAGGAAGTAGAGCCGGCAACCCGCACCGACGCAGTAAGATCAGTGTAGAGTAGGGACAAATAGGACAGAAAGCGCGGTCCGAGATTTAGCCTGTTCAGCAACGCGAATAAGTACACCCAACTAAGGGAATCAAATGCCCTGTCCATATCAGCCAGCAGGAGCGCCGCCCGTTCGCCGAGTCCCTGAATGGTTTCAATAGCCACTTGTGCCCATCTGATATTGTGTCTGGTAGCCCTCTGGGGCATAAACCCGGCTTGGTCCGGGTGTACCAATGTAGTGATATGAGAGCATAATCGGTTAGCCAGTGCCTTGGCCAATATTTTAGCTTCAGTATTCAGGAGAGAAATGGGACGATATGCAGCGTGCTGATCTGGGGGCCTGCCTGGTTTATGGAACACCACTATCTCCGCGTGTCGCCAGTCGCGAGGAAGAAGTCCCCGATCGCGGGACTCCTCCACCACCCGGAGGAAATGGGGCCCCAGCTGTAGAAAGTATTTCTTGAAAAATTCGCACGGAAACCTGTTGGGCCCCGGAGCTTTAACCGAATTAAGGTCTCCCAGGGCCGCACCCAGCTCCTCCACCGTGAGCGGGAGATCCAGCTCCGCCTTCGCCTCGTCTGACAGGGCCCACGGCGGGAGATCATCCAGAAAGCGACCGATCGTATCTTCGTGGAGACATTCTTTGGGAGCATAGAGCCCCGCAAAGTATGTAGAGAAGCTCTCCGCAATAGTGCGAGTATCCGTAATAGGCTCCCCTGTCGGGCCCACTATCCCCGGGAGGGGCTGAGAATGGAACGACCCCTGGCACAACCGATGGAGAATATTGCTCGATTTATCCCCCCACTGGTACACCCTACTGCGCGTTGCCAGCCAGGCGAGACGGGTCTCATCCATAAGAAGGGCCGCGTAGTTCTGTTGCGCCAGCAGGAGCCGATGGCTTATATGGGTGCCCTCAACACCCCTGCTACGGCAATCCAGATCTGCGATATCAGTCTCTGCTTGTAGCAAAGCCTCCCTCCGAGTCCTACGGGCCGTCGCACAATACGAAATGTCTACACCCCGTATCGTGGGCTTCAAGGCCTCCCACAGAGGTTCAGCCTGAGAGACCGAGCCCACATTGAGCGTTAAGTATTGGTCGAGAGCATTCCCAATGCACTCCCTATAGTCCGGTTTCTGAAGGTTCCACGTCGAAAGGCGCCAGCGGAAGGGCTGCGTGGCCCAGCCCATCCTTACCGTAACAGTAATCGGCGAGTGATCGGAGAGACCCCGTGGGAGGATATCAGCCCCTAATACCCGAGCCGCGGCCGTCTGAGGGACAAACAAGTAATCTAGGCGGGAGTGGGAAGCGTGGACCGCTGACAGATACCTGTACCCCTGCCCCTCACCATGTAACCGGCGCCAAGTGTCCACCCTATCAAGCCCAGATACTAGTGAGGAAAGTTTCGTGGCTTGGCGAGCCGTCGCAGCTCCCCCGGGCCTCCATCGATCTCGGGACGCGTCCATCACATCGTTCCAGTCGCCACCCACCACGGAGAGGCCATCAGGCATATCCGCCCACAACGTCATAAGCCATTCTACAAGACCCCAGGAAAGCGGAGGTGGAGCATAAACACAACCCAATACCACTGATTCATCCCTTATCCTGCCCTGGAGGAACAAATAGCGCCCCTGAGTGTCCGCCCATGTTGTGATATGTGTGTAGAGAACTCGGCGATGAATCAAAATTGCCACCCCCCGGGACCCCCGCACAAACCCTGAGTGAAACGCCTGAGTATAGCCAAACCGCTGGAGGCAGAGCGCCTTTGAGCCCATAAGGTGCGTTTCCTGTAATATAAGAACATTGGCCTGAGCCCGTTTCGCCTGCTGAAGAATGGCCCCTCGCTTGATTTTGTCTAGCACCCCCCTGACATTCCAGCTGACCAGTTTAAGAGTCTCGGGAGGCCCTCGGGTACCATTGGATGCATCAGCCATGGGAGTCTGTGACAGAGAACATTGATGCAAGAGCAATCATGTGGTGTGTGTATAGCATTGTGATGGTACTGTAGCAACCCCCTGCGCCCCCCCAGGCGCCACGGCAGCGGCCCCAGGGCCAGTGTACTTGTCGAGTGTGCTCTGTTTGGCTGAGCTCCCACCGGTCTTGTCCCTCGTCATGATGGCAATGGGGCCCTACTTCGCCCAGGCCCCCTAGCGCCAGCGACTCCAATTACTGCCCCAACTGACCACGGGCCCCACTTCGTAGGAGGGGGAAGAGGCACCCACCAGTGCACGTCCCAGGCCCAGACAGCGTCTCAGGCAAGAGGGCAAGCGGGGCAGAGGGGGGCAATAGGACCACCAGCCCGCGACCCGGTCGGCGATCGTGCAGCACTGGCCGATGAAGGGAGAGGAACTGCGAAGGAGGGGGGCCCCCCGGGAAGAGCAGCCGGCCGAAAGCAGGTAGAAGTCAAGTGTAGTCACTCACCGGCGAGGGACCCCTGTGTGGCATCAAGGCCCCTCCACAGTCTCACTTGCTCTTGTGGCTCCGGCCAAAAGGATAGTCAGTCGATCGGCCGGGGGGGGGGTCGAAACTCTCTTTGGGGGCCCCAAAGTATGTATCGCCTACCTCCAGGAATGGGCCATGTCCACCAAGGGCTCCAGCAGTCCCGCAGGCCACCTTCACCAAGACCCACCTGCGCGACCCGAAATGGCCACCGGAGCGGGTGCGACACCTGCCACAAGCAGGGCAGAGAGCAGCTCTCGAGGCGTCCGGTGGGACAAAGGACGGGGACCCAGCACCGACCCTCGAGCAGCACGGCGGCCTCCAGATGCGGTCCGAGGCGCTCCCACCTCTCCGCTCGTCTCTGCGGCCCGACAAGACCGCCGGCAGGGTGGCTCGCTGTTTCCCCGCGGCCCGAGATGGCCGCCGATATCGCTGCCACCGCACAATCAGGAGCGCAGGAGGATGAAGGAGGCCCCCGACAGCCAGAAGCAGAGGGCCGCCGCTGCCCGCTACCCCCTCCGCACCTCCAGCGCAGCGGGCTCGTAGATCTCGGGCACTTCGCCATCCAGACGTCGGCCGCGACCTCCAGTGATGGCGCAGGACCGCCGAACCCAGGCCTCGCCCCGGCCGCCGCAGTCCGTCCCCTGAGGATACAGGATGAAATCCGGACCCAGACCGCTGCCCCCTCATGCACCCCACTCGGGGCACGGTCGAGATGCAGAGAAAGGATGGGAGGGCAGGATAAGTGCAGGATTAAAGTTCAGGCTGGACGGAGCTCGCCTAGCACACGTCCGCCATCACGGCTTGCCAGGCCACGCCCCCGATTTCCTTGCTTTTTTATTGGTTATTGCGTCTCATTTCCCGTAGGATTCTGGTTTCTCTTCATCTGCCCTTGAGTGTTTGTCTTTTCTGTGGCACTTGGACCAGGTACTCCTTCCTTTTGTAGTCTTTACCCAGTTTTTAGGTCTCGCCTAGCGATGCAGCGCATGCGCTGCTCGCTTGCGAGACTATTGTCGTCGGTTTTGCTTCGGAAGCGGGGTGGAAGCTCCACCCATGCTTCTGATTGGCGCGGGTCAAAAATGCGCGCTTTTCATTGGAAGGGAGGCATGTTTTGTTCCCTCCCTGTCTCCTGCTCGCCGTGCCTGCCCGGACAGGAGATGTGCACACGTACGGCGTCTTGCTCGCGGCGTTTCAGCACAACGCGCGCATGGCTCGCTTTCATTTTCTTTTGTGTGGCGCGCTTTCACTTTCCCGAGTTTCGCGGGCGTCTCTTTTGCTCGCGGCGTTTCAGCACAACTATTTACTAGGGCTCAGCTTAGCACGTGCCGTCCTGGTGCACACAACATTGTGGTGCTTGCTCTGTGTGCGCTGATGCAGGTATGTTTGCAGGTCTGTGTGCACATGTACCTGTTTACGTTTTGCTTTGTGAACCTGGACTTCACTCAGTGTGCTGGTCCGTCCGCAGGTGCTCCTTTCGGTGTGTGTGCACGATACACGCCACCCCTTTTGCTTTGCCAATGCTTGTTGTAGTGTACGATTGAGTGCCGCTTTCTCCGATATCCATCTTCCTGCCTTTGTTGATTTTAATTACATGCCGCGGCGCTCATTGGAATTGATTTTAGCAGTGATTTAGAAACATCCCTTCTGATGGACGTTGTCTTCAGGATTACTTGTCAGTGGCTCAATGTGAAATGGAAACTTCACCTCCGAGCAGGGGTTAAAGCGAGCCCCTGCGGCGCGTGGCGGCCGGGCCCCCTCCCTCAAGGGGGGGGGCTCTTTTCAACTCAAGGCCTAAGAACGTCTGTGGCGCACGGAAGTGTGGGGCCACGTTCAGAGGGAGGCCGCATCGTTTGCTTGCTGTGTGTGTGTATTGGCCGGGGAGGGGGGGTCAGGAGTTCATGCACAATGTTGGTGCTCTGCATGGGTCCCCACCCCCGCTTATCAACTCCGCTTCCCCAGGTGTCATTGATTTAAATAAACAACCATTACTGCTGCCCATTTTCATCCTTCTCTGTTTGGGGGGTGGGGAGGTGCGTTGACCCTGCCGGGTGCTAACTTCTTCTGACCTGCAGGTCGCTCCTGGTGTCAGCAGCAGGTGCTCACCTCGCAGAGACATCTTGCCGAATCAGAGAGACCTTTACCTAACTTTTTAGGACATGGGAATGCCTTTAATTATGGCACTGCATCGAGTTAGGTGCGTAGGTCGCATCTGTCTGCAGTGTGACCCTGGGCATGTCCCCTCCACGACCCCTGAAAGACTAAGGCACCAGGAGTTCACGCGTGTTCACAGTGAACGGCGCATGCGCTTTGTTAAACAGCTCCCGGCCGCTTCCAGTCCTGCAGCTGATGCTGGACAGCCACAGCCCAAAGTATCGAAAAGCGCCGCGATGCCACACTACGATTTTGCGCTACGCAAGCCCTATTTAACCATAACAGCTTCTGAAACTACAGGCCCCAGAATGCAAAGTAGTGTGACATAAAATCCAGGATTAGCTGAACATTGCACACCTGGGCTGGGGTAACGTTGTCTGCCCTGATCGTCTTTTTCCACTTTCTATATCTTGATCTCACACACTTCATTCATCTCATTTCTCCGTTCTCCCATTCTGTGCGCCTCGTGTTCTGTCTGCCTCGTGTTCTGTCACCCCTGTGTTTTTCACCCCCTGGTCACCTTCCTGTTCACACACCTGTTCTCTCTCATTTCACGTCTTCGCTATTGTCACGTGTCTCCCTTTCCACCCTACTTTCCCTCATCACTCCTCAAATGTATCTCTTTTTTCTGTCGTTTTGTCTCCCTGTCTCTCACTGTCTGTTCGTTGTCCCCTCTACTCCAGTTCCTCTCTCTGCCTTTCTTTTCGCATCTCCAAGTTTCAGCTCTTCTCTCGCCCTCTCTTCTCTTTGCTTTTCTCTTGTCCTTGCTTCTCTCTTGTCCTTGCTTCTCTCTTGTCCTTGCTTCTCTCTTCTCCTTGCTTCTCTCTTCTCCTTGCTTCTCTCTTCTCCTTGCTTCTCTCCTGTCCTTGCTTCTCTCTTCTCGATGCTTCTCTCTCTTGTCCTTGCTTCTCTCTTGTCCTTGCTTCTCTCTTCTCCTTGCTTCTCTTTTGCTCCTTGCTTCTCTCTTCTCCTTGTTTCTTTCCTGTCCTTGCTTCTCTCTTGCTCCTTGCTTCTCCTTGCTTGTCTCCTGTCCTTGCTTCACTGTCTGCCGTAGGGGCGTGTAAATGTGTACTTTTTATCGTACTTCAGCTCAGCCTGCGTGTGCTAGTCACTAGCAGCTAGTGGGACACGATTACACAACCGCGCGTTAGCCAAGCATAAAGGTAGGTTACTGTGGGGAAGTGAGCTTTGTGGAGTAATGCTGTGTTTTGGGGAGCCGTGTGGTGCACTTGTGTGTTTTAACTGTGCCTGCAGGTATAACGCACGCCAGGGGCGGGGATGATGGTCGTCACGCAGGGAGATCACTCCCACCATCCTTGGACCCCATACACTCTAACAGGTGGATATTAGGGAGAGGCAGGTGGGCCCCGCCATTTTACGTTAGGCCTCTGTGCCTGAGCGTGGTTCGTGATGCGTCAACGTGGTCCCATTGTATGTTATAGGTGAGATTCAAATTGTAACACTGTGGTCAGTCAGTGCTTTAGATGGAACAGGAGAATTGCAGGTATTCACTCTTTAGAGTGCCTGCTTGCTCCTAAGAAGTGCCGGTACTTTCCATTAAATGTATTGCAGCAGTGCTGAAGTGCTGGTACTCTCCCTTTCGAATTGAAAAAGTGCAGGTACACAGCACCGGACAGTGCCTGCATGTAGGAGAGTAGGATCTGCCTCTTATGTTGCCCCCACTTTTTTTCTGATGTTAGCACTGGTTTCTGGCTATAGTCTGGCTGGGTCCCTGCCAATCAGGGCCCCAGCCTCTCTGTTCTCTCTAAACGACATGGAGTGCACTCTAGGTGCACTAGTGATTGGATACTGTGGTGCCTTATGAGTCCCTAGTATATGGTACCTTAGGTGCCAAGGGCATAGGTACTTCACAGGCCTACCAGGGGCTGCAGCATGTGTTATGCCACCCCTGGGAAGCAGTCTAAATCTGACACCACAGGCCTGCTACTGCAGCCTGGGTGAGGTGGTGCTAGCACCCCTCACTGAGATATAGGTTTCCTATATCTCTCTTGCACACACATATAAACCTATCAGTCACCCCTAAGGCAGGCCCTATCAATCCTGAGGGCAGGGTGCTTGGCTTCTATGTGAGGGGGTGCCTCTGCATGAGCAGGGCCCCTCTGCAGTTCTCAGAGTCCATTCTCTGGTGCTGTTTGTGGATGCGGTTAAACCATATACTCTTAAGTGCATTATATCCTCGCGGTAAATGCTAACTTTGGAATGGCTGCATCAAAACATGTCGTGTTTGGTGTCAAACATCTTGGAATACTACCCCCCGCCAATCTTGGCGGCGGGAGTAGCATTCCACCCTTCTAGAGGGATAAGACATGTGCCTGCTGTGGAAACGCGGTAGAATCCTAAAGAGCCCTGGCATCACAAAATGGATGCCACCAGTCACAGACACTGGGCTGCCCTCCTGCTGATGACCGAAACTCACAGTGGAGGAAGCCCAACAATAGGCATCCTGTCACAGGGAGGTGTAACCACCTTCCAGACAGGGTTTAGTGTATTGGGGCTGGGTGGGTGCACTCTTAGAGTGCTTTGAAGTCCTGCACTGGGGGAGCAGAAGGCTCCTCTGTGCATATGCCAGTTCAAACCAGCTCAGGGGCTACCTGCCCCTGCTCTGGCGCGAAACTGGACAAAGGGAAGTGGGTGTAGCCACCCCTCCCTTGACCCTCCCATAGGTGGGGTCATAGAGCTAGTCCATCCCCTCTTTTTAGTATAAGAGGGGGAACCTTGCCATTGCAAAGCAGATAACCTCTGGACGACGCTCTACAGAAGAATCCTGGCCCTTCGACGTTCCACTACCTTTGGAAGACAGAAGAATCTCCCTTGGAGTCAAGGAGTGACTCCCCTGCTTGGCAGGCACCAAAAACGACAACGACGGTCGCAAACTACGCCGCTCCCGCCGGAGTCCGAAGTCCCTGCAGCCCAAGAAGTGGATTTCCTGACCTCTCCCAGGCCATCGTGAGTCCCCAGCGAAGCTGAGGCAAGTGGACCCCACGAGTAACGAGGAACCGCGACCCCTGGGTACCGTGCACTATTGTCGAGTGCAACCCCTTCACAACGTTCTACAAACTTGTGCTTTGGACCACGTGTGGTCCCGACCTCCAGCAGGAATCCCTCCGAAGATCAGAGGCCTACACCGTCCCGAGTGACCGTGGGCCCCTGTTGAGTGATTCCGCCCGAGGTGTCTTCGCGATCCCTTGCCCGCCGGCTTGTGGGTCCCCAGAAGACTTCTTAAAGAAACCAAAGGGCTCCCTGGTTGCTCCAGGCCTGCCCTGACTTACCCTCGCTGGGTGAGTTCCACAGACCTTGCTGGTCTGCGCCATCGACTTTTCTCCATCTCCCCGAGACTTGCGGCTGCCAAGGCTTGTTGGCTCCGATCGAGTTGCCGACACCGCAGTCAGCTGCAGACGTCGAGGGACACACCGAATCCAGCTCCTGGTCGTCGTCGACGCCTCCTGGACCACATGGCTGAAGAGTCAAGGCACCCGCAACCGACCTGAAGCGACCGACGACGGTGGGCATCCATCTTCCTTGCCCCGGGTCACTGCCAAGTGACTTTGAACACTGTCCCCTCTGCTTTCAGGTCATCCTTCTTCAGAATCCAGGCTTGGATTCCACCGGACACTTCTTCAGCTCCCGCAAGCAGCAAGTCTTCTTTGTTCGCCATTGAAAACGACGCCGCGACCCGACACCAAAGGACACCTGTGCACCCGGCTTCCCTGGGTGAGGTAACTCCAGCACTACGGTGCTCCTGTGGGTGTGGGCCCTAGAACTACTTACCCTGTAAGTGACTTGCTTGTAGGTTCTCCCGAAGTATCCTGAAACTCTTTATTTCCAACCGCGACTTGCCCCATTGAAGTCAACGGCGATCCGCGCCTGTGTATCTACACTGCACGCGTCCCCCGTGGGTCCTTTACTTACCTGCCTTGGGTGGTTTCGTGAGGCCCCAGCACTTCTGAAGGCCCTAGGCCTTGTCTCCCTGCAAGTCGTTGTCCCTAAGTCTCTTACTTAGTATATGGTCTGGTACGCCCCTAGGGCCCCAGCCATATTTGTGCTTAACTTATTGTGAAACGTTGATTTGTGCATATGTTTGTCTTCTAATCTCATAAAGAGATTAGTAGAGAGTTATTTAGAAATAAATACATATATATTTGATATATATACCTGTGTGGTGTCTTTTCATTTGGGGATTCAAGAGATTATATGGTAAAACAAGCTGCTTTACATTCCTCCGAGACTTAGCCTGAAGGCTGCTCTCCACAGCTACCACTAGGATAGCTTTCTTTAAAAGGTTGTCTTAAACCTATCTACCATAAGAGTCGATTTGCCCTGGTGCAAGGTGTCCACTTTAATTAGTGAACAGCATATACCAGGCCAACTTCTCACATTGGTGGGCAGCGTGTGGGATTCCAGCTTGCCATTGTTTTACCAGAAAATCTCTATTTGAATTACTAACTGAAAACCATTATAGGTACTCAAGGTACATATAAAGTCAAGCTTAGTATCAATAAGTTCTACTGAACTTAGAGCTGTGTGCCAAGGGATAGCACACCCTTTCCACAGCTCAAGCTAGGATCAGTAGGCCACAAACTAGTGTAGGTAGTACAACACTGCACAACACTAGAATGTCCTTAAAGGGTGGACCCAGTGGATCCACTCAGCCTCAGTATAAGGACATGGCTTTCTCTGACTTGAGAGCCATGTGTGTTGACAGACACCTGAGACTAGGACAGAGTCCCTCAACACTCCACCTGATAGATCTGCTGACAGCAGATGACCTGAGATTGGCTCTAGGAGCTAAAGGGTTTGAATCAGTGGGTGGGTCAGTCATAGTATCTGGGTCAGATGATGAAAATCAGAATGACCAAGACTCTGTGATTGAAGGGCCAGGCTCCAAGGGGCCTGAAAAGGACAGAGGAATTCTCCCTAAGAGAACTGACAGAGAGGAGGAGAGGCACAGATCCCCTTCCAGGGAATCTGACCACTCTTATCACTCTGGCAGAGAATTTGTCCAGCAGAGGAGCTCATACTTTTCCTTAAGAGAGACCTCCTCTGAGAGAAGGTGCAAACTGCTCCAGTATGAGGAAGCCAGAGTGGCCCTCAGAACCAAGCAGTTGGCACTGGATAGGGAAGCCCTGGAGATCCAGAGAACTTCTAGAAAAGAGGGGTTAGAACCCCCTGGTGGCAGCAACAGTGTCCCTAGAGGCAGATAATATATTCCTGACCATAGGAACCTGAGCAAGGTTGTTCCTCCCTACCAGAGTGGGGATGATATCCACAAGTGGATAACTGCTATGGAGAGGGCCTGTAGAGTACAGCAGGTCCCCCAAAAGCAGTGGGCAGCAATCTTGTGGCTCTCCTTTTCAGATAAAGGAAGAGACAAGCTCCTCACTGTTAGAGAGGAGGATGCTGATGATTATGAGGTCCTGAAGAGTGCACTGATAGATGGGTTTGGCTTAACCACTGAGCAGTACAGGTTGAAGTTCAGAGATACCCAGAAGGCACAGACTCAGGACTGGACTGACTTTGTTGATTGTGCAACCAAGGCTCTAGAGGGTTGGCTGGTTGGCAGTAGGGTTACTGATTTCAAGGGATTGTATAATCTGATGATGAGAGAACAGATCCTAAATAATTGCCAGAACCAGTTGTTGCATCAGTACCTGGTGGACTCTGATCTGACCTCTCCCCAAGAATTGGGAAAGAAGGCAGACAAATGGGTCAGAACCAGGGTGAGGCAGAAAACCCAGAACCAAGGGGGTGACACTAAGAAGCAAGATCCTAAAGGCTCTGAGAAAGGTGGGGATAAGTCAAAAGACCAGAAGTCTTCACAAGGGCCCCAAAAATCTGCATCTGGTGGGGAGTCACAGTCCAACAAGGGAAAAGGCCAAAAGAAGCCCTGGTGCAAATTCTGTAAACAGAAAGGGCACTGGACTTCTGATTGTACCAAGTCCAAAGACCAAACCACCACCACTCCTGCCCCTAAGGCAACTGTGCCCCTAGCTCAGCTACTGGTGGAGGTGGTACTCAGAATAAGGGTGTAGTAGGGTTGACCCTGGGTTCTGAAGTGGATTCTGACCTAGTCAGAGTGACCACTCAGGCAATGCTGATTTGTGAGGGAAACATTGATATGTCCTTCCTAGTAAGCCCCAGTAATCTGGGCAAGTACAAACAGCAGCCTTTGATAAATGGCAAACAGGCTTTGGCATTTAGGGACACAGGTGCTAGTGTCACCATGGTGGCAGAGGACCTAGTGGACCCTGGACAGATCATCCTGGGTGAAATGTACCAGGTGACCAATGCAAGCAATGTCCAGACCAACCATAGTCTGGCAGTTGTGAATTTCTCCTGGGGAGGGGTAACTGGCCTCAAGAAGGTTGTAGTCAGTGCAGACCTCCCTGTAGAATGTCTATTGGGCAATGATCTAGAGACTTCAGCCTGGTCTGAAGTAGAGTTATGGACTCATGCTGAGATGTTGGGCATCCCTGCAGAGGTATTTGCTGTGACCAGGTCACAAGCAAGAATGCATGACACTGAACCAGCTCTGGATCCTGGAACAATGGACCAGATGCTTCCCAAGAGAAGGAGCAGTAGGGTTAAGGCAGTGCCTTCCCCTCTGTCTCAGATCAAGGATTCACTTCCAGAGGGAGGTGAAGCAGAACCTGAAGAAGGAACTGCCCCAGAGGGACTTGAACCTGACCAGGTTGAGTTCTTGGGGGCAGGGGGCCCTTCTAGGGAAGATCTGAGTAAGGAGCAACAGTGCTGCCCCTCTCTTGAACCCCTCAGACAGCAGGCTGCTGCTGAGGCTGCTGGGAGTGCTAGTGGGTCCCATAAAGTTTATTGGGATGAGGGACTCCTATATTCTGAGGGTAGAGACCCAGCCCCTGGAGCCACCAGGAGGTTGGTAATACCTCAGAAGTTTAGGGGTTCCTCTTGACCTTAGCACATGATATCCCTTTGGCAGGACACTTGGGCCAAAACAAGACCTGGGACAGGCTTGTTCCACATTTTCATTGGCCACATATGTCAGAGGACACAAAGGAGTTTTGTCGCTCCTGTGTCACTTGCCAAGCCAGTGGTAAGGCAGGTGGCACAACAAAGGCCCCCTGATACCACTACCTGTGGTGGGGGTACCCTTTGAAAGGGTAGGGATTGACATTGTTGGTCCCCTTGACCCTCAGACTGCATCTGGGCACAGATTCATCCTGGTGGTAGTGGATCATGCCACCAGGTACCCAGAGGCAATTCCCTGAGGACCACCACAGCCCCTGTGGTGGCAAGAGCCCTCATTGGAGTTTTCTCCAGAGTGGGTTTCCCAAAGGAGGTCATTTCTGACAGAGGTACCAACTTCATGTCAGGATATCTGAAAGCAATGTGGAAGGAGTGTGGTGTAACTTATAAGTTCACCACCCCCTATCACCCACAATGCAATGGTTTAGTTGAACGCTTCAACAAAACCTTGAAAGGAATGATTAAGGGACTCCCAGAGAAGCTTAGGCGGAAATGGGACCTTCTTCTTCCTTGCCTTTTGTTTGCATACAGAGAGGTTCCACAGAAGGGGGTTGGCTACAGCCCATTTGAGCTTCTGTTTGGGCATCCTGTGAGAGGTCCACTATGTTTGGTAAAAGAGGGCTGGGAGTTACCTCTCAAGCCCCCCAAACAAGATGTGATGGACTATGTACTTGGTCTCCGCTCCCGGATGGCAGAGTACATGAAAAAGGCAACCAAAAACCTGGAGGCCAGCCAAGAATTGCAAAAAGCTTGGCATGACCAAAGGCTGTGCTGACTGTATACCAGCCAGGACAGAAAGTGTGGGTGTTGGAGCCTGTGGCCCCAGCAGCCCTCCAGGACAAATGGAGTGGCCCCCATACAATAGTTGAACAGAAGGGAGAAGTCACCTATCTGGTGAATCTTGGAACTCCCAGGAGCCCCCTAAGGGTGCTTCATGTCAACAGATTAAAGCCATATGTTGACAGGGCTGACATGGGCTTGCTCATGGCAACTGATGAGGACCAGGAGGAGGAGAGTGACCCTCTCCCTGACCTGCTCTCTCAGAACCCTGATGATGGGTCAGTAGATGGTGTTGCTTTGGCAAGCAGCCTCACTGACCATCAACAAACTGAGTGCAGACAAGTTCTGCAACAGTTTAGACATATGTTTAGCCTGACCCCTAGTCAGACTTCCTGGTGCACCCATGAGGTGGACACTGGAGACAGTCTGCATGTCAAGAATAAAATCTACAGGCAACCTGACCATGTCAGGGACTGTATCAGGACTGAAGTCCAGAAAATGTTGGAGTTAGGCGTGATTGAGCCTTCAGATAGCCCTTGGGCTAGCCCAGTAGTCCTGGTACCCAAGCCTCATACCCAGGGTGGTAAGAAAGAAATGAGGTTTTGTGTAGACTACAGAGGCCTCAATGCAGTCACTAGGACTGATGCCTATCCCATACCAAGGGCAGATGAGCTGATTGATACTTTGGCCTCAGCCAAGTATCTAAGCACATTTGACCTAACAGCTGGCTACTGGCAAATCAGATTAGCTGATGATGCAAAAGCCAAAACAGCATTTTCGACCCCTGGTGGGCACTACCACTTTGTGGTGATGCCCTTTGGATTGAAAAATGCACCTGCCACTTTTCAGAGGTTGGTGAATAAAGTTCTGGCAGGGATGGAAACTTATTGCTCAGCTTATCTAGATGATATTGCTGTCTTTAGTTCCTCCTGGCAGGATCACCTGGTCCATCTCAGAAATGTTTTGGAGGCCCTGCAGAAAGCAGGCCTCACTATCAAGGCCACCAAGTGCCAGATAGGGCAGAGTCAGGTTGTGTACCTGGGCCACCTTGTAGGTGGAGGCCAGGTTCAGCCTTTACAGAGCAAAATCCAAACCATAATGGAATGGGTTGCTCCTACCACCCAGACACAGGTGAGAGCCTTCTTAGGCCTGACTGGGTACTATAGGAGGTTTGTCAAGGGATATGGATCTATAGTGACCCCCTTGAATGATCTTACCTCTAAGAAAATGCCAAAAAGGTTCAGTGGACAGCTAGCTGTCAAAAGGCATTTGAAGACCTAAAGCAGGCCATGTGCACTGCCCCCATCTTACAGAGTCCAGACTACACCAAAAAGTTCATTGTCCAAACAGATGCTTCTGAGCTGGGTGTGGGAGCTGTACTGTCTCAACTGAATGATGAAGGTCAAGACCAGCCAGTAGCTTTTATTAGCAGAAGGCTGACCCCTAGAGAGAAACGTTGGTCAGCTATAGAGAGGAGGCCTTTGCTGTGGTATGGGCCCTGAAGAAGCTGAGGCCATACTTGTTTGGTACTCACTTCATAGTTCAGACTGACCACAAGCCCCTCCTATGGCTAAAGCAGATGAAAGGTGAAAACCCAAAACTTTTGAGGTGGTCCATTTCCCTACAGGGGATGGACTATACAGTGGAACATAGGCCTGGGACCCAACATGCCAATGCAGATGGACTCTCAAGGTATTTCCACTTTGAACACGAAGACTCAACTGGTCAAGGTTAGTTTAGTGTCCCTACGTTTGGGGGGGTTGTGTAGGAGAGTAGGATCTGCCTCTTATGTTGCCCCCACTTTTTTTCTGATGTTAGCACTGGTTTCTGGCTATAGTCTGGCTGGGTCCCTGCCAATCAGGGCCCCAGCCTCTCTGTTCTCTCTAAACGACATGGAGTGCACTCTAGGTGCACTAGTGATTGGATACTGTGGTGCCTTATGAGTCCCTAGTATATGGTACCTTAGGTGCCAAGGGCATAGGTACTTCACAGGCCTACCAGGGGCTGCAGCATGTGTTATGCCACCCCTGGGAAGCAGTCTAAATCTGACACCACAGGCCTGCTACTGCAGCCTGGGTGAGGTGGTGCTAGCACCCCTCACTGAGATATAGGTTTCCTATATCTCTCTTGCACACACATATAAACCTATCAGTCACCCCTAAGGCAGGCCCTATCAATCCTGAGGGCAGGGTGCTTGGCTTCTATGTGAGGGGGTGCCTCTGCATGAGCAGGGCCCCTCTGCAGTTCTCAGAGTCCATTCTCTGGTGCTGTTTGTGGATGCGGTTAAACCATATACTCTTAAGTGCATTATATCCTCGCGGTAAATGCTAATTTTGGAATGGCTGCATCAAAACATGTCGTGTTTGGTGTCAAACATCTTGGAATACTACCCCCCGCCAATCTTGGCGGCGGGGGTAGCATTCCACCCTTCTAGAGGGATAAGACATGTGCCTGCTGTGGAAACGCGGTAGAATCCTAAAGAGCCCTGGCATCACAAAATGGATGCCACCAGTCACAGACACTGGGCTGCCCTCCTGCTGATGACCGAAACTCACAGTGGAGGAAGCCCAACAATAGGCATCCTGTCACAGGGAGGTGTAACCACCTTCCAGACAGGGTTTAGTGTATTGGGGCTGGGTGGGTGCACTCTTAGAGTGCTTTGAAGTCCTGCACTGGGGGAGCAGAAGGCTCCTCTGTGCATATGCCAGTTCAAACCAGCTCAGGGGCTACCTGCCCCTGCTCTGGCGCGAAACTGGACAAAGGGAAGTGGGTGTAGCCACCCCCTCCCTTGACCCTCCCATAGGTGGGGTCATAGAGCTAGTCCATCCCCTCTTTTTAGTATAAGAGGGGGAACCTTGCCATTGCAAAGCAGATAACCCCTGGACGACGCTCTACAGAAGAATCCTGGCCCTTCGACGTTCCACTACCTTTGGAAGACAGAAGAATCTCCATGGAGTCAAGGAGTGACTCCCCTGCTTGGCAGGCACCAAAAACGACAACGACGGTCGCAAACTACGCCGCTCCCGCCGGAGTCCGAAGTCCCTGCAGCCCAAGAAGTGGATTTCCTGACCTCTCCCAGGCCATCGTGAGTCCCCAGCGAAGCTGAGGCAAGTGGACCCCACGAGTAACGAGGAACCGCGACCCCTGGGTACCGTGCACTATTGTCGAGTGCAACCCCTTCACAACGTTCTACAAACTTGTGCATTGGACCACGTGTGGTCCCGACCTCCAGCAGGAATCCCTCCGAAGATCAGAGGCCTACACCGTCCCGAGTGACCGTGGGCCCCTGTTGAGTGATTCCGCCCGAGGTGTCTTCGCGATCCCTTGCCCGCCGGCTTGTGGGTCCCCAGAAGACTTCTTAAAGAAACCAAAGGGCTCCCTGGTTGCTCCAGGCCTGCCCTGACTTACCCTCGCTGGGTGAGTTCCACAGACCTTGCTGGTCTGCGCCATCGACTTTTCTCCATCTCCCCGAGACTTGCGGCTGCCAAGGCTTGTTGGCTCCGATCGAGTTGCCGACACCGCAGTCAGCTGCAGACGTCGAGGGACACACCGAATCCAGCTCCTGGTCGTCGTCGACGCCTCCTGGACCACGTGGCTGAAGAGTCAAGGCACCCGCAACCGACCTGAAGCGACCGACGACGGTGGGCATCCATCTTCCTTGCCCCGGGTCACTGCCAAGTGACTTTGAACAATGTCCCCTCTGCTTTCAGGTCATCCTTCTTCAGAATCCAGGCTTGGATTCCACCGGACACTTCTTCAGCTCCCGCAAGCAGCAAGTCTTCTTTGTTCGCCATTGAAAACGACGCCGCGACCCGACACCAAAGGACACCTGTGCACCCGGCTTCCCTGGGTGAGGTAACTCCAGCACTACGGTGCTCCTGTGGGTGTGGGCCCTAGAACTACTTACCCTGTAAGTGACTTGCTTGTAGGTTCTCCCGAAGTATCCTGAAACTCTTTATTTCCAACCGCGACTTGCCCCATTGAAGTCAACGGCGATCCGCGCCTGTGTATCTACACTGCACGCGTCCCCCGTGGGTCCTTTACTTACCTGCCTTGGGTGGTTTCGTGAGGCCCCAGCACTTCTGAAGGCCCTAGGCCTTGTCTCCCTGCAAGTCGTTGTCCCTAAGTCTCTTACTTAGTATATGGTCTGGTACGCCCCTAGGGCCCCAGCCATATTTGTGCTTAACTTATTGTGAAACGTTGATTTGTGCATATGTTTGTCTTCTAATCTCATAAAGAGATTAGTAGAGAGTTATTTAGAAATAAATACATATATATTTGATATATATACCTGTGTGGTGTCTTTTCATTTGGGGATTCAAGAGATTATATGGTAAAACAAGCTGCTTTACATTCCTCCGAGACTTAGCCTGAAGGCTGCTCTCCACAGCTACCACTAGGATAGCTTTCTTTAAAAGGTTGTCTTAAACCTATCTACCATAAGAGTCGATTTGCCCTGGTGCAAGGTGTCCACTTTAATTAGTGAACAGCATATACCAGGCCAACTTCTCACACTGCACATTTGAAGCACTGGGTATAATGGAACCTGAAGGTACATATGAGTGCCAAAACAGAGGGGGGTGCATTCGAGTGCCAAAGTTGAGGTTGAGGGTGCATTCAAGTGCCGAAATTGAGGTTGGGGGTGCAGTCTAGTGCCAAAGCGGAGGTTGAGGGCGCATTTAAATGCCGAGGGTGTTTTCGGGTGGCAAAGGTGAGGGAGCATTCGAGTGTGAAGGCTGAGGGTGCATTTAAATGCTGAGGGCGCATTACAATGCCAAAGCTGAGGGTGCATTTGAGTGCCAAAGGTGGGGGCGCATTTGAGGGCCAAAATGAAAACTGCCAAAGCTGCACCACACCACTGTCCTGGCAGGGAGTCAAGCAACTGTGCACCAGTAGGGTGTTGCTCACAATACTGTGTAATTTACGTAGGTAATCAAACCAAACACAGTGGGCCGGCCTTATTCATCTATTATAGATAATACACAGTCAGTGGTTCAAATGGGCAGAATCGATCAGCACAACGTGCCTTCCCCCCACTTTTTGGTACAAAACGCAACTGTATCTGAAGGGTTAATGCCGACCTCGAGGTTTTTGGTAAAGAAGCATTTGAAATGCAATAGGTCTCGCATTTTCGAAACTTTAACCTATTGGTATTGTAAACGACAATGCCTTTTATTACTGCAGGTTTTTTAAACATAAATAAAAGGCATTGTCATTTACAATGCCAATAGCTCAATATCTCGCAATTGCGAGACCTATTGCATTGCAAATGCTTGTTGTTGTTGCTGGAGCCATCTTTTTCCTTTGTAATCAAGGTCTTGCTGCGACGGTATGTATTTTGTAGCTAAGCTTTTCTGTAACATTATCTCTGTTTAATGGATTATTCTTGGATGCTTTTTTTTTTTTTTTTACATGTTTGTCACCCTGCCCGTGGTGTCACCCTTCCTCCACCTTCCTCCTGCTCCTCTTGGTTTCACCCAAACCCCCTCCCTCCAATGTCTTTCCCACCCTCCTCTCTCATGTTGCTTGACTCCCCCATCAAGTCAGTACTTTATTTCTTTCTTTATTTATTTATAGAGCGCAGCATTCATCCCGAAGGATATCACGGCGCTATGTAGCGAGAATTCGTGGTAGGGCCGCCAGTGGGTGTGGTAAAGCTGTCGGGTATTAGGCCTTGGGGACCAAATGAGTTTTAAGTTTCTTTCTAAAAACTAAATAGTCAGCCGTGAAGCGTAGGTCTTGGGGTAGTTCGTTCCACTTCTTAGCTGCCAGATATGAGAATGAACATCCTCCTGCCCTCACTTTCCTTATACGTTTTGTCCTGGCCTGCGCTTGGTGGCATGACCTTAAGCACCTCGTAGGAACGTAGAATTCAATTTTATTCTGTAGAATTCTAGGGCCACAATGGTGCAGGGCCTTGTGTGCATGACTGAGCAGCTTGAACACTGCTCTTTGTCGCATGGGTAGCCAGTGAAGCTGTTTCATGCACATCGATGCTGAACTCAGTCTGCTTTTATTACACACCAGTTTGGCCGCAGCGTTTTGTAGCACCTGCAGGCGTGTAAAAAGGTACTCTGCCATGCCAACAAATAGTGCATTTCCATAATCTAGCTTGCTGATAAGCAGGGCCTGCGTAACTGTTCTTCTACATTCCAATGGGATCCAGGGGAAAAGTCTTCTTAGAAGTTTCAGGGTTGCAAAGCCCCTTCCACACAGGGCCCGCACATGGTCCTTCATGGAAAGGGTATTGTCAATGAGGATGCCTAGGTTTTTTGCACATTGCTTGGGTGCTGGGGCATCTCCCAGGGTTTGTGGCCACCAGGTAGCATTCCAGATTACATTGGCTCCTCCAAAGAGCAGGATTTCTGATTTCCCTGCGTTTAGTTTCAAGCAGTGTTCTGACATCCATAATGCCATCTTTGAGAGGCAGTTGTTCAGTTTTACCCTGGTATCCTCATGCCTTTCCTCGAGAGCTATCATCAGCTGTGTGTCGTCTGCATAGGAGCAGATACTGAAACCCCATTTCTTACTGATTTTCGCCAAAGATGACACATAGGCGTTAAAGAGTGTGGGGCTCAGGGATGCTCCCTGTGGGACGCCACAGCTGATGGTGCTGGGTTTGGATAAGAACTGGCCCATTTGTATCGTTTGTGTTCTGTTGCTCAAAAACGAGCTAAGCCACTGTAGGGCTTTGGCATGGATTCCTTTTTCATGCAGAATTTCCAGCAGGCGGTTGTGCGAGACCGCGTCGAACGCTGCCGACAGGTCCAACAGAATCAGGGCTACAGCCCCCCCTGGTCGGTCAGAGATCTAATGTTATCTAAGACGGCCAGAAGCATTGCCTCCGTACTGTTGGTGGCCCTGAAGCCGGTTTGGGAGGGATCTAATAGTTCGTTAGACTCTAAATAGTTTGATAATTGTCTATTTACCAACCTCTCCAAGACTTTGGAGAGTTATGGGAGTTGAGAAGTCGGCCGATAGTTTTCAGGGTTGTGAACATCTGTTCCTGCTTTCTTCAACAGGGGGGTCACTACAGCCTGTTTCCAAGCTTCAGGAAAGGCTGCAGTGTCAAGAGAGTTGTTGAGTAGCTGAGTAACATAGGGACATAATACTGCTGTGATCCGAGCAAAGATAAAGCGGGGGCATGGATCAAGGGGAGATCCTGATTTAACTTCCCCCATCGCTTTAAAGACCTCGTCCTCTGTAAGAGGGGAGAAGTTGCCCATACTAGCTACTAGTACTGACTGCATCATAGTGCTTTTTAATTGTTTTTTACTTTAAGCCATGTTACACATCAGCCCGCGCTGCTGTGCAACATATAAAGAAAGACAGGACTGCAAGTTCCAGATTGCAACGAATATCGTGCCTGAATGAGCTGCAGGCAACTGACTTGGGTTAAACGATGAGCATTGACCACTTGGTGTTCTGTTCAGCCTTCTCGTTTTCTTCCACTCATAGATGTTTACCCATGTCCCCCCCACCTTCTGTTTAAACTGGTCATCATGTGAAATCTAGCACCACATGCTTTACACCATGTGCTCAGTGCAGTCAGATACTAACTGTGAACAAACCACCCACACACACTGAACGTAAACACTACGCTATTTGCATCAAGAGCTTAACGTAAGTATACCATGCATACACACATAAAAGTATAACCGAAGATGATCCTCCCCCCTTTCCTCATGGTCTTCTTATTACCGCATCATTACAATATGTGAAAAAGCCAGCACCCCCATAAGCCAGTAACAGCGAAATCGCTCAATTCTGTATCATGAAAATATTATTTACCATTTTTATATTTTAAATTTGGGGTAGATTTGGGTTCTCAGTTAGCCAAAATGTACTCTAGAAATCTAAGGATGACCAGATTTGGAAGATGCACGACTTGGAGCGTAGACCAGCGGTAGCTCCTCCGCTAAGGTGGAGGAGCACTGCCCCACTGCTCTTTGATGGTAATACAATGTCATTATCATTTTTTTCCCCTACTCAGGCAGTTTTACGAGGCGGGCGGGGCTGGGCTGGCTTCACAGCCAGCAGGGGAGGAGAGTTTGTCGCACTTAAGTGCACATGACGGTTTGGCTGGTCGTCTTGGGCCAGCCAAACAGTCATGCACACTTGGCATGTTCTCCACCTGGCTCTATTGCACAGCCTGGGTAGAGAACATGCACAGCCTTCCACTCCCTGTCTGAGTGCCGAACCAGGGCGCTCAGTACAATCACGATGCTGCTGTCATGCTGGTGACAGCAGCGTCGTGATTGGCTTTTTTCTAAGCCCCCCTCCCGCCCCCACCCGTACCATTCTGTGGCAGCCGCCACTGGTGTAGACACTTTCCACACCCCTCCAAGCAAATAAGAAAAACACTGCACTGGAATTGTAAGTCTCCACTGAGGTTTCATAAGGAAACTGGAGTGTGAAATACGTCCATCTCCGAGCAGGGATTTAAATGATCAGCGCATCACACGCTTGTGTACTGTATAAGTGGGCAAGAGGTCAGGGAGTGGGTGCCCCCATCTGTCCATTGTCCCCCACCCTACATCTTCTGTCCGTTGTCCCACACGCCCCACCCACCTCTCTCGTGTTGCTTGATCCCCTCTGAAATCCCCCACGCTGTTATCTTTTTTTATTTTTTCACATGTTGCATACCAGCGCAGGCTGCTGTGCAACATGGCTTAACGTTTTTAAAAAACGCTACGACGCTGTCAACTCTGGCCTCATCATGTTACTTTAAGCCGTGTAAAAAAAAAAAGATTGACAAAGCCAATAGATTTTGAATAGGTGAAACCTATGGGCTTTTCTAGTGCTTGGTATTTTTTGCCACTGCCTGCCATTGTCGATGGTTGAGAGACAAGCATCAAAAAGATATGGAAGAAATGTATTAGCTGCATAATAGCGGTACAGTTCTGTCTCTGAAAATAGCTAAATGGGGCAACCAGCCTACAAATACTTATTGTTATCGCTCTGATTGGCATAAAAACAAACTAAATTAAGACAATATAATCAAATCACCTTTTGTTCTAGTAATGACATTACGCATAAAAGGTAACTGAAAAATAAAAGTCACATTTTAACTGCTGCAAAATACCCCCTTGCATTTTCTCTGATAAGGTATTCACTAAACAATGCCCTTTAACAGTACAATGTTCAAATTTTGAATTATTTCTACTGTATTTTCTCAAAGCTTTGGGAGAGAACTTATCTGTCCTCAAATCCATTTTTCACAAGCAATTAGGTATGAAGCAGCTCAACCAAATGCTTATGAAAGCTTTGTGAGTGTGCTTAGTGCCAAGACATGCAATCTCACTAGCTGCTTATAACATAATTGCACGCCATATTAATTACTATGAAATCCATCACCAGAATTATCATAGTTAGTTACAACTGCAAGTGCAAGCCAGACGTTTTGGCTAGGCAGTACCTCTTCTTGATAATGCTTCCTCCAAAACTAATGTGTTCAAACCATGGGCTTTTGAAATAACCAGTTGTTGTTGGATTCTGATACCCATCAGAACTGCATCTCGTTCTTGGGGTCCATCCCCAACTCCCCAGTGTTTGCAAGTTGTTCCTCCAAATACAACCTTTGAGTTATTGGGGTACTGTGTTTTTCTGGTTCTGTATTTTCTGGAGAAATTAGGACCCATGCCGTATTCCCATGTGCCCATACCGTATAAAGGAGAGGAAAGATTCATCCAGAAGTCAAGAAAAGATGAGGTTTCTCCACCTCCTCGTCATTCAAGTTGCATTCCGAGTCATACTCGAACTAGTGTTTGGTATGGAAGACTTCGGGGACGCAGAGGCCAGTTTGTCCTCAATGTAGTAACATTCTATTTCTCTTGTAGGGGATTTCCGTGATAGTCATAATCATGTGAATAGTCCCGCCCATGTGCGTCGACCCCGGAGCACTTCATTAGATATATCTTCTTAAGTTGTCATCTTCTGTCTTTCTTCAGGAAGGCCTGCATAGACACTTAAGAGATAAAAAGACAATAATGCAGCCTAACTAACTAGGCTACACTGTCCATTACTTCATCTTGAAGTGAAAAAAAATAGCCAGTTTAACTTTCAAATTTAGCCATTTTACTGCGTTTCACACATAGAAAACTCCCCTTCACAAAACTCCTTTTTTCATGATAGAGATGAAAGGGATTGGACAGAGAAGCCCCTATAGGCTGCCATTATGTGTCTGCAAATGGATACCGTGCCTTTAAGAGTCTCCAGAGACCCCCGGTATCCCATGATGCACAGCCAGAGGCAGTTACTTTCAGTTCTTTTTTCTGGCTCCTGCTAGCAGGACCCTGGAGCATTGAGCTCTACCTTTTTTGGTATTCTATTCAAAATTAATTCAGTATTTGGAGTTTTTGCAGCTTCACTCGACGTCTTTGGCCTTTATCTACCTTTTGCTGTGCTTTTTTGGCAGAATTTCTACAGTTTTTCTTGTCAAAATGCCTTCTCTGTTTGACAAGTGTCCTGACTGTGGTAGGAAGAAGGCCAAGTCTGATGCACACAGAGTCTGTATTCTGTGTTTGCCTGTCTCTCATGTCCCTGACACCTGCTCTATTTGCAAGACCTTTTCTATGCGCACCCTGTGTGACAGGGAGAAGATCCGGCTCCAAGGGTTGGAGCAAAGAAGACAGAAGGCAGCATCTACAGCCTCTGGGCAAGGAGAGGGTAAGTCCTCTACCAAAACCCATGCTTCGACTTCTGGGGGGCTCCCCAGTCGAAAAACGGCAGAAAAACGACGCCGGTTCCGATCGACATCGAAGACGACGGCGACGATGTCGAGAGCAGGTATGACTACTATATGCTCTCCGTCGACTCAGGGCTCTGGGTCGAAGCGACGTCGAAGATCAACGTCGAGGAGAAGAACGGTGAGGTCTCGGATGAGATCGCCGTCAAGGGTGTCCCCACATTCAACGTCGACTCAACGAAGATCGCCGTCGATACATCATCGTCGTCGATCGGAGTCACACAGGCAACGGCGGTCGCCGTCGATGCGTCATCGCCGTCGACGTCTACGAGAAGGTCGACGTCGAGGAGAAGGTCGAAGTCACAGAGAAGGTCGACGTCGAGGGGGCAACTCTGACGTTCGACGTCGAGGTACCGTTCTGGGACCCGCTCCGTAGTGAGCCTGTCGACGTCGACAGGGAGTTCACGTTCCAGACGACGTCAACGCTCGCCGTCGAGCAGTAGATCGACGTCTAGGGGGAGGTCTGACGTTGAGTCCAGGACGCAGTCTTCGCGGCCAGCTCGAAAACGGAGGAGGTTGGTCTCTTCTTCAGGTTCGGAGTACTCGCGTACCTATTCACCATCAAGGACGCCTCCTGCTCCTCGTCAACTGGTGGCCCTGCCAGTGACACCGCCACAACCGCCAAGTCCTCCTCCTCCTCCTCCACCGCCTCCTCCACCTCCTCCACCGCCTCCTCCTCCTCTGCCTCAACCTGGGCTCACGGCTCCTCAGCCCACGCTTCCTGCGGAGTCTCGGCGACCAAGGTCACGGTCTCGGCCGAGACATCGTTCCCATAGACACCACCGGTCTTCCACACGATCTCATCGCCATCGCTACGAGAGATCTCGCTCCCGGCATACCAGGGATACGTCTTCCACGAGTACGAGGAGGTACTCTCCTACTCTCACTGATTCTCCGCCTCAGAGAGTGTCTCCTGTTGATAATATCTCCACCTTTCAGGAGGTTCTGGTCAGAGGGGCGTCGAAGCTTAACATTCCCCTGTCGACTCCTGTGCCGTCGACATCAGTGATATTTGAAACTCTCCAGCAGAGACAAACATCTCGTCCATTGCTTCCGTTGGTGCCTGGTTTGGTGAAACCGGCTATGGAGCTGTTCTTGACAAAATCTTCTATAAAATCTGCGCCTTCCAGGTTACAGAAGAAATATCGCCCACCTGATTCGGATCCTGCCTTCCTCCGACTGGACCCCACCCCGGTCTCTGTCATAGTGGTGGCGGCAAGGAAACAGCATGCTACGGCTCCGACTTCCACAGTACCACTGGATAAGGAAAGTCGTAAGCTGGATTCGGTGAGGAGAAAAGTTTGCAACACCGCGGCTACATCCATGAAGGCGGCCAGCTCTACTGCCTTGCTGGGCCGGTATGACAGATCCCTGTGGGAGTCGCTTCAACAATTTGTGGACCTCCTACCCAGGGACCAGCGGGAAGATTTTCAGGAGATAGTGAGGGCCTGATGGTTTCGAATCAAGTCATCAGCGCTGCAGCTGATACTTCACTCCTGTCAGCCCACGGGTATTGCCACGGAATTGCTCTACGGAGACATGCTTGGCTTCGTCTTACTTCGCTGAAGCCGGAGGCGCAACAACGCATTTCAAATCTACCGTTCTCTGGCACGACTCTCTTTGGCTCCTATGCGGATTACGAGATGGCCCGCATGAAGACTGAAATGGAGACTTTGAAGGCTGTAGGTCTAGAGAAACCTAAAGAACAGCGAAAAACCTTCCGACCCTTCCAACGGCGTTATTCCTCCCAGAGGTTCCAACGCTCTCAGGGCCGCCAGTCCAACCAGCAACAGCAGTTTCAGCGGTCTTTTCAGCCGTTTCAGAAACGCCAGTCGCGAGGACGGTCCAACCAGCAGTCTGGACAAGGGAACAAGGCCCCTGCTGGTTCCAAGCCCTGAAGGGCTCCTTCCCCCTCGTCTGTTACCCACTCCGGTGGGGGGAAGCATTCAAAATCATCTGGCAGAGTGGCAGAAAATAACTCAGGACAATTGGGTGCTGAATATTGTTCGCAGTGGATACTCGCTACGTTTTACAAGCCCTCCTCCGTCGATTCCTCCGACTCGCTCACGATACATGCTACGCGAGCTGCAGAGGGAGGCCAACACCCTCTTACAGAAAAGGGCGATAGAACCGGTTCCTCTGGCACAAAGAGGAACAGGACTGTATTCTCGGTTCTTTCTAATCCGCAAGAAAGACAAGAACGAGTTCAGACCCATCCTCGACTTGCAACAGGCCAACAAATGGGTTCGCAGAGAAAAGTTTTGGATGTCCTTGCATCAAATCTACCCTCAACTTCATCAGGGAGACTGGCTATGCGCAATAGATCTGCAAGACGCATATTTTCACGTGCCCATAGCAAGGAAACATCGCAAGTTCCTGCGATTTACCGTGGGCAACAACCACTACCAATACTCCGTGCTTCCTTTCGGCCTGAAGTCAGCGCCCCGGACATTTTCCAAATGCATGGCCGTGGTCGCTGCACATCTAAGGAGGAACAAGGTGTTCGTATACCCGTATCTGGACGACTTGCTGATCAAGGCAGCTACGTCTCAGGAAGCACAACTGCATTTCATTCGGACTTCCAATCTCCTACTTCGTTTGGGCCTCCACATCAACCTCCCGAAGTCTGTCTCGACTCCTGTCCAATGTCTACAGTACCTGGGAGCCACCATCGATACACGCACAGCAAACGTGTGTCCTTCGGAGGAGAGACGCTTATCGATCCTTCGGAAGGCTCAGTCTCTCATGACCATACCCTCCCCGACGGTAAGGAAGGTGTCTTCTCTCCTGGGCTCCATGGCCTCCTGTATCTTCCTCACTCCGAACGCACGCCTCCATATGAGACCTCTGCAAGAATGTCTGGAGGATCAGTGGGACCAGAAACTGGGGGATTGGGAAGACAGGATTCAGCTGTCGCAGCAGGATCTCCAGTCCATCCGATGGTGGTGTTCTCCACACAATCTCCTACGGGGGATTCCCTTCCACAAGGAGATACCGACGCAAACCATAGTGACGGATGCTTCTCTCCACGGCTGGGGTGCACCTTTCGACCACCTTCAGATACAGGGCACGTGGTCACGGAAAGAGACCAAGTACCACATCAACTTCCTGGAACTTCGAGCAGTCCATTTGGCGCTGAAAGCTTTTCAGCTGTCGTTTCACACCAGTTCCCTGCTTGTCCAGACGGACAATACGACCACAATGTTCTATTTCAACAAGCAGGGGGGCTCGAGATCTCGAGCGTTATCTCGGGAAGCCCAGGCCATTTGGAACTGGCTGTTGGCCAGGAGCCTGACCATCACAGCAACTCACCTCCCAGGTGTTCAAAATGCTCAGGCAGACGCACTCAGCAGACTCATTCAAGAAAATCACGAATGGGTCTTAAACGACGAAGTGGTGCGAGATATCTTCGGAAGATGGGGTACTCCAGAGGTAGATCTGTTCGCTACCGCGGAAAACAGCAAATGCCGCGACTTCGCCTCCAGGTTTTACCAACCAGGGACTCTGGGGAATGCACTGTGGATCAACGGCTTTCTCTACGCTTTTCCGCCAATTCCCCTGATCCCGAAAGTACTGATCAAGCTCTCACAATCACGGGCCAAGATGATCCTCATTGCTCCAGAGTGGCCCCGTCAGTGGTGGTTCACAGACCTGCTTCACCGGTCTCTCCTGCCACATCTCCGTCTTCCATGCCGGCCGGACCTTCTAACGAAGTTCGGCGGACAGATGGTGCACCCCAATCTCTCGTCGTTGAATTTGGCGGCATGGCTCCTGAGTTAGTACAGTACGGACATTTGAATCTCCCTCGGGACTGTATGGAGATATTGAAGGAGGCCAAACGACCATCTACACGCACGTCCTATGCATATAAATGGAAGAGATTTTGCATCTGGTGTGCATCAATCAATCAATCAATCAGGAAATTTGTAGAGCGCACTACTCACCCGTGAGGGTCTCAAGGCGCTAGGGGGGGGTGCCGCTACTGCTCGAATAGCCAGGTCTTGAGTAGCCTCCTGAAGGTTAGTAGGTCTTGGGTCTGCTGTAGGAGGATGGGGAGGGTGTTCCAGGTCTTGGCAGCGAGGTAGGAGAACGATCTGCCGCCGGAGGTCGCTCTTCGGATGCGGGGGATGGTAGCGAGGGCGCGGTCGGCGGAGAGGAGCTGGCGGTTCGGTGTGTAGAAGGTGAGTCGTCTGTTGAGGTATGCTGGTCCGGTGTCGTGGAGTGCCTTGTGTGAGTGGGTGAGGAGCTTGAAGGTGATCCTCTTGTTGACGGGCAGCCAGTGCAGGTCTCTCAGGTGGGGTGTGATGTGGCTGTGTCGAGGGATGTCGAGGATCAGGGGGGGCAGAGGCGTTCTGTATGCGTTGCAGTAGTTTCAGCAGTTTGGCCGGGGCTCCTGCGTAGAGGGCGTTTCCGTAGTCCAGCCTGCTGCTGACGAGGGCCTGGGTGACCGTTCTTCTTGTGTCAGTGGGGATCCACCTGTAGATCTTGCGGAGCATGCGGAGGGTGTTGAAGCAGGAGGATGAGACGGCGTTGACTTGCTTGGTCATGGAGAGCGTTGAGTCGAGGACGAACCCCAGGTTGCATGCGTGGTCGGTGGGCGTTGGTGCTGCTCCCAGGGCGGTCGGCCACCAGGAGTCGTCCCAGGCTGAGGGGGTGGAGCCGAGGATGAGGACCTCAGTCTTTTCCGAGTTCAGCTTCAGACGGCTGTTCTTCATCCATTCTGCGACGGCTTCTAAGAATGTGGATCCTACCTCCTGCAAGGAAGATGTCATCCTTCCTTACTTACTACACTTGGCTCAATCTGGCCTTCAGTTTCATTCGATTAAAGTTCACCTGGCAGCTTTAACTGCTTATAGGAAATGTCCTTCACAAACTTCCTTTTTTTAAATCCCAGTCATCAGAGATTTTCTTGAAGGATTGAAGAAAGTGTTTCCTCCCATTAGGCGTCCTTCGCCTCCTTGGGAGCTTAATGTGGTTCTTTCTCGACTGATGAGGGAACCGTTTGAGCCCATTCATAAGGCTTCTCTTCAGCATCTGTCTTGGAAGACGGCTTTCCTTGTGGCCATAACTTTTGCCCGCAGGGTTAGCGAACTTCAGGCATTATGTTGTAAAGAGCCTTATACAGTCTTTCATTCCTCTAAGGTAGTTATGAGGACTCAGCCTAAGTTCCTACCTAAAGTAGTTTCAGAGTTTCATGTGAACCAAACTATTACATTGCCTACATTCTTTCAGAAACCCTCTTCTCCTGCTGAGAGGTTGCTTCATTCCCTTGATGTCAGGAGGGTCTTGAAGTTCTATTTGGACAAGACTAAGGATATCCGTAGATCAGACCAGCTATTTGTAAACTATGGCTCGGTCAGAACTGGTTTAGCTACCTCTAAACAATCCATTTCTAGGTGGATTGTTTCCTGTATTCAGCTGTGTTATCAGAAAGCCAACAAGAATCTTGTTAGTAAGCCTAGGGCTCACTCTACTAGAGGTAAAGCCGCTACTGCGGCTTTACTTCGTAACGTACCTATTTCAGAAATCTGTAAGGCTGCCACTTGGAAGTCAGTCCATACATTTACTCAGCACTATTGCCTAGACACTGTTGCTAGGGCAGATGCTCAGGTTGGGCAGGCTTCACTTCGGAATCTATTTGCACAATAGTGCGGTTGTTCTCTGTTTCTTCCACCGCTGGGGAGTTGTTTTGGGATGGGCTTGCTAGTCTATTCACATGATTATGACTATACACGGAAATCCCCTACAAGAGAATGAGTAGTTTCTTACCTGTAACTCCAGTTCTCTTGTAGGGGTATTTCCGTGATAGTCATAAGCAACCCGCCCGCCTCCCCGGTGGCAGACACAGACGTACCCCAGACTCAACAGACTCTGCTTCTTTACGCCTTCAAAAAGAACTGAAAGTAACTGCCTCTGGCTGTGCATCATGGGATACCCGGGGTCTCTGGAGACTCTCAAAGGCACGGTATCCATTTGCTGACACATGATGGCAGCCTATGGGGGCTTCTCTGTCCAATCCCTTTCATCTCTATCATGAAAAAAGGAGTTTTGTGAAGGGGAGTTTTCTATGTGTGAAACTCAGTAAAATTGCTAAATTTGAAAGTTAAACTGGCTATCTTTTTTCACTTCAAGATGAAGTAATGGCCAGTGTAGCCTAGTTGGTTAGGCTGCATTATTGTCTTTTTCTCTCTTAAGTGTCTATGCAGGCCTTCCTGAAGAAAGGCAGAAGATGACAACTTAAGAAGATATATCTAATGAAGTGCTCTGGGGTCCACGCACATGGGCGTCCATTATGACTATCACGGAAATACCCCTACAAGAGAACTGGAGTTACAGGTAAGAAACTACTCCTTATGGATTCATGTTGCTGCATGTTTCTCTCTGGTTGAGAAAAGACTTGAAATGGTGTTTAGTGGCAGAAAATCTCATCAGGAGGGAGCCTTTTTACTGTAATGGCCTCCGATGTTCTGGCCTCCTTTGTGGGTGGAGTTCATATTGGGAGGATATCTCTATAAGTGGACCATGATCTTTTCAGGACAGCTGTATGTGCATTATTCTGCTGGATTCTGTGCAATTTGTCTTGGTCTGGTGGCCAGTGGAGAGGTGTGGTGCAGCGGCCAGGGCAGCTGACTTCGGAGCACAGGGCTCACGGTTCGATCCCCGGCTCCGGCGGCAGCTCAGCACCATGTGACTCTGGGCAATAGCTCACTTAATTTCCACGACGGCCCCCAGCGCCTTGAGACCCGTAAGGGTGAGTAGTTCGCGCTTTACAAATACGGATTTACATTTTTTTTCTTCCTTTCAAATGAAACTTAGAAATGCAGATTCTAAGGTATAACCTCTACACCAGAAATTGTGAACAAAGCAGATATCTCAGTGAGAAAGTATGTCACTTTCTGCAGTTCATCTGTCTTGGAAATCAACACACATATGGTCATTTTTAATAGATTGCCTCTAACCAGGAACTACTCTCAGAAGTGTCTCTCTTTGAGGTGTCCCCAAATCAATGTTTTTAATTTTCTGGGCAATCATAATTGGAGGTGTTTTGCTTCAGGGAGTATCCTCGATTTGGTTCAAAGGCTTATGCAATAGACTCAAATTTATAGAAAATTCAAGTTTTCCTTTACACACATGGTTTTGATAGGCTGAACTGAGCAAACAAAAAATAGCATGCTGATCTCCTGGACTTTATCCTTTTTCATTTAGGGAGAATGTGCATACTCAACAGCAGTAGAACCTAAGTTGCAGAAACTGGCCTAGATGATGAGAGGGGTAACACTCTCTAAGTACCTAATTACGAATGGCCCCTGTCAGATGCGATAATTATTGCATTTGAGAAATTATGACTCTGAGGTTTTTGGTAAGTATCAGATGCAATAATTATCACATGTTGTGAATTTTGGGGAACAGCATGCACATGTTGGTACTTATACCACCAAAATCCACACGTTGTGGTAAATACCAGGCCTTATGCCCTTTTAAATTGAAGCAGGTTTGACCTGCTGAAATCGAATGAAGTATTTGAACTTTATCGCACCTGGTAATTGCTAACTGCGTTAAACATCTCACCACTCATAATCGTGATCCCTGATATTAAGAGGCATTTATGTAAGGACCTCAGTTTAACGGGGCACTTGTAATCAGGCCCTACGTGATCTATTTGAGAAGAGGTGAGTGATAGTTGTTCTTGCTTCCTTATGCAGGTGAAAGATGTTTGAACTTGCAGTGTTCTCTTGCTAGGGCACGGGTTACTATTGCTCATTTACCAGGGATAGGTTCTTCTTTAACAGTCTTTTTGGTTACAATGTTCCTGAAAGGGTTATTGAATCGTTCCTTTCTATGCCTTTTATTCCGAACAAATTAGACCTAGTTGTTGCTTTGAATTCTTGAGAGGCTATTAGAGAGTCGCTGCATTCATGCCTTCCGCAAAATGTAACTCTCAAGATTGATTTCCTGATTGTGTTTTAAGTCTGCCAAGCGAGTGGAGGAGTTGCAGGCACTCTGTATGGAGCCTCCTTTTTTCCTTTCATACTAAAGTTGTAATAGTTTCTAAGGAAGTGACTGATTCATATGGATACATCTTCCCGCTGATGCCTCAACTTATGAGACTCCTTCCAGGCTTCACACTAGTCTGGAAAACATTTTCTCACCAATGATTCTCTGGTACTGCCAGGTGGTGCCAAGCAGCTCCAGCTGCAACTCTGCTTCTGAAAGCGACATCACTGGAGTATATTAGGCATCAGCTGGCACGCAGACCTCAGTTCCTATATTTCCGCGCACCATTTATATGGACTGCAGTTCTATCTTGGTGTCACACTGATGAAATTCTCAGCTTCATGACAGCGTCTAAGTCAAATATTTCATCAATGGGTCCTGGGCTTCATGCCTTTCAGACTATGCCAGATGAAGATGTCCCTTTCAGATTCCAACAACCACTGCATGTGGTGTCTGGCGTTGAATCACAACGCCTGACTTGTGATCCTTGCACTTCCATGCTCCCAAAAGCCATCAGGGATCGGGAGGCCAAGTTAGTTTAGTTTAAGACCCACAAGAAGAGGCGCATTAAGACTCCCTCTCCAATAGGTAAGTCACCTTACTACGAGATGTTCCAAGAAAAAAACCATAAAATGTGCCATAGGAAGGAGAAGTCCTCGTCTTCCTTGAGCAAACTGTCTACTTCCTGGGACATAGTTTTGCTAGTACTAGACTCTTCCTTCACGTTAGGCAAATTGATGCTGCCTAAGTAGTAAAGAATTTGCCCGTCCTTAGGCTGTCCCTACACTGGTTGAGGCCTTCCAGCTAGTGATGCTGTATCTATTCAGGACAGTCCCACAACCCTCTAGGCCGCAGTTCAAATGGCGGATCCAACCCTGTGGGTATGGTGTGTCCAGTGACTCTGACTCTAGTGCTTCCTGATGCCTCACTTTCACAGGTTTTCAGCCCAGGTGGCTAAAGGAAAGACAAAAGTGAACTGTTACAGTGTCCCCTGACTGCTCTTGGCCGTCCTCTGCTCCAACTCGGAAATCCGTGGTTATTCCACCTTTGAAGCCAGCCAAAGATTCAACAGCTGAGAATATCATCAAGGACCAAAATATATGCCCACTTGGAGATGTTTGGAACATATCCTGATGCCTGCCTAGGCTTCGGAGGGCAACGACTTGGGCCACACAAAGGAAGTTGATTCAGAAACTGATCATCACCTTCTGCCATTCAATACGGATCCCCTATTTGGATTTACAGACGGCCAGTGACATGAATACTTCTCCAAACGGGGACATTTATTACCCCTGTGACCCTGCCTAGGAAGAGACCTATTCTTTCACAGCAGTTGTTCGAAAGGCGGTGGTGGCATTGGAACGGGCTTTTATCTTTTGCCGAAGTGAACTTGAATATTCTGATGGAAAGTTTTGCAACCCTCCACCATTTCTGCAGCTCTTCCATTTAGCAAGATTCCTCTCGACTTTCTAATTGCTACATACAAGAAACCGTTTTCAGACCCAGAAGTCCATACATTGGCAGATAGCTAGACGCAACAGACCAGTTCTCTGTGACCCACACTTTTTGTCCTTTCGCCATTCACTGGATAGTCTCGTGATTCAGACGTCCTGAAAGTAGAACCCAAATGTCTTTTTTAAGGCCCATCAAGATGGAGAGTCCCAGAAACTTCACACTTCGGGTTGCAAAGTTTTTGCCTGTAGCTGTTTGTCTGTATGCACGGCAAATGCAAGCTAGATTTTGGGCCGCTATGTCCATGCTTTATTGAAACTCTTAACACTCACAATGTTCAGCCTGCTGTGCTAGAGCACATGAGGAAGCCATTCTTGGTGATTCATGGCCTTCATTCATCTAAATTATTGAAATATAGCTTTGAATCTGTGCACACCGTGGCCCAGTCTGTGGGCATTAACGTCATACTGCAGAGACATGCTTATTTGCATTTGACTCACTTCAGGGGAAGTCCAGGCTATGCTTATGGACATGTGCTTTAACTGATAATGACTATTTGAAGAGAAAAAACTCTTCTCCCTTGGATAATTTCAAGAACAGCAAGACAGTGGCCTCAACCCTGGGCCTGACGTCTCCTGTACAGCAGTTCCATCAACAATATCTGAAGTCTGATTGCTACTCTAGGGCTGTACAGTCCCAGAAACGATAACCTTCTCAGCCATTTAAATCGCCCTAGGAAATGTAGAACTCCTTTCGAAGTGGGGATGGGTCTAGAAGGCTTCAGCAACAGCAGATCCAGTCCCCTGGGCTCCGTTGCTTCTAAACTCCTCTGACTCTTCCACCTCATATCACCATCTTCTGCTGAGAGACAGGGGAGTCTGCCAATTTGTCAACATTTGGGACGCGATCGTGACTGACCATTAGGTAATCCACTGGGTCATCCAGCCGATGTGCTGGGGCAATGTCATTCCCATCCTACGCTCCTTGCTAGACCACCTACTTTTCTTCAGAGCATGCTCACTGACACACACCTCGATCTCCGAGGCAGAAGTTCATACCTTACCGGGAAAAATGGGTATTGAAATTGTACCTCTGGAAAAGAGGGGCACTGGATTATATTAATTTTACTTCCTAGTCCCTAAGGAGGATTGAGGCCTGCTGATCTGTGCCTTCTAAACCTGTTCATGCTGTCTGAATCAGGTTCTGTAGGCCTTGAACTTGGGAGTTTGGTTAGTGTCTCTGGATCTCCAGGATGCCTATTTTAATCTTCCAGTCCTCCCTACCCACAGGTGCTACTTGAGTTTCACAGTGGAGTCCCTACATTTTTAGTTTGCAGTCCTCCATATTGGACTGACGATGGGCCCACGCGTCTTTACAAGGTGCAAGTGTTCGTGGCAGTTTTGCTACAGGGAACAGGAATCCATGTTTTTCCATATTTGAACTGGTGAGTGTTATTCCCGTATGTCTCCAGCAGTTGACAAGTTTCTCCATGACCTAAGCTTCTCCGTCAAAGCCCAAAAGTCGCACCCTGAGGCTGACTTTTTAATGGGTGATGCTTGGCACAGCCCTTTATAAACACCTTCCTCATAGGATTGTGAATATTCAGTTGATGATTCTGTGTCTGACCACGGCCAGACTGGCCGTAGCGGGCACCAGGCGTTTCCCCGGTGGGCCGCCCTGGGTGGCCGTTTTCGTTATCGGGGGCCGGCAATATCGGCCCCCTGTAACAAAATCGGTCGAAACCGGCCCTAGTAAACAGCTCGGCCGCACCCCCCCTTTCCCCCCAGGGGGGCCGGCCGAGCAGTTTGCCAGGGCCGGTTTTGGTTTCCGGCCCTGTGTTAGACTCAAGCTCGGGTCCTGTATGTAGTGCTATGCCTACTAGACATTATACCCTCATGTATCTTGTTACTGCCTCACACCAGATTGCAGATGAGGACCCTCAAGTTTTGTTTGTGGAGGCAGTCATTGCAGCATCATGGGAGCCTTTCACCTCAGGTACACATCTTCCGAGCCTTTTGCCTCACAAACAAATCTTTCAGTTGGATTACCAATATCTGCTTTGGTGGATGAACCCCTCCAACTTCCTGAAGGGTCGCCCTTTCAGCTCCCGACAGGCTACCATGGTCACAGATTCATCGCTGTGCTGAGGTGCTGTTTTGGATGGAGCAGGTACTTTGGTCCACTTTGGAGCAACGCATGACTATCAGTGTGCTCAAGAAAAATTAGCAAAATAGTTCAAAATAAAGATTTTAGAATGATCAAAAAGGAATTGATCGTTTTTCTTGATGCCTCTTTTTTTTTTAGTTTTCATTATTTTTCATTAACTCCTCTCTATTACGAAGCACAAGGATTAATTCCAGTCTGTAAAAAGAAAGGGCCATGCTACAGAGTTCTTAAATCGCTGTCAAGTAAATGTTTCTTCTGTCCTACATATTGAAAAACAGCATTCAGTATATTGAAAGTTTAATTTTTGAACTACTGCACACGTATTGAAATGAGCAATTTAGAAATCCTAGTCTAAACTGCTAATTATAATCCTCTAGTTACACTTCATAAAACTTGCTTACTCAAGTACCAGATTGAGCAATATGTATTGTAACGTATTAGACTAAGGTGAAATCGGTATAATGAAATGGTAATTAAAGGTCGCAACTTTGACTTCTAGTAGGTTAGTAACTTGTTTTCTTTAATTTCAGTAAAAAAGTTGCCAGGCGCCGATGTAACCTGCAGCGTGCCTAAACACATCAGTGGCCTGAAGGAAGTCCGCCCAGTCATCTCATTTGCAGGACAGACACAGCCCTTCCAGAATGGCACAGCACATTCTACAAGTACAGTTAATGGAGACACCAATGACCTTGACCAAGGAGTGGCTTTATTTAATGATCAACCTGTTTTCTTTAGGTTCGTAGAAATATTTGTGCATGTGATCATATAGGTGACTGATAGCCTTCAGTATTACTAAGCCCTCTCCCACTCCCAATAGTTGGAATGACCTTTCACTTAGTAACTGCTTCACACAGTTGTGAGAACCGAATACATGACACATTAGCACCACCAATGTGCAGAGCAAGCAGCATCCCGCCACTTGCTTTTCCATCTGTGTTAGAATGAAAGCTGCATACTCTTGTCCCGATTTCAGTTTTTATTCCTATGCGGAGCCCAAACTATTACCCCTTTTTAAAAGCTGATTTGTTTCTTTACTTGTTTATTCTTCTGGTCTAGGCAGATTATGTGGCA
Organism: Calotriton arnoldi; assembly: GCA_963921515.1. NCBI lineage: Eukaryota > Metazoa > Chordata > Amphibia > Caudata > Salamandridae > Calotriton > Calotriton arnoldi. The sequence continues at coordinate 68,734 of CAWUFW010014038.1, forward strand.
CCTTTCTAGTTTTACATGTTTTATCCCACATACCATTAGAAGCAGCAGACCCTCACACTTGTTCCTTATCCTGTTTGGTAATGCTTATCTGTCTCACTTGCTATCTATACACTATAACTGCACTGACCTTGGCACCAAACACTGTTTCGAGTCTTTCAGAGCCACAGGGCCCTCATTCCACTAAAGGTGCTCTACCACCACCCACCATAGATTTTCTGTTGCCAGGTACAGCAGGTTCAGGTACCATTAATAGATTATGAAAGCCAGTTGCATGATCATCTTATCTGAGAGAGACAATTAGTTATAGATTCCTTACCTTAGAATTATCCCTCAGGCGTCAGACTGGATCCGGAGAATTTTTCGTCAGCAGTACCCCTGCGCATCGAAAGGTGGCGTCGGTTGGCTCCGCGTTCTTCGTTGGCGTCGTGGTCGCCGGGATGACTTTACGGTAGCTACTTAGACGCTGCCCTCGCGCGCTGACGTCAGTTCTTTCTTTTTCCACGCCAGCTGGCGCAGATCCGGAGAGAGCGGTACCTCCAGTCACTTTTTGACTGACTTTTTGCCGACTTTTGTCGACATTGTTTTTGAGTCTTCGACTCCTGGTGCACGTCAGGGATGCCCGGTTTCAAGGCTTGTGGTTCCTGCCGAAAACTGATGTCGGTGACGGATCCGCACCGCGTGTGCCTGTGGTGCTTGGAACACGACCACGATCCCAAGTCGTGTTCCGACTGCCGGACCATGAATCTGAAGTCTTTGCGGGAGCAGTCCCGAAAGCTTCTCGAGGCCCGGCAGTCGGCTCCGCACCGTTCGAGGTTCCGGTCGCGCGGAAGGTCGAGGGACCGGTTGCGGAGCCACCACCACCACTCGTCTTCGAAGTCTTCGCACTCCTCAGGTAAGTCGAAGCACAAGAAGAAGTCGAAGAAGCATCGTCGCTCTTTGACTTCTACCCGGCCGTCGCGACGAGGGATGCGGGTGGTACCCTCCCGCGGCTCCACGTACGGAGCCCAAAGGGTCGGCTCCGAGTTTCCCTCCCTTCCCGGGATCTGGAGCGACCCCTGCCCAGCTCCGACAGTTTTACGAAGCAATGCATGCCATCTTTGGGCAGTCCGACTCCGCTGGTGCGCCTTCGGGCCCAGCGGACTCGGCTGGGGGCCCTGGGCCTTCGGCGGCTTCGGCCCTGGCACCGCAGGGTCCCCTTCAATCCAGGCCTGGATCCAGAACGGCGCCGGTCGACCTCATCACACCTCTACCAGCGTCGATTCAACCGGCACCACATCCGCAGCTGGCGCCGGTTGTGTCCCCAACTGGCGTCGACCCCGGCCTCCATCACAGTCGGACCGGTGTCGACCGACGCCGGATCCGGCGCCGCCGGGTACTTTTGTGCCCCTGTTCCACCCTGGTTCTTTCAGACCAGATTGGCAACCAGAGGAGGGTGAGGAGGACTGGGAGGGGTCTGGTGACCCTTTAACTGACCAGTTGGAATATGATCCGGACTGGAGAGAGGAGTTGGGGGATGCCAGTGGTCTGGATACCTTGCCAGACCTTGGCATAATGTCTCCTCCTACCGTGGCTACGGAGGAGGGAGCTTCTTACGCAGTGGTGTTGCGTAGGGCGGCCGAGGCTCTCAACCTTGAGCTACCTACGGTGGCGGTCAGGACTAACCTCCTGACAGAGGTGCTTCAACCGGCAGCGAGCTCTTCGGAGCCCCTTTTGCCATTTAATGAAGCCCTAACGGACATCCTTTTGGGCAGCTGGTCCAGGTCCATCACAGGGGCTCCTGTGGATAGGATGATTGCTCGACGCCACTGCCCTGCTCCGGGCGACCCCACTTTGCTCTCCCAACACCCCACCCCTGAGAGCTTGGTGGTCCAAGCCTCGACGTCCAAAGGCGCATTCCCTAACGCTCCACCTGATAGGGAATCCAAAAAGCTGGACCATCTTGGGAAGAAGATGTTTTCTTCCTCCAGCTTGGGACTGCGGTCGGTAAACACTGCATGTCTATTGGGCCGTTACACCCACTATGTGTGGGATACGGTGGCGCAGGTGCTGCCCCAGTGCCCGGAGGAGGCCCAGGCCGTGCTCTCCTTTGCAGTTGACGAGGGGAGAGACGCAGCCAAGTTTACCATTTGATGTGGACTGGACACCGCCGACTCACTAGGCAGGACGATTTCAACGTCGGTAGCCCTTCGACGCTACGCCTGGCTGAGGTCGACTGGGTTTTCCAGGGATGTCCAAGCTACCCTGATGGACATGCCCTTTGATGGCCGCCGCCTGTTCGGCGACAAAGCAGACAAAGCGCTAGAGCGCTTCAAGGACTCTCGGGCTACGGCCAAGTCCTTTACCCGCCCTGCGCAGTCTGCTTTTCGCCCTTTTCGTGGCTACAGAAGGGGTGCATAAACAATAGTGAGGGTGGGATGCACACCTTTCTTACTTTTTCTTGTCCAAACTTTATTCCGTTGATCGAGGAGTGCGTGCAAACTGGAAAAAGGTGTCTTGCCCAATAGGCACCAGGTTAATGTCAACAGTAAGGGATGGGGCATCCTTGTTGCCCCTGCCAGTTGCACAGCTGCGTGCGCCGTCATGGCGATCATATAGTAAATCCATTTTAATAAATTGTAATCACTGTGCTCGTTTTAAACCAATTTTTTTTACATCCTTTCAAGTTGCGCTTGTATTTCAAACCACACACGGAATGATTTGCCATTTCCCAAGCGCAACTTGAAAGGATGTAAAAAAAATTGGTTTAAAACGAGCACAGTGATTACAATTTATTAAAATGGATTTACTATATGATTGCCATGACGGCGCACGCAGCTGTGCAACTGGACGGGGCAACAAGGATGCCCCATCCCTTACTGTTGACATTAACCTGGTGCCTATTGGGCAAGACACCTTTTTCCAGTTTGCACGCACTCCTCGATCAACGGAATAAAGTTTGGACAAGAAAAAGTAAGAAAGGTGTGCATCCCACCCTCACTATTGTTTATGTACTGAAAATTGCCCTGTTTTGGGGTAGCACCCTTCAGACTCAGATGGAATAACTAGCAGAAAGAGAGAACTGAGTATGAGACCACACACAGTGAAACATCTTGATTCATCATATAAGTTGGTGTTGATGTTAAAAAGGAAACGTTTTTTCGAACGAACAATTGAAAAAATTAACATTACTATTTGGAGACTTGTTGCTTCAAATGCGTACTTTTATCTTTTAAGTCATGTGATTATGTAAGCTCCGTTAGAGCTTTGATTAGTTCACTGCATTATGGGTGATGTAGTTGGTGTAATTTGCAAGCAGTCTTATCTGTAGTACTAATGACGGGATGGCGGGAAAGGGTTTGAAATGGGCCAATCATGAAGCTTAAATTAAAGATACACGTGGTTAAATAAGGGAGGGATGTAAAGCCAGCAATTGGCTTTGAACGGAGAAGAGACAGGATGGTTTTAAAACGCTCGTGGCAGGTATGGGAGGAGCAGGGTTGTTTATTACAGTTGAGGGATGAAAGAGGGTTGAAAGACTGTGTTATGGTGGGAGGATTGTTTTATGATGTAGTTACGTTTGTAGCACTGAGAACAGGAAAAGTTTAAAGTAATTATGAAATAGATCGAATTAAGGATAGCAGTTTTCAAATGCAGGCAACTGACATGAGTATCAGAGACACAGCGCTAGGACTAAATTTGATGGGGAGAGTACTGAGTTAGGTAGATGTGGGGAGGAAAAGTAGGATAAGAAAGATGGTGTAGGCTGTTGGGGGGAGCGTTGAGGATGAAAGTCGAAGGAAGGTTGGGAAAACATGGGAATGCTGATTGTTAAGCAGGCCTTGTACAATCACGGGGTATAGAATGGAGAATGTATAAGCTAAGAAAGGGATTGATTAAGGTGAATGGTGGGTGCTTATTAGTACTGTTTGAGGGAGGCAGAGTGGGGTAACAAGAGAGGGCTGGATTGCAAACATGGCTCTTCTGGATAACGAAATTTTGAAAAACAAACTTGAGAATGTCAGTTTAAAGGATGATATATTGTTGTGTCTCACTTAAATGGTAATGGTTTTTATTATGTTTATTTATAGTGACCCCCGACGAAGGGCACCTGATTGCCCGAAATGCATTGGGTTTTATTTAATAAAACACTGCCTTGGATGAATTATTGCATCGGTCATGTTCTTTCAAGAGGTCCGGACGGGCACAGTGGGAACATAAGAAATTTGGGAAATGGCAAATCATTCTGTGTGTGGTTTGAAATACAAGCGCAACTTGAAAGGATGTAAAAAAAATTGGTTTAAAACGAGCACAGTGTTTACAATTTATTAAAATGGATTTACTATATGATCGCCATGACGGCGCACGCAACTGTGCAACTGGCAGGGGCAACAAGGATGCCCCATCCCTTACAGAAGGGGTGCCCCACCACGTTCCACCCAGAGCCACAGGCCGGCACAAGCTGTTCAGCCCCTGCGTGGCCGGGGACGTGGGGCCCACCGCCGTGGGTCTGGGAGCCAGCGAGCGGGCCAGTCCACCACCGCCCCCTCTGCAGCAGCCTCCAAACCCTCCTAGTCTGACCTTTCAGGGCCACCAATCGCCGGTGGGCGGCAGGGTTCGCCATCCCCTTCACCACTGGTGCACCATCACGTCGGACAGGTGGGTTTTGCAGATTGTCCGAAGGGGCTACTCCCTCCCCTTCGAGACTACCCCTCCATCCATGCCACCTCAGTACCATCGCATGTTGGATGATCACTTGGCCCTTCTCCAACAGGAAGTTACGGCTCTCTTGGCCAAGGGAGCCATCGAGCGAGTTCCTGCCCCAGAAGTAGGTTGTGGTTACTATTCCCACTACTTTCTGGTGCCCAAGAAGGACAAAGGCCTGCGTCCTATCTTGGATCTCAGGAACGTCAACCGCTTCCTCCGTAAGGAGAAGTTCAAAATGTTACACTAGCTCAGGTCCTGTCTGCCCTCGACCCTGGAGACTGGATGGTAGCGTTGGACTTGCAGGATTCTTACTTTCACATTCCCGTCCTGCCGGCCCACCGGCGTTACCTGCGGTTCACGGTTGGCCACGAGCACTTTCAGTTTACTGTGCTTCCCTTCGGCCTTACCAGCGCCCCTCGGGTGTTCACGAAAGTGATGGAGGTGGTCGCAGCTCATCTGCGCAGATCAGGGGTTCCAGTCTTCCCCTATCTCGACGACTGGCTGTTGAAGGCGGGCTCGCCCCAGGCAGTCGTCTCCCACCTCCAGACTACGGCGGACCTCCTGCATTTGCTGGGGTTCACTATCAACGTGCCGAAGTCACCCCTGACTCCCTCGCTGAAGCTCCTTTTCATCGGAGCGGTTCTGGACACAACACAGTTTCGGGCTTATCCTCCCAAGCAACGAGTCTGGGATATTAGGGCTGTGATTCCGATCTTTCAGCCTCTATCCCGGGTTTCAGTCAGGATGACCCTGAGGCTGCTGGGCCTCATGGCCTCCTGCATCCTGCTGGTGAATCATGCCAGGTGGCATATGTGGGCTCTGCAGTGGGACCTGAAGTTCCAGTGGGCACAGCATCAGGGGAATCTGTCCGATTGCGTTCAGATCTCGGAGGGCACTGCACGACAATTGCAGTGGTGGCTAACGAACCAGGATTGGGTCAATGGCAGATCCCTCTCCCTTCCCCAACCGGAGTACACGGTGGTGACGGATGCATCACTTCTAGGGTGGGGCGGCCACATGGGAGAGGCGGAGATCAGAGGCCTCTGGTCTCCGGCGGAGTCCAGGCTCCACATCAACCTTCTGGAGCTTCGGACAATCCGTCTTGCACTAAAAGCATTCCTTCCCTCTGTCCGGGGAAGAGTGTTGCAGGAGTTCACGGACAACACCACCGCCATGGGCGGGGTGGGGTCGTGGACCCTATGTCAAGAGGCTCTCCGTCTCTGGACATGGCTGTAACATCAGGACGTATCCCTGGTGGATCAACACCTGGCAGGTTCACTGAACGCCAGGGCGGACGAACTCAGCCGCAGGTGCATGATGGATCACGAATGGCGTCTTCACTCGGAGGTGGCGCAAGGTCTCTTTCAGCAGTGGGGAGAGCCTTGGTTAGATCTATTCGCCACCGAAGAGAACGCGCAATGTCAGCAATTCTGCGCGTTGGAATTTCCAAGGCGGCACTCTCTAGGCGACGCTTTTCGTCGCGAGTGGAGTTGCGGTCTTCTATACGCCTTTCCGCCTATACCACTTCTGCCCAGAGTGCTGAAGAAGATCAAGCGCGACCGGGCCCAAGTCATCCTTGTGGCTCCCGATTGGGCACAAAGAGTCTGGTATCCGAGCTGTTACACATGACCATCGATCCTCCGATCCGACGGCCTCTTCGGGAGGATCTTCTGTCGCAGCAGCAGGGGACGGGTCTCCACCCGAACCTGTCCAGTCTCCACCTCCTTGCGTGGAGATTGAGTGGTGACAGTTGACAGCCTTTGACCGTCTTCCCGAAGTCTGTGATGTTATCTTGGCAGCCAGGCGTCCCTCCACTAAGACGGTATATGCCTGCAGATGGAACAAATTTGTGGCATGGTGCACAGCAAAGGCTGTGGATCCCCTTTCCGCCCCTCTTTCTGAGGTTCTCTTGTTCCTCCTGTCTTTGGCCCAGCAGGGCTCTGCTCTGGGCACTCTGGAGGGCTACCTCTCAGCCATTTCAGCCTTTCTTAGGCTTCCTGATAAGCCTTCTCTTTTCAAGTCCCCTGTTGTAAATCGCTTCCTTAAGGGCATTACTCATCTTTTTCCTCCTGTTCCCTTCGTAATGCCTCAGTGGGACTTGAACTTGGTGCTTACTTACCTAATGTGCGCTCCCTTTGAGCCGCTTCATAACTGTCCTCTCATACTTCTTACCTTAAAGACTGCTTTTCTGGTTACCATCACCTCTGCTCACAAGGTGAGTGAACTACAAGCTCTTTCTTCAAAGCCTCCTTTTCTGGCTGTTCATCCGGACAAGGTCGTCCTCAGAACCAGACCTTCTTTTCTTCCCAAGGTGGTTACTTCTTTCCACATTGGTCAAACTATCACTTTGCCCACCTTCTTTCCGCCTCTGCATCCTTCTAAGGAGGAAGAGAGGCTCCACCGGCTGGATCCAAAACGTGCGCTTTCATTTTATTTGGATCGCACCAAGCAATTCCGGGTGGATGACCAGCTCTTTGTTGGCTACGTGAGCGCCAAAAAAGATCGGGCCGTGCACAAACGGACCATCTCTAGGTGGGTCGTTTTGTGCGTTAAAGCTTGCTACTCTTTGTCAAAGACGGAGCCTCCAGTGGGACTGCGCGCCCATTCCACCAGGGCGACGGCAGCGACCACTGCTTTGGGACGGGGAGTCCCCCTCAATGACATCTGCCAGGCAGCTACGTGGGCTTCATTGCACACGTTTACCAAACACTACTGCCTGGACAGCCAAGTCCGGAGAGACGGCTTCTTTGGCCGTTCTGTTCTCCAGGACTTTCTGGTGTGAACTTGGTTTGCAGACCCACCTTCGGGGTTGGTATTGCTGGGGTATCTATTCTAAGGTAAGGAATCTATAACTAATTGTCTCTTTCAGATGAACAAGTTACTTACCTTTGGTAACGCTATATCTGTAAGAGACATAGATTAGTTATAGATTCCTTACCGCCCCACCCATCCTCCCCGTTCTGCAAACTGACTTCTAGGGTCAGGGAATCCCTTTTAGGGCCCTAGTTTTTGTGCACCAGTTGTCAGTGTCTGGCGTGGAATGTCGTGTAAAAGAACTGACGTCAGCGCGTGAGGGCGGCGTCTAAGTAGCTACCGCGACGTCATCCCGGCGAACACGACTCCAACGACAAACGCGGAGCCGACCAACGCCATTTTTCGACGCGCTGGGGTACTGCTGATGAAAAAATTCTCCGGATCCAGTCTGACGCCTGGGGGTAATTCTAAGGTAAGGAATCTATAACTAATCTATGTCTCCTACAGATATATCGTTACCGAAGGTAAGTAACTTGTTCACTATGAAGCAAGACCCTACCCCCACCATCCAGGATACTGCAACATTGAAACATTAGGTACAGCTGCGTAGTTGAGCCCATCTTTTCCATTTGGCCTCCATTGGATCCCCGTGCAGTTGCACCATCAGATTAATGCAGTCCTCCCTTGTGCTTGAATGCATACACTCCCTATTACATCAGTGAGTTAGTCACAGTATTATCACCTTGTTGCTGATTTTGATTGAGCCAGTGTTCCCCTTTGGAAACAGGTACCACATTCGAGACCAACAAGGGTCATTGCTCTCCTACAATGATGGACTCTAGACTCAAACATAAAAGCTTAACCACTTTTCACAAAGATGACATGTTGAATCACTTGTTCTACTTAATGTACCTACTGCTGTATCTGAAAGAGACACGTTAGTGACAGATTCCTTACCTTAGAATATCCCCAGGCGTCAGGCTGGATCCGGAAAGTTTTTGCGTAGCAGTACCCTTGCGCGTCCGTAGGCGGCGTCGTGCGGCTCCGCGTCCGTCGTCGGCGTCGTGATCGCCGGGATGACGTCGCGGGCAGTACTTAGGCGCCGCCCCTGCGCGCTGACGTCAGTTCTTCTTTTCCGCGCCAGCAAGCGCAGATCCGGGAAGAGCAGTGCCCTGGTCATTTTTTGACCAATCTTTTTTGGTGAATTTTTCACTGTTTTTCTTTCATCGACTTCAAGGTGTCGTAGGGATGCCCGGGTTTAAACGTTGCGGCGCCTGTGCTCGGATGATGTCCATCACAGACCCGCATCGGGAGTGTCTCTTCTGCCGAGGCCGAGGCCACGACACGGAGTCGTGTTCCGACTGCCGGGCCCTCAACCCGAAAGCTTTGCGAGAGCGGTCTCGAAAGCTCCTGGAGGCCCGGCATTCGGCTCCGCGCAAGCCCCGGTCGCGTGAGAGGTCCAGGGGTCGATCGCGGAGTCCACACCGGTCGTCGGCATCGAAGTCTTCTTCGTCCGGTAAGTCCAAACACAAAAAGTCCAAAAAGCATCGTCGCTCTAGGACTTCGCCTCGCCGGTCTCGCGACTCGGCTGAGGCCCCTCCCGGCACCGTCCCCGCCGCCCCGGACATGCCTGTGGAGTCGCCCCCGCAATACCCGTCCTTCCCGGGTTCGGGGGCGGATCCGGCCCAAGTACAGGAATTCCTGTCGGCCATGGCCCACCTCTTCGGGCCTCCAGGCCCCTCCGGTGCGCCTTCGGGCCCCGCGGGCCCTGATATGGTTGCTCCGGCGTCGCCGACGGCTCCGGCCCCGGCGTCGCCCGTGCCTCCAGCCTCGATCCCGGCTCCGGCCCCGGCCTCGATCCCGGCTCCGCAACCCCCATCGACGCCGGTCGACCTAACGACACCTCCGCCGGCGCCGATGTCTCCGGTGCCGTTCTCGACGCCGCCTGGGGCTCCGGGCGGCGTCGTCCCCCAGTTCCTTCCGGCTCCGGCTCCGGACATGGACCCGGACCGACGTCGCTCGACGCCGGTTCCGGCGCCGATGAGACCTTGGGTCCCAAATGTTCCTCCTCCCCCTTATTTTGAACCAGAGGAGGACCAGGAGGACTGGGAGGGGTCTGATGACCCTCTGGCACTACAGTGTCAGTACGATGAGGACTGGACAGAGGGTCTAGGGGATGCCAGTGGTCTAGATACTTCCCCTGACACTGGCATGCTGTCTCCTCCCGTGGCTACGGAGGAGGGAGCAAATTTTGCAACGGTGTTGCGTAGGGCGGCTGGAGCCTTACATCTCCAACTCCCTACTGTGGCGGTCAAGACTAATCTCTTGACAGAGGTGCTTCAGCCGGCAGCCTCCTCTACGGAGACTGTGCTGCCGTTTAACGACGCCCTCACTGACGTTCTTTTGGGCGCCTGGTCCAAGCCCAACACAGGGGCTCCTGTGGATAGGAACGTGTCCCGACGCCATCGCCCAGCTCCGGGCGACCCCCTGTTTCTCTCTGTCCACCCCACTCCTGAGAGCTTGGTTGTCCAAGCCTCCGCTTCCCAAACCGCCTTCCCTACCGCCCTCCGGATAGGGAATCCAAACGCCTGGATCAATTTGGGAAGAAAGGTTTTTCTTCCTCCAGTGCTGGCTTGCGGTCCATCAACACCGCTTGTCTTTTGGGCCGATATACCCACTCCTTGTGGGATTCGGTGGCGAATGTTTTGCCCCAGTGTTCTGAGGAGGTCCAGACTCTGCTTTCCCGCGCCATTGCGGAAGGAAGGGATGCGGCCAAATACACGATACGATGTGGCCTTGATACCGCCGACTCGCTGGGCAGGTCTATTGCAACGACGGTGGCGCTGCGACGCCACGTCTGGCTGAGAACCACTGGTTTTTCAGGGGATGTCCAGAATACTCTCATGGACATGCCCTTTGATGGAGTCGGTCTTTTTGGGTCCAAAGCAGACCATGCGTTGGAGCGCTTTAAGGACTCACGGGCTACTGCCAAGTCCCTGGGCCTTTCTGCTACACGCCCTCCGCTGACTTCTGCTTTTCGCCCCTATCATGGCCACGGTAGGGGCGCCCCTTCACCTCAGCAGCCCAGCCACCGGCCCGCGCAGCAGGCGTCTTCGCGTGGCCGAGGACGTGGATTCCGCCGTGGCGGATCGGGCAACCAGCGTGCGGGTCAGGCCACCACCTCCAACCCGTCCGCGGCCTCCAAACCCTCCTAGTCCCTCCTTTCAGGTGCACAGCACGCCAGTAGGGGGCAGGGTCCGCCATCACCTTCCCCACTGGCGTACCATCACCTCGGACAGGTGGGTCTTGGACATTGTCCGAAGGGGCTACTCCCTCCCCTTCGAGTCCACCCCCCAGCCATGCCACCTCAATTCCACCGCATGTCAGGGGATCACTTGGTACTTCTGCAGAAGGAAGTCACGGCCCTCTTGGCCAAGAGGGCCATCGAGCATGTTCCGACCCCAGAAGTAGGGCGTGGTTGCTACTCCCACTACTTCCTGGTGCCCAAAAAGGACAAGGAGGACATGCGTCCTATCTTGGACTTCCGGAACGTCAATCGCTTCCTCCGGAAGGAGAAGTTCAAGATGCTCACCCTAGCTCAGGTCTTGACTGCCCTCGACCCTGGAGACTGGTTGGTAGCGTTGGACTTGCAGGACGCATATTTCCACATCCCCGTCCTGCCGGCCCACCGGCGTTACCTTCGGTTCACGGTAGGCCCCGAGCATTTTCAGTTCACCGTGCTCCCCTTTGGCCTTACCAGTGCCCCTCGGGTGTTCACGAAAGTGATGGCGGTGGTCGCAGCTCATCTGCGCCGGGCAGGGGTTTTAGTCTTCCCCTACCTCGACGACTGGCTGCTGAAGGCGGGTTCGTCCCAGGCAGTCGTCTCCCACCTCCAGACTACGGCCGAACTCCTGCACTCGCTGGGGTTCTCCATCAATGTGCCGAAGTCGCATCTGATTCCTTCTCCACAGCTCCTTTTCATCGGAGCAGTTCTGGACACGACGCAGTTTTGGGCCTATCCTCCCGAACGGCGAGTCCGGGATATTCAGGCTATGATTACGATCTTTCAGCCTTTATCCTGGGTTCCGGTACGGATGACCCTGAGGCTGCTGGGCCTCATGGCCTCCTGCATCCTGCTGGTCAATCATGCCAGATGGCATATGCGGGCTCTGCAGTGGGACCTGAAGTTCCAGTGGGCGCAGCACCAGGGCAACCTGTCCGATCACGTCCAGATCTCGGAGGGGACTGCAAAACAGTTGCAGTGGTGGCTCTCGAACCGGCAATGGGTCATGGGCAGATCCTCTCCCTTCCCCAGCCAGAGCACACAGTTGTGACGGACGCGTCCCTTCTGGGATGGGGCGGTCACATGGGAGAGGCGGAGATCAGAGGCCTCTGGTCTCCGGCGGAGTCCCGGCTCCATATCAACCTTCTGGAGCTCCGGGCGATCCGACTTGCACTCAAGGCATTCCTTCCCTCTGTCAAAGGGAAGGTAGTGCAGGTGTTCACAGACAACACCACCGCCATGTGGTACTGCAACAGAACAAGGCGGGGTGGGGTCGTGGACCCTTTGTCAGGAGGCTCTGCGCCTCTGGACATGGCTGGAACATCAGGGCATGTTCCTGATGGTTCAACACCTGGCAGGTTCCCTGAACGCCAGGGCGGACGAACCTCAGCCGCAGGTGCATGATGGATCACGAATGGCGTCTTCACTCGGAAGTGGCGCAAGGACTCTTTCTACAGTGGGGAGAGCCTTGGTTAGATCTATTCGCCACCGAAGAGAACGCGCAATGTCATCAGTTCTGCGCGTTGGAATTTCCAAGGCGGCACTCGCTCGGCGACGCTTTCGTCACGAGTGGAGTTGCGGTCTATTGTACGCTTTTCCGCCTATACCACTTCTACCCAGAGTGTTGAAGAAGATTCGGCACGACCGGGCCCAAGTCATTCTTGTGGCTCCGGACTGGGCTCGAAGAGTTTGGTATCCCGAGCTACTCAATATGAGCGTAGATCCCCCGATCCGTCTGCCTCTTCGGGAGGATCTTCTGTCGCAGCAGCAGGGGACGGTCCTCCACCCGAACCTGTCCAGTCTACACCTGCTTGCGTGGAGATTGAGCGGCGGCAGTTGATTCCTTTCGACTTGCCTCCCGAAGTTTGTGATGTGATTCTGGCAGCCAGGCGTCCATCCACTAAGGTGGTATACGCCTGCAGGTGGAACAAATTTGTGGCATGGTGCACAGCAAAGGCTGTGAATCCCCTTTCTGCCCCTCTTTCTGAGGTCCTTCTGTTCCTTCTCTCTCTGGCCCAACAGGGTTCTGCCCTGGATACCATCAAGGGTTATCTTTGTGCTATCTCGGCCTTCCTCAGGCTCCCTGATCAGCCCTCCCTTTTCAAGTCCCCTGTTGTTAACAGGTTCTTAAAAGGCATTACTCACCTCTTCCCTCCTGTTCCGTTTGTGATGCCTCAGTGGGACTTGAACTTGGTTCTTACCTTTTTAATGTGCGCTCCCTTTGAGCCTCTGCATAACTGTCCTCTTCGTCTTCTGACTCTGAAGACAGCCTTTCTGGTGGCCATCACCTCCGCTCGGCGGGTGAGTGAGCTCCAGGCTCTATCTTGCAAACCTCCCTTTCTGTCTGTTCATCCAGACAAGGTTGTTCTTCGGACGCGTCCGTCCTTCTTGCCAAAGGTGGTTACTGCTTTCCACATTGGGCAGACCATCACTTTGCCCACCTTCTTTCCGCCTCCGCATCCTTCCAGAGAGGAAGAGAGGCTCCACCGTCTGGACCCAAAACGTGCGCGCTCCTTCTATATTGACCGCACAAAACACTTCCGGGTGGATGACCAGCTCTTTGTTGGCTACGTGGGCGCCAAAAAGGTCGGGCGGTGCACAAGAGGACCATCTCCCGCTGGGTTACCTTGTGCATCAAGACCTGCTATTCTTTGGCTAAGAAGGAGCCTCCTGTTGGGCTGCGTGCCCATTCCACCAGGGCAACGGCTGCTACCACGGCCTTGGGCCGCGGTGTTCCACTGCCGGTTATCTGTCAGGCAGCTACGTGGGCCTCGCTGCACACGTTTACAAAGCATTACTGCCTTGACAGTCAGGTCCGGAGGGACGGCTTCTTTGGCCGTTCTGTCCTCCAGGACTTCCTTGTCTGATCTTTGTTCGCAGACCCACCACCGGGGTTGGTATTGCTGGGGTATCTATTCTAAGGTAAGGAATCTGTCACTAACGTGTCTCTTTCAGATGCACAAGTTACTAACTTGTGTAACGATATATCTGTAAGAGACAGTAGTTAGTGACAGATTCCTTACCGCCCACCCATCCTCCCCGTTCTGCGAACTGATTTCTAGGGTTAAGGACATCCCTTTCAGGGCCCTAGTATTTTTCAGACACCTATGTCAGCTTCTTGCATGGCTCTGCGTTCCTGGCGCGGAAAGTCGTGTACAGAACTGACGTCAGCGCGCAGGGCGGCGCCTAAGTACTGCCCGCGACGTCATCCCGGCGATCACGACGCCGACGACGGACGCGGAGCCGCACGACGCCGCCTACCGACGCGCAAGGGTACTGCTACGCAAAAAACTTTCCGGATCCAGCCTGACGCCTGGGGATATTCTAAGGTAAGGAATCTGTCACCAACTACTGTCTCTTACAGATATATCGTTACACAAGTTAGTAACTTGTGCTTCAAGCTCCTACTTGGTTATATGGCTACCGGAGTCGAAAAGGGAAAGGTTTCACTGCTTGTCCTCCAATGAAGGACCCCTGTCTACAAGCATAAGAACTGAACTGGATCTGGAAACTTTAAAGCAGTTCTCCTGCTTGGCGTTAGATTGCTGGTGTCGTGGGGCGCCGCATCAACATCGTTCCACTCCAGAAGTGTTGAGCAGAGCCACACCTTTGTGCCACGCCTGCACACTGACTAAACCATGTAGGAACTGTCAGAAGACATTACTGTGACGGACCCTTATGAAGTTTGTGGTGCCTGAGGTCGGGTACAACTCCAGGGCCTGCTATAAGTGCGCCCAAATGAATCCTAAGGTCATACAGGACCGTGAGGCAAACTTTTACATCGCCAAAAACAAGAAGTCCTAATCCTGCAACTGATTGAAAGAAAGGTCTTGTTTCTGAAGTCATTCCTGAAGCAGATCATCGTCACGGTCTACGTCTTCGGGTTAGTCCAAGAAAAAGCACAAGAAGTTGAAGCAGCAATCAGCCCCTTCCTGCCACTCTCAGACTCCGAGGGGGGTTAAAGGCATCAAAATGCCTCCCGATTTTGCTCTCAATCTCCATTGGAGCCAATTCTGAGTTTTGTCCAGGCTACCCTGAATTCCCAGGTCCATTTGGCGAAGTTGCAGTGATAGAGTCTTCAGAGAGGCATACTGTGGATATTTGGCACTTTCCCTGCTCCCTCTGGCTCGCCTTCAGGCCCCACTGATCCGCAGGGGCCTCCAGTTGGACATAGTGCCAGTGGGTTCTGCCCTCCGCGCCGTGTGTGTCCCTTAGACCTGCATCGGGTTGTGCACCGGCTTGGTGCCACCTGTTCCTTTTGCTTCAGCACCATGCAGATGCCGTGGATTGATGCCAGAAGAAGATGTTATCCAGCTCCAGGCTGAATCCACCACGACCTCAACCGATGTCGAGTCCAGCTCTGACTGGCACACAGCTATTGTGCAACCCTTCGAATTCCGACACTTTGCCCTTTCTTCTTGGTAGGTCCCAGGCTTTACACAGTATTTTCGACTTAAACTGTGATAAGGCGATGTTCCCCATTATGCAAAGAAAACTGGTATGAACACTTCAGGATGCTCTATACTTCCCCAGATACAGGCCTTGCCCCGCCTCGTCCCCCTCCCCCCTCCTGCCACAGAGAAAAACACCTCTTTCCCTGCTAGTAATAAAAGGGCAGCAGAAGTTCTAGATTTACAACTACCTACCATGGAAATAAAGACTAATGCATTGAAGGAAATACTGCAGCCTGATCAGGCTCCCACTGAGCCCCTGTTACCATATGATGAAGCCCTTAAGGATACTCTTTTGGGCACTTGGTCAGAACCTTGTTCAGGTTCGCCGGTTAAGTCGCAGACTGCTTGTCACCATTGCCCTGCACCAGGTGACCCAATGCCTGAGAGTCTGGTGGTACCGATTTCCAACAGCAAAATAATTCCAATGCTTTCCCTGCTACTCCTGGATCCTAGTGTGGCAATTTGGCACCACACCTGCATGAGGTCTATGGACTTTTCCGGGGATGTCCAAACATCCTTAATTGACCCTTCACCAGGGATTTCCAAGCATCCTTAATTGACATGCCCTTTGACGGCTCTCGACTTTTTGGCAGAAAAGTAGATTTAGACTTGGAATCGTTCAAGGACAGCAGAGCCACAGCACGCTCTTTGGGCCTTTCTGCTGCCAAAAAACAGTTCCACCAGTAATTTGCCCTCTCCATGGCTGTTGTAGAGGTTTTCCATTTTGCCTGCACCAGACACCTTCACCATCTTGACTGAACTTTCAGCCCTTGTGTGGCCAAGACCATGCTTCTCAGAAACAATGTTCTGGACAGCAGGGACAACATGCAGCTCAGTCCCTCGCCACTCCAGCAGCTGTGCCATAAAACTGCTCTATTGTGTCCTTGTTGGCACACAGCCACCTTCTCAGAGGTAAGATCTACTATTTTCTCCAAGGGTGGCAGGCTATCACTTCTGACAAGTGAGTCATCCAAATTGTCCAGCAGGGCTAGTCCTCCCATTTCTTTCTACCCTCCCGCACCTTCCATCACCATCAGTGCGGCTGACAGAGGGCCACCTGCCCATCTTACAGTAGGGAGTGCAAGCCCTTGTGTCCAAAGGGGCCATAGGAAGGGTTCTGGCTTTGGAAGTAGAAACTGGGTGTTAACTTCTGCTACCTCCTTGTGCCAAAGAAGGACAGAGACCTTTGTCCTATTTCAGTTCTTCCCCTTCTCAACGCCTTACTTTTGAAGGACAAATTTAAGATGCTCATGGTAACCCAGGACTTGTCTGCCCGAGACCACACAGACTGGATGCTGGCATTGGACCTGCACAATGCTTATTTACATATACCCGTCCTGAAGGCTCACAGGTGCTACCTTCGGTTAATAGTGGGCCAGACGCATTTTCACTTTGCAGTGCTCCCTTTTGGCCTCACCAGTGCCCCTTGTGTGTTCACGGAAGTGATGACGGTAATCACAGCACACCTTCGGAGGTCACAGGCCCTAGTCTTCCCCTACTTCAATTACTGGCTGCTTATAGCAGGCTTGCCTCAGAGTTTACTATCAACGTACGACAGCCACACTTGACTCCTTCACAGATGCTGTTGTTGATCTGAGCTATTCTGGATATTGTACAGTTTCCTTCCATTTCCCTGGAGTGGATAGTCCAGGACATTCGGTCTATGATCCTGATGTTTCACCCTCAGTCCTAGACCTCAGTGCGGATGACTCCGAGGTTCTTGGAGTTTTTGGCGTCCTGCATCCCACTGGCCAAACACACCAGGTGGCACATTTGGGCTTTGCAGTGGGACCTCAATTACTAGTGAGCACAACATCAGGAGAGTCTGTCAGTCTGTTATCAGATTTCAGAGGAAACTGCAAAATATCTGCAGTACTTGCTACTAGACTGCGATTGGGTCAGTGGCAGAATCCTCTCCTCTCCTTTTTAGCCTCACCAGCACCCCTTGGGTGTTCACCAAAGTGATGGCGGTGGTTGCAGCACATCTGCTGAGGTCAGGGGTTCCAGTCGTTTCCTATCTTGAAGACTGGCTGTTGAATGTAGGCGGGTAAGACCCATGCAGTCGTCTCCCACCTCCGGACTATGACAACGTCCTGTATTTGCTGGGGTTCACTATCAATATGCAGAAGTCAGAACTGACTCCCTCCTATATGCTCCCTTTCATCTGAGCTATTCTGTACACAGTGCAGTTTTGAGCATGTGCTCCGGAACGGTCAGTCCAGGATATTCAGGCTATGAGTCTGATGTTTCAGCCTCTGTTCTGGATTTCAGTGAAACTGACTCTGAGGCTGCTGGGCCTCATGCCCTCCTGCATCCTGCTGGTCACACGAGTGCTGGCATATGTAGGCTCTTCTGTGGGATCTGAAATCCCAGTGGGTACTGTATTAGGAGAATCTCTCTGAATTGGTCCAGATATTGGCGGGATCTGCATAAGATCTGCAGTGGTGACTGACTAACCACAATTGGGTCAGCGGCAGACCCCTCTACCTACCCCATCCAGAGTTGACTGTGGTGACAGATGCATCACTCCTGGGATGGGGTGGCCTTCTGGGACAGGTGGGAATCAGAGGAATCTGGTCTTTGGGGGAAACTCAGCTCTACATCAACTTCTGGCGGGCTCTCTGAACGCCAAAGCAGACAAACTTAGCCGTTGATGCCTAGTGGATCACGAATAATGTCTCCATCCGCAGTAGGTGCAAGGTCTCCTAAGATCTTTTGCTCCGCTTCACCTTTCCAAAGAGGAGGAGAGATTCAAACCGTTTAAACCAAAAGGAGTGTTATCGTTCTACACCGATCGTACTAAAGAGTTTCGGGTGGATGATCAATTTTTCATTGGGTTCTTCAGATGAAAAAAAATAAAGGCCGAGCAGAAACGGACATCTCAAGATAGATTGTGCTCTTTATTAAAATCTACTACACACTGGCCAAAAAGCAACCCCCTAATGACTTGAATGCTCATCCCACAAGAGCCAAGGCTGCGACCACGCTGTTAGCTCACGGAGTTCCTGTCCTGGACATCTGTCAGGCTGCAACGGGCTGTTTCTGCACACATTTACCAAGCACTATTGACTGGATAGTGAGGTCCGTTGTGACTGCCCTTTGCCCATTCAGTCCTTCAGGACTTCTTGGTCTAAAGCTGTTCGCAGACCCGGAGACCTATTATTTGGATATCTTTTCCATGGTAAGGAATCTGCGACTAGAAGTCTCTATCTGTTTCAGTTTAATTTATTATGATACAGAACTCTTAAGGAGGTCCACATAACATAAAACAGTAATAAAACAATGATAGAAAATACATATTAAAAACAACAAATGAAAAGTATAAAACCTCAAGTCTTTTACATACATCATTTAGCGACGACATTAACTTTCCTTTATAAAGTGACTACATGCATAGCACCACTAGAAATATATAATATGCCTGCAGATCTTTAGGTATAACCACTTAAACATCATCATGCATAACGCAATAAAAAGTGCATTAACATCGCAAAACAGTTACAAAAACCCTAAAAGCAAGTTATGCACTAGGCCAGCTTAGGCGACTCACTTATTCCCAACCTCTCAAAGGAGGTAATGAACACCAAGAGAAATAAGGAAAGCAAATGTAGCATATAAAGACGTGTTCAATAACTTAATTTTCAGGCCTTTATAAAGTGCAACGTGCATAATGCAATATGCAAAGTGCAAATAATGCATAATACGTTCTTGTAAATGCAACCTTTGAAGCAGCCGTTCAGTGTTTCACTATGCAGGCGGCAACTCGCCTGCACTTTTAAAAGGGATTAGAGATTCCCTTGCAGGTGGATGCAGTGAATGACTGCACTCACCTGCAAGGGGATGTCTGGGGAGTCCATAGGACAACCTTTTCCCCCTCCAGAGGGTTGCTATCAGGGGGCGCACTGACAGTGCGCCCGGTGTGCCTCCCAGCAGCTTCTTTGCCTCTGCGCTTGCATCTATAATACTGCGCAAGCACAGGGGAAAATGAATTCCCTCACTTGCATGGAGTCAGGCTCCCATGCACATGAGGGAACACCCTCTGGTGATAGCGCTGGTGCTATATGTGCACTAGCGCTATCTGTATGACAGAAAGGGCAGCACAAGCGTCTGCAGCCCATTCTGTGATACCAAAGTGCCCGGGGGCATGCAAAGCGAGCGCACATGCTTGTTGTGCCCTTGGAGCACTTTCCATAATATGGCCCTAGGTTTTACAAAAATTAAACTTGTTCTTATAAAGCAATAGAAGTTAGGAAATTAAGTGCCCGGATTACCATTGTGGTTGCACCAAAATGTGCATATTTTTTATGTTTTTGTTTCCTTTTATCTTCTAGGGAGTTCAGATTTACTTCAGAAGTTCCAATACGACTTGACTATCACGGCAAGCATGTATCAATGGATCAGGTGTGTGTAAAAAGCTATGGAATACTTTTTTGAGCATGCCCTGTACTAATATTCTTTATTTTATTTGACCTTTAAGATTCTAGTTAGATTGTGTAGCTGGGTTCAGGTTCGGCATGAATGTGGTCTGCATATCCCAGTGATTTCTTCATTAGTGTGATTTGTCTGCTTGTTTAAGTCACACTCACTACTTCCACAGGATCATTTAGCTAGCTGTAGGAAGCTGGCTCTGTATATACTATACCAAAGTGAGGTATAGTGTGCACAGAGTCCAGTGGAACCCCAAAGGTAGGCAGAGGTAAAGTTAGATAGCACCTCACTCTCTATTTGTGGTAGTGTGGTCGAGCAGTGAGGCAGTATCAGAGGACAGTGTTAAGCATTTGTTGTACACACTCAGTCAGCAAATGAATTCACACACTCAAAGACTGAACTTCAGACCAATTGTTTTTGTATGAAAAAATATTCTTTTAGTTATTTTATTTTCTAGAACCAAGCAAGCCTGGCACAGGTAAGCAATAAATACTTTACAGTAGTAATGCAATTGAAATACAGTTTGAATGATAATTGTATATGCACTTTGGTTTGATTTACATTATGGATGCAGAAAAATGCAATACTTAGTAAATGCATTACATAGACTTGATTAGGCTTTTTAGTAAAATATCAGGTAAGTAACTTTTGAGATTACTAGGCTTACACAGAGTAGTATACCTAGATACTACTCTGGGACATTTCCTGAAAACAGGTAAGTAAAATCGTTTTTGTTAGATTATGCAATTTTAAAGAATTTCTTTAGTTTCTCAAACTCCACACTTAGAAACCTTTCATAGAAAAACAGTCAATGTTATCCTATGGAGGAAAATAGTGTTATCGGTTTTGAGGTAAGTATTTGGTAGTGGGAGTTGAGGTTCTGGGGGTAGACTCAGGGGTCCCCCAGGGTCAAGGATGCACTCTAGTTACACCCTCAGCGGTACTAGGGCGGCCGGGTGCAGAGTTCTGAGGCCCAATGTTATCCATTGGGGGGTAGGGGGCCTCCGGTTGGTGGCTGCTGGCAAGCAAGCCACTTGGTTGTGGGAGCAAAGCTCCTGGACTTTAGCTCAGGGCAAATGGGGAAACAAAGTAGCACCAAAGGTGCACCCTCAGCGCCACTAGGGCGGCCGGGTGCAGGGTGCTGTTTCGACGTCGGGCGCCCTGTTTTCAATGGGGAACCTCCGGTTTGCAAAGGCACTGCAGGCTTGGGGACGAAGGTCTTCTGGGTGCGACCACCACTTCGAGAGGTAAGTTGGGAAGTTAGGGGTTGGTTAGGCACCGTCGGTTTGGGCACACAAGGCCGTGGGGCGTCGGGTGCAGGGATGCCTTTTGGGGTCGGATCTTCTTACCAGCTCCTGGTCGCGGTTGGGGGGACCTTCTGGATTTAAGCTGCAGGCGTCGGCTGGAGGCTTGAGGCAGGTCAGGGGTCGCTGGATCTCGGGTCAGGATCACCGGGGTGACCTCCTCGCGGTGTTTGCCCACTCGAGCTTGGGACGTGGATGGCGGGTGCAGAGTGGGGCGGATTTGCGGTGTTCGGCCAGAGCCAGAGTTTGCAGATGAACAAATCCGGTGTTCACGGGAGACAAAGTCTTTGTTCTTGAAGGCAGGCAGGTCCTCCGGGGTTTTCGAGATTGCTGGCTGCAGGACACACCGGGTTTTCGCAGGAGCAGGTTCGAGGGGGAGACTGGTCGGTAGGGCTGGGGCCAAGTCAGTGGGCGTCTTCCTCTTGTTAGTTGCTGCATGGCTGTTCGGTCCTTCTTCTTCTTCTTCTTGTAGTTTCTTCTTGTCTGAGGAAGCAAGGTTCGGGGGTGCCCCTAAATACTAGATTTAGGGGTGTTACAGGTAGGTAAAAGGCAGGGACCAATGGGTCCCTTCCCTGGGGTGGGTACACCCCCTATTATGCCACACTCCCGTGGGAGGGGGGCATGAGCCTGTCCCTGGTTGGCAGAGTCCCCCCATCAGCAAGATGGCGGGGACTGGGAGTTGTGCTTCACCTCGCCTCCCCCACCTGAGGGGTGGAGTTGGCAGAGGTGGGCACACCTCTCTTCCTCACTTGTTTTTCCCGCCGTTTCTCCTGCCCAAAGTGGGGGTCAGAACCAGTGGGGACCAGTTGCTGAAAGCAGCAAGTGGCATGGGGAAGCTCACAAAGGCGGCAAGCCTTTGAAGCTTACCCTTCGTAAACCCTGCCCATCCTGGGGAAGGAGGCTTGGCACCTCGTCCCAGGATGTGCATTGTTTCAGGCCCCAGAGAGCAGCAGGCTCTCGACCCAGGGGTCCAGAAACATGTCTGGTGGTGGCAGCTGAAAGCAGCCGCTCAGCCTGGACACTAGTGGTGGGTTAGTTTTCAGGGGGCATCTCTAAGATGCCCTCTGTGTGCATTTTCCATTAAATCCCACACTGACATCAGTGTGGGTTTAATGTGCTGAGAAGTTTGATACCAAACTTCTCAGTTTTCAGTGTAGCCATTATGGTGCTGTGGAGTTCGTAATGACAAACTCGCAGCACCATATACTCTTAATGGCAGCACTGCACTTACAATGTCTAAGAATGGACTTAGACACTGTAGGGGTACAGGGCTCGTGCACCTGTACCCTCACCACTGGTATAGTGCACCCAGCTAGAGGAGTGACTGATCTATGCCAGGGCAGTGGGTTGTAGGCATGGCACACACAGATGGGTGCCATGTCGACTCTTCACTTTGCTCTGCACCAAAACACGCAGCCTGCAAAGGCAGTGTGTGTGTGTAAGGGTACAGGACCTCTAAGGGTGGCACAATAAGTGCTGCAGCCCTTGGAGGTCTTCTCTGGTCACAGTGCTCTGGGTACCTGTGGTACCATTTACCAGGGGCTGACCTGTGGCCAGAGATGCCAATTGGGTTTAGGCTTCAGTGCAGTTTTAGGGAAAGAACATAGGCCCTGGGTACCTGATTAGCAGGAGCCCAGGGCACACTCAGTCAAAGCACATCAGCAATTCAGCCAAAAGTGGGGGCAACCATGCAGAAAGAGGGCACTTTCTCACCCCCCTCCCCCCCAAACGAAAGAGTATGAGACTAACCTTTCCCTAGAGAGTCTTCATTTTCTAAGTAGAAGAACCTGGAAAGTCCATCTGCATTGGCATGGGCAGTCCCAGGTCTGTGTTCCACTACAAAGTCCATTCCCTGTAGGGAGATGGACCACCTCAACAGTTTAGGATTTTCACCTTTCATTTGCATTAGCCATCTGAGAGGTCTGTGATCAGTTTGAACTAGGAAGTGAGTACCAAACAAGTATGGTCTCAGCTTCTTCAGGGGCCAAACCACAGCAAAGGCCTCCCTCTCAATCGCACTCCAACGCTGCTCCCTGGGGAGAAGCCTTCTGCTTATAAAAGCAACAGGTTGGTCTTGGCCTTCATCATTGGTCTGGGATAGGACCGCTCCTATCCCTAGCTCAGAGGCATCAGTCTGTACAATGAACTGCTTGGCATAGTCTCGAGCTTTGAGAATTGGTGCTGAGCACATAGCCTCTTTCAGGGTGTCAAAAGCCTTTTGACAACTAACTGTCCAGTTTACCTTCTTGGAGGTGAGTTCTGTGAGGGGAGCCACAATGGACCCATATCCCTTCACAAACCTCCTGTAGTACCCAGGAATGCCCTGACTTGGGTTTGGGTTATTGGAGCTGCCCAGTCCAGGATGGCCTGGATCTTGGGCTGTAAGGGTTGTACCTGGCCTCCACCAACAAGGTGGCCCAAGTACACCACAGTTCCCTGCCCTATCTGGCATTTGGATGCCTTGATAGTTAGGCCTGCAGTTTGCCGGGCATTTAAATCCTTCCCAAGGTGGATCAGGTGATCCTGCCAGGTGGAGCTAAAGACAGCAATATCATCTAGATAAGCTGCACTAAAGGACTCCAATCCAGCAAGGACTTAATTCACCAACCTCTGGAAGGTGGCAGGGGCATTCTTTAAACCAAAGGGCATAACAGTAAACTGATAATGCCCATCAGGTGTGGAGAATGCTGTCGTTTCTTTTGCTCCTGGGGCCATGCCAATTTGCCAGTACCCTGCAGTTAAGTCAAAGGTACTTAAAAATTTGGCTGCACCCAATTTGTCTATCAACTCATCTGCTCTTGAGATAGGGTGAGCATCTGTCTTGGTGACAGAGTTGAGCCCTCTATAGTCCACACAGAACCTCATTTCTCTCTTTCCACCCTGTGGATGAGGTTTGGGGACTAGAACCTCTGGGCTGGCCCTGGGGCTCTCAGAGGGTTCAATAACCCCTAACTCCAGCATCTTGCTGACTTCAGCTCTGATGCTTTCCTTGACTTGATCAGACTGTCGATAGATTTTGTTTTTGACAGGTGAACTGTCACCAGTGTCCACATCATGGGTACACCAGTTTGTCTGACCAGGGGTCAAGGAAAAGAGCTTTGCATACTGCTGCAAGACTTGCTTGCAATCAGTCTGCTGTTGGGCAGAGAGGGTGTCTGAAAAGATAACTCCATCCACTGACCCATCTTTTGGGCTGTATGAGAGGAGGTCAGGGAGAGGTTCACTCTCTGTCTCCTGATCGTCATCAGTCACCATCAGCATGGTGATGTCAGCCCTGTCATGAAAGAGCTTCAGGCGGTTCACATGGATAACCCTTTTGGGTGTCCTGCTTGTGCCCAGGTCAACCAAGTAGGTAACCTCACTCTTTTTTTCTAGGATAGGGTAAGGGCCACTCCATCTGTCCTGGAGTGCCCTTGGTGCCACTTGCTCCAAAACCCACACCTTTTGCCCAGGTTGAAATTCAACCAGTGAAGCTTTTTGGTCATACCAGTGCTTCTGAAGCTCCTGGCTGTCCTCAAGACTTTTGGATGCCTTTTCCATGTACTCAGCCATTCTGGACCTTGGGCCAAGCACATAGTCCACAATATCTTGTTTGGGTTCTTGGAGAGGCTTCTCCCAACCCTCTTTTACAAGACAGAGTAGTCCCCTCACAGGATGGCTCTGCGAATCACTTTCCTGGTCGGTCGGTCCAGTCCAGCTTTTTCGGCTCACCGTACGCCAGTCCAGCAGTGTTGGGCCGTTTACTGAGCAGCAGCAGCGGTACGGCGGGGACAGCGGGAGCAAGCCGCAGAGGGTGCGCCGAGCTGGTGGTGTGACCGGTGGTTTCCAGCAGCTTTCGGCTCCCGGCTCTCGGTCCAGTGGTCTCTGCGACTCAGACGGCAGGTTTTCTGGCGGCTTGCTCCGTGGCCGGTGAGAGGCTGGGGAGAGGTAGGCGAACAGCCCTCGAGGTTGGCGGCACTGGTGGCATCGGCCCGGTGTTGATGTAGCCTTCCTTTTCTGCCTTCTTTCCCCTTGCCTCCCTGTCTCTCTCATTTGGGCAACCGTTTAACTTGCCTCCGCCGCCATTTTCACTGCCACTGCCACTCTCAACACCGCCTTCACTGCGCTCTCATTGCCGCTTTTGTCGCAGCTTGGACTTTGCTGACTTCCAACCGGCGAGAAAGGTGAGAAGGCGCGCTGCAACTATCATTACTGTCACTATTGCTGAGCCACGCCACCTGAGAGGGGTATAGGACTGAGCGCAGGAAAGAGCGCGCATAGCTCCACTGGGAAGTGCAAGGCGCAGGAGGCCCCTCCTTGGACCCCTCCAGAGGCCCTAGCACGCCTGGCTTGCCTTGCTTGTCGCCTGGATGCCACTGACCCTTTGATTAAACCTCAACACTTCAGCTGCCTCAAAATTCTTGGGAAAGGAAGTGAGTGGAAACTCAGCCCAGCACCTGGCTTTGCATTAGAAGGAAGGAAGGAAGATTTTTAGACAATTCTGACTCAGCAAGCCAGCCACACCTGTGGGTATATCAGTGGGCAGGAATCATGAGGTCGGGCAGAGTAAGAAAAGCCCCGGTGAGAGCCAAATCGAAACCTCAACCTGAACCTAAGGCGACAAAACGGAAGAGCGAGGATAGGAGTGGGCTTAGGGTCACTAGCCCATCTGACTTTAGCCCAGATAGCCCCAAGATAAAACACGAAAAACCCGACGGGCTAATAAACAATCTGTTGCCCAACATGATCCTCAATCCCTTTAACAGACTGCCACATAGCGTGTCAACCAGCAATGTCTTTCAACGCCAGGAAGAAAGTAAATCTCTTATCATAACTCCAAGCGCAACTGGAACTTCAACGGGAGAGGGTGCTGTAGCCAACATAAGGCTTGGTCCCGAGGATCAGACCCTAATTGGAATTGAAGGGTTGCCACTGAGGAGAATCCCTTGTTCCTTTCAGCCTAAGATCTACACTAAATTTTCCTTTTTGAAAGATCCTGGCACAGCAATCTTCTCCAAGAGTGGCGCCATAGAAGGGCTGCAAACTCCTCTTTTACCCATATCAACAGGCAGTCTCGTTCAAGCTCAAGCTCCTCAATCAACTAAAAAGCAAACTATAGCATTAATTCACTCCAACGATAGTCACCAAGAAGGAGCAGATAATCTAAACAGGAACTCACCTTCTGGCTGTCCTGACCAAATTGTACACCTCACAACAAAGCCAACTGTCGAACCAACTAATCCCGGTGACGGACCTAAAGACAAAGTCAAAGGGAACATTAGGGAGGAAGAGTTGCTCCCCCTGGCATAGTCATAAAGCAACGCAACTGATAGAAGAATCAAATAAACCTTGCATAAATAAGGAGCATGTTTCCGACCAACTGGACTCCCATGTTGCTCTTGAGAAGCTCAGGGCAGCAATTGAGGGCCCCTCAGACCCGGCGTCTTTAATATTTCAGCGACAACGGGGGACAACACCAAGATCTGATTCCATGTTCTTTCCATCCATCCCGCAAGTTGCTGAGATTGGCACTGGTACAGATACACCAACTGCATTGCTGCAAGAAGAGCCTGACACGGGACTTGTCAACGAGTCCCGTCAAGTCCTCTCACAAATAGCAACCCAGCAGGAGGCAAATAAAACAAGGGAGAATGTATTACAACCAAAAGGCTCTTTTCCTCAATCCTTGTCACCTCCTCACTTGGATGATATAAAGCCCTTGGCGGCTTCGTCGGTACCTGGCAATCTTCACGAAAAACTTCAACCAGTACAAAGTCAGTCGCTCACAAAGGAAGACTCCCACACATCAAATGTTGACAATGCTGACATGTCCTTCTTAGACTCTCCAGAGTGGGAGGAACTAGTTGCCTCCTACAGTCATGACCCTACAATCCAACCTAAAATTGCAAGCTCAGAATGAAGCAACATTGGGAACACAAACAACAATAAAAAATTAATTTGGGAATCTTTACTAAGTACAATGCAATACTCAACAGTGGCACTGCAATACCAATCCCACAAACTGGACCTCCAGCTAACAGTTTTACAAACTCTTGCCGACTTTACTTCAGGGATCGACAGAAAGTTAGCCGACTTGAATGGATTAATAAAGAGAGGGCAAGAAGCAGCTTTTAAAACACAATCGCTGCAACAAGAATGCTCCTGTGCCCCAATAGTGGATACATTATTGATGCTTCCTACGATACTGGGTGACTTATTGTCCATCTTGAAACCAACAGCCATAACCCAGGAAACTGCTTGCAATTCGAACATCATGGAGGGTAGCTCAGCATCGACCATACAACCAACAGCGACAACCCAGGAAATTGCTAGCAATTCGAATCTCATGGAGGGTAGCTCAACATCGAATATACAACCAATAGTGACAACATCACCAAATAGCAAACCCTTATCAGGAGAAAGCGGCTATAAGCATAACATTAAAACAGGATCACCAGACAAACAAAAAAATCCACCAAAAAAAATGGGCCGTAAGCAAAAAAGGAAAGGAAGGAACAGGAGATCCATCACCCAGGGCCAACACCTGACCATTCAGTCCCAGCCAAGACTAGCCATAATCAATCCCAAAAGTGAGGAATTATTAAAATCTTCAGCCCCAGCCCTGGCAGAAGGCACAAATACTTGCTTCATAAAAACCAATTATTCAAAGGCACAGCAAAGGGACTTTTGTCCTCTAGCTAGCACTAGTAATACTCCGGAAGACAATCACGAACCAACTAGAAGTCTGTCCGGAAGTATCCCTATTCTTAGCCCTTCTATCCAGGGTAGAAATATGGCAAGTACTAATTCAAGGCAAGTTCTGCCCTCAACATTAGGTGACAGAAAGGCATCCATTGAAGGAATACAAATTATAAGGCCAAAGCCAGGTGTGGTCTCACAGGACAGTCACTACGAGCAACTGTTACCCACCAGACATATTCCTGAGCAAGGCACCAGCTCGCAAGACGAAACCCGGCCTCCAACTGATAAATTAACATTACTTTATAACAACCCTAAATATGAACTAAATAAAGTTAAAGCTTTTCACCTAGGTTCTATAGCCCAAGAAGCAAACAGAAAGGTCGGTGAACACCCTAAAAATCAGGAATCACCTGTTCAAAAAGCAATTGATAATGATGGCACATTCCCTCACAATCAGGAAACACTACAGGAGGAAGTGACAAATACTATAACACTTCTTCCACAATACAAGTCACGAGGTCGCGTGGACATATTGAACAGAGGGAACGTACTACGCTTTTACACTCTGTTACAACCTTAGCGGACATCACTACTTCTGATTTACTGTCAATTGAATTTTTGCCTAATAACAGTAGTCAAAGTCCTGAAGCAACCAACACCAGATGGAGAACTTTGGAGATAGCAGGAAGAATTTTATGGGAAAGAAAGAAATTTCTAAATTGGGGGATAATTCTGAAGTCGGTTCCAAAGCCACCTTACCCAACACCTTTTCTAAGGAACGAAAAAAATAGCCCACGCCTGTCGACCTCCTCAGTCCTGAAAGGAGCAAGGAGTAGATCCCCAGGTTCATTGACAGATGCCAGCCTGACAATTGCACTGCTA
Organism: Calotriton arnoldi; assembly: GCA_963921515.1. NCBI lineage: Eukaryota > Metazoa > Chordata > Amphibia > Caudata > Salamandridae > Calotriton > Calotriton arnoldi. Next base: position 97,203 of record CAWUFW010014038.1, read on the forward strand.
CCAATTCAAGGACAATCCGCCCCAACATACGCTCCAATAAATAACAACTGGGCAAGCACACAGCGGCTAATAACATCAGTGAGTACAAATTGACAACAGACAACTGCAACGTATGCACCTTTAACAGATTGGGATGGTACCACCATATGTGTCTGGAATATCTGAAAGAGACACGTTAGTGACAGATTCCTTACCTTAGAATATCCCCAGGCGTCAGGCTGGATCCGGAAAGTTTTTTGCGTAGCAGTACCCTTGCGCGTCGGTAGGCGGCGTCGTGCGGCTCCGCGTCCGTCGTCGGCGTCGTGATCGCCGGGATGACGTCGCGGGCAGTACTTAGGCGCCGCCCCTGCGCGCTGACGTCAGTTCTTCTTTTTCCGCGCCAGCAAGCGCAGATCCGGGAAGAGCAGTGCCCTAGTCATTTTTTGACCAATCTTTTTTGGTGAATTTTTCACTGTTTTTCTTTCATCGACTTCAAGGTGTCGTAGGGATGCCCGGGTTTAAACGTTGCGGCGCCTGTGCTCGGATGATGTCCATCACAGACCCGCATCGGGAGTGTCTCTTCTGCCTCGGCCGAGGCCACGACACGGAGTCTTGTTCCGACTGCCGGGCCCTCAACCCGAAAGCTTTGCGAGAGCGGTCTCGAAAGCTTCTGGAGGCCCGGCATTCGGCTCCGCGCAAGCCCCGGTCGCGTGAGAGGTCCAGGGGTCGATCGCGGAGTCCACACCGGTCGTCGGCATCGAAGTCTTCTTCGTCCGGTAAGTCCAAACACAAAAAGTCCAAAAGCATCGTCGCTCTAGGACTTCGCCTCGCCGGTCTCGCGACTCGGCTGAGGCCCCTCCCGGCACCGTCCCCGCGGCCCCGGACATGCCTGTGGAGTCGCCCCCGCAATACCCGTCCTTCCCGGGTTCGGGGGCAGATCCGGCCCAAGTACAGGAATTCCTGTCGGCCATGGCCCGCCTCTTCGGGCCTCCAGGCCCCTCCGGTGCGCCTTCGGGCCCCGCGGGCCCTGATAGGGTTGCTCCGGCGTCGCCGACGGCTCCGGCCCCGGCGTCGCCCGTGCCTCCAGCCTCGATCCCGGCTCCGGCTTCGGCCCCGGCCTCGATCCCGGCTCCGCAACCCCCATCAACGCCGGTCGACCTAACGACACCTCCGCCGGCGCCGATGTCTCCGGTGCCGTTCTCGACGCCGCCTGGGGCTCCGGGCGGCGTCGTCCCCCAGTTCCTTCCGGCTCCGGACATGGACCCGGACCGACGTCGCTCGACGCCGGTTCCGGCGCCGATGAGACCTTGGGTCCCCAAATGTCCCTCCTCCCCTTATTTTGAACCAGAGGAGGACCAGGAGGACTGGGAGGGGTCTGATGACCCTCTGGCACTACAGTGTCAGTACGATGAGGACTGGACAGAGGGTCTAGGGGATGCCAGTGGTCTAGATACTTCCCCTGACACTGGCATGCTGTCTCCTCCCGTGGCTACGGAGGAGGGAGCCAATTTTGCAACGGTGTTGCGTAGGGCGGCTGGAGCCTTACATCTCCAACTCCCTACTGTGGCGGTCAAGACTAATCTCTTGACAGAGGTGCTTCAGCCGGCAGCCTCCTCTACGGAGACTGTGCTGCCGCTTAACGACGCCCTCACTGACGTTCTTTTGGGCGCCTGGTCCAAGCCCAACACAGGGGCTCCTGTGGATAGGAACGTGTCCCGACGCCATCGCCCAGCTCCGGTCGACCCCCTGTTTCTCTCTGTCCACCCCACTCCTGAGAGCTTGGTTGTCCAAGCCTCCGCTTCCCAAACCGCCTTCCCTACCGCCCCTCCGGATAGGGAATCCAAACGCCTGGATCAATTTGGGAAGAAAGGTTTTTCTTCCTCCAGTGCTGGCTTGCGGTCCATCAACACCGCTTGTCTTTTGGGCCGATATACCCACTCCTTGTGGGATTCGGTGGCGAATGTTTTGCCCCAGTGTTCTGAGGAGGTCCAGACACTGCTTTCCCGCGCCATTGCGGAAGGAAGGGATGCGGCCAAATACACGATACGATGTGGCCTTGATACCGCCGACTCGCTGGGCAGGTCTATTGCAACGACGGTGGCGCTGCGACGCCACGCCTGGCTGAGAACCACTGGTTTTTCAGGGGATGTCCAGAATACTCTCATGGACATGCCCTTTGATGGAGTCGGTCTTTTTGGGTCCAAAGCAGACCATGCGTTGGAGCGCTTTAAGGACTCACGGGCTACTGCCAAGTCCCTGGGCCTTTCTGCTACACGCCCTCCGCTGACTTCTGCTTTTCGCCCCTATCGTGGCCACGGTAGGGGCGCCCTTCACGTCAGCAACCCAGCCACCGGCCCGCGCAGCAGGCGTCTTCGCGTGGCCGAGGACGTGGATTCCGCCGTGGCGGATCGGGCAACCAGCGTGCGGGTCAGGCCACCACCTCCAACCCGTCCGCGGCCTCCAAACCCTCCTAGTCCCTCCTTTCAGGTGCACAGCACGCCAGTAGGGGGCAGGGTCCGCCATCACCTTCCCCACTGGCGTACCATCACCTCGGACAGGTGGGTCTTGGACATTGTCCGAAGGGGCTACTCCCTCCCCTTCGAGTCCACCCCCAGCCATGCCACCTCAATTCCACCGCATGTCAGGGGATCACTTGGTACTTCTGCAGAAGGAAGTCACGGCCCTCTTGGCCAAGAGGGCCATCGAGCATGTTCCGACCCCAGAAGTAGGGCGTGGTTGCTACTCCCACTACTTCCTGGTGCCCAAAAAGGACAAGGAGGACATGCGTCCTATCTTGGACCTCCGGAACGTCAATCGCTTCCTCCGGAAGGAGAAGTTCAAGATGCTCACCCTAGCTCAGGTCTTGACTGCCCTCGACCCTGGAGACTGGTTGGTAGCGTTGGACTTGCAGGACGCATATTTCCACATCCCCGTCCTGCCGGCCCACCGGCGTTACCTTCGGTTCACGGTAGGCCCCGAGCATTTTCAGTTCACCGTGCTCCCCTTTGGCCTTACCAGTGCCCCTCGGGTGTTCACGAAAGTGATGGCGGTGGTCGCAGCTCATCTGCGCCGGGCAGGGGTTTCAGTCTTCCCCTACCTCGACGACTGGCTGCTGAAGGCGGGCTCGTCCCAGGCAGTCGTCTCCCACCTCCAGACTACGGCCGAACTCCTGCACTCGCTGGGGTTCTCCATCAATGTGCCGAAGTCGCATCTGATTCCTTCTCCACAGCTCCTTTTCATCGGAGCAGTTCTGGACACGACGCAGTTTCGGGCCTATCCTCCCGAACGGCGAGTCCGGGATATTCAGGCTATGATTCCGATCTTTCAGCCTTTATCCTGGGTTTCGGTACGGATGACCCTGAGGCTGCTGGGCCTCACGGCCTCCTGCATCCTGCTGGTCAATCATGCCAGATGGCATATGCGGGCTCTGCAGTGGGACCTGAAGTTCCAGTGGGCGCAGCACCAGGGCAACCTGTCCGATCACGTCCAGATCTCGGAGGGGACTGCAAAACAGTTGCAGTGGTGGCTCTCGAACCGGCAATGGGTCATGGGCAGATCCCTCTCCCTTCCCCAGCCAGAGCACACAGTTGTGACGGACGCGTCCCTTCTGGGATGGGGCGGTCACATGGGAGAGGCGGAGATCAGAGGCCTCTGGTCTCCGGCGGAGTCCCGGCTCCATATCAACCTTCTGGAGCTCCGGGCGATCCGACTTGCACTCAAGGCATTCCTTCCCTCTGTCAAAGGGAAGGTAGTGCAGGTGTTCACAGACAACACCACCGCCATGTGGTACTGCAACAAACAAGGCGGGGTGGGGTCGTGGACCCTTTGTCAGGAGGCTCTGCGCCACTGGACATGGCTGGAACATCAGGGCATGTTCCTGATGGTTCAACACCTGGCAGGTTCCCTGAACGCCAGGGCGGACGAACTCAGCCGCAGGTGCATGATGGATCACGAATGGCGTCTTCACTCGGAAGTGGCGCAAGGACTCTTTCTACAGTGGGGAGAGCCTTGGTTAGATCTATTCGCCACCGAAGAGAACGCGCAATGTCATCAGTTCTGCGCGTGGAATTTCCAAGGCGGCACTCGCTCGGTGACGCTTTTCGTCACGAGTGGAGTTGCGGTCTATTGTACGCCTTTCCGCCTATACCACTTCTACCCAGAGTGTTGAAGAAGATTCGGCACGACCGGGCCCAAGTCATTCTTGTGGCTCCGGACTGGGCTCGAAGAGTTTGGTATCCCGAGCTACTCAATATGAGCGTAGATCCCCCGATCCGTCTGCCTCTTCGGGAGGATCTTCTGTCGCAGCAGCAGGGGACGGTCCTCCACCCGAACCTGTCCAGTCTACACCTGCTTGCGTGGAGATTGAGCGGCGGCAGTTGATTCCTTTCGACTTGCCTCCCGAAGTTTGTGATGTGATTCTGGCAGCCAGACGTCCCTCCACTAAGGTGGTATACGCCTGCAGGTGGAACAAATTTGTGGCATGGTGCACAGCAAAGGCTGTGAATCCCCTTTCTGCCCCTCTTTCTGAGGTCCTTCTGTTCCTTCTCTCTCTGGCCCAACAGGGTTCTGCCCTGGGTACCATCAAGGGTTATCTTTGTGCTATCTCGGCCTTCCTCAGGCTCCCTGATCAGCCCTCCCTTTTCAAGTCCCCTGTTGTTAACAGGTTCTTAAAAGGCATTACTCACCTCTTCCCTCCTGTTCCGTTTGTGATGCCTCAGTGGGACTTGAACTTGGTTCTTACCTTTTAATGTGCGCTCCCTTTGAGCCTCTGCATAACTGTCCTCTTCGTCTTCTGACTCTGAAGACAGCCTTTCTGGTGGCCATCACCTCCGCTCGGCGGGTGAGTGAGCTCCAGGCTCTATCTTGCAAACCTCCCTTTCTGTCTGTTCATCCAGACAAGGTTGTTCTTCGGACGCGTCCGTCCTTCTTGCCAAATGTGGTTACTGCTTTCCACATTGGGCAGACCATCACTTTGTCCACCTTCTTTCCGTCTCCGCATCCTTCCAGAGAGGAAGAGAGGCTCCACCGTCTGGACCCAAAACGTGCGCTCTCCTTCTATATTGACCGCACAAAACACTTCCGGGTGGATGACCAGCTCTTTGTTGGCTACGTGGGCGCCAAAAAGGTCGGGCGGTGCACAAGAGGACCATCTCCCGCTGGGTTACCTTGTGCATCAAGACCTGCTATTCTTTGGCTAAGAAGGAGCCTCCTGTTGGGCTGCGTGCCCATTCCACCAGGGCAACGGCTGCTACCACGGCCTTGGGCCGCGGTGTTCCACTGCCGGTTATCTGTCAGGCAGCTACGTGGGCCTCGCTGCACACGTTTACAAAGCATTACTGCCTTGACAGTCAGGTCCGGAGGGACGGCTTCTTTGGCCGTTCTGTCCTCCAGGACTTCCTTGTCTGATCTTTGTTCGCAGACCCACCACCGGGGTTGGTATTGCTGGGGTATCTATTCTAAGGTAAGGAATCTGTCACTAACGTGTCTCTTTCAGATGCACAAGTTACTAACTTGTGTAACGATATATCTGTAAGAGACAGTAGTTAGTGACAGATTCCTACCGCCCCACCCATCCTCCCCGTTCTGCGAACTGATTTCTAGGGTTAAGGACATCCCTTTCAGGGCCCTAGTATTTTTCAGACACCTATGTCAGCTTCTTGCATGGCTCTGCGGTACTGGCGCGGAAAGTCGTGTACAGAACTGACGTCAGCGCGCAGGGGCGGCGCCTAAGTACTGCCCGCGACGTCATCCCGGCGATCAGGAAGCCGACGACGGACGCGGAGCCGCACGACGCCGCCTACCGACGCGCAAGGGTACTGCTACGCAAAAAACTTTCCGGATCCAGCCTGACGCCTGGGGATATTCTAAGGTAAGGAATCTGTCACTAACTACTGTCTCTTACAGATATATCGTTACACAAGTTAGTAACTTGTGCATTAATGGCTTAGCTTCCAAAGCGAGAGATCAAGAGACTCTAAACTACTTGAAATCTTTCGATATAATTCTGCTCCAGGAGACCTGGGAAGACAAGCCTTTTGAATTGCAAGGTTATACCTCTTACTTATTCCCGGCAACCAAGGGCTCAGTATTTGGCCGCCGCTCGGGGGCTTACTGCTTTTAGCCTCCATAACCGAAATAGGAGAGATCGTTCCAATAAAAATTCACCTAACACCTCCAAGCTGTATTCAGGCCGCAAAAATAAAGCTCAAGCTTAACCAGCTCAAACAGGAAATAATAATAATAAACGTTTATGTACATCCTAAACAGAAAATAAGGACGGCGAACGAGCTACCTATAGAATTAAAGAGAGTAATGGATGAGCAAGCTACCGATCTCATTATTCTAGCAGGAGATTTTAATATGCATCTCCTAGGGCTCACTCCAGATGACGACCCTACGCAAGACCTCACAGGCGCATGGGGAATCCCGACGCAAGGCACAACACAGTCCATCAAGCCAGCGAGAAGCGCGGAAAAATTGCTTCGGGATTGGAGCATCTAAATTTGAGAGCCCTAAATGGTCGTTTCAAGGAGGACAATCTACCAGCAGCCACGTTTCACTCGGCAACAGTCTCCTCACACCTTGACTTTACTTTTACAACTCTTACACTGTTTAATAAAATTGTCACCTTCAAAATTGGAAATAACGAACTAAGTGATCATATGCCACAAGAGCTAAGCCTTCTAACAACTCCAAGTCAAACACCAGACAAAAGCAAAATCATCGTACTGGACGAGACCAGCAATCTCAAAAGAATAAGGTGCAACTCTAATAATATTGAGGAAATATCACTTAAAGCTAAAGATCTGTATAACCAATTAGACGACAAGTCAGCCGATCCTCAGGAACTCTGGGAAAAGTTTGTTACATCTCTTGGAGTGGCATTCACTAACAGGCAGAGCAAAAGGAAGAAGAAAGTCTCAGCCAGTACAGCTAAAACGATAAAAAGCCCAAACTCAAAAAAACTAAATCACTCCATAAACCAAATCTTAAAATTACTTCGTAAGTCTCCTAACAACCTCAGTTTACAAAGCACTCTCCGTGAACTAAAGACAACAGCAAAACGGAGGAGATGGGCACACAAAAGAGCAACGGAAAATGAGTTATGGGCGAAACTTCTTTTCGATGCCAATCAGAAAAATAGCGCTAAGTTTTGGCAGAGTGTCAACAAACTACAGCGACCCAACCATCACGGCATAGACTCCAATATTGCAGAAGCAACCTGGGTTGATTATCTCTTCAAACATTTCAATAACCTGGAGCTAAAATCTGCCAGCCCCTATTCGTTCCACCAGGAAAAAATCTGTTTTAATAACCTTACAACAGAAGCGCTAAATCAACACCGCCTACACGAAGACGCCAGCAGAAAATTAATGCCGCAAACAGAAGTTCAAAGGGGGAAAACCCTACTCCCTTCTGTGGCACCTCTCTGTAAGCGAAAAGCAGGCAGGGTAAGAGGACATCCCATCTCCTTTTGAGTTTTTCAGGGAGCCCCATAATCATGCCTTTCAATGTCTTGTTGAATCTCTCAACAAGGCCATTGGTTTGTGGGTGATAGGGTGTAATAAACTTGTACTGCACTCCACACTCTTTCCACATGTGTTTTAAGTAAGCAGACATGAAGTTGGAACCTCTGTCTGAAACCACCTCCTTAGGAAACCCTACCCTGGTGAAGACACCAATGTGGGCCTTGGCTACTGCAGGAGCTGTAGTAGTCCTAAGGGGAATTGCCTCAGGGTACCTAGTGGCATGATCCACTACCACTAGAATGAATTTGTTCCCTGATGCTGTGGGAGGTTCAAGTGGACCCACTATGTCCACGCCTACCCTTTCAAAGGGAACCCCCACCACAGGTAGTGGTATCAGGGGGGCCTTTGAGGGGCCACCTGTCTTGCCACTGGCCTGACAGGTGACACAGGAGCTGACAAACTCCTTTACCTTTTGGTGCATCTGGGGCCAGTAAAAGTGGCTAACTAGCCTTTCCCAAGTCTTGGTTTGGCCCAGATGTCCAGCTATGGGGATGTCATGAGCTAAAGTTAGGAGAAACTCCCTGTACTTCTGAGGCACTACCACTCTCCTAGTGGCTCCAGGTTCGGAGTCTCTGGCCTCAGTGTACAGTAGTCCCTCTTCCCAATAAACTCTGTGGGTACCACTGACATCTCCCTTTTCCTGTGCAGCAGCTTGCTGCCTCAGGCTTTCAAGAGTTGGACAGTCCTGCTGTCCAAGGCACAGCTCTTCCCTAGAGGGTCCCCCTGGGCCTAAGAGTTCAACCTGGTAAGGGTCAAGCTCCATGGGCTCAGTTCCCTCTGGGGTGTCCAAGTCCTCTCCCTGAGGAGAGGGGTCCTGATCCTTCTGCTGTACAGAAGCTGGTTCCCCAGTCTTCTTACCTTTTCTCTTGGAAGGTTGGGCCATACTTTCAGGCTCCAACACTTCATTTTCAGCCTGACTCTTGCTCTGTGCTCTTGTTTTTACACACACCAATTCAGGGATATCCAGCATTGCTGCATGGGTTTTCAGTTCAACCTCAGCCCATGCTGAGGTTTCCAGGTCATTGCCAAGCAGACATGCAGCTGGTAGCTTTGGAGAGACCACTACCTGTTTCAGGCCAGTAACCCCCCCCAGTCTAATGTCACCATAGCCATTGCATGGTTAGTGGTAACACTGTCAGCATTGGTGACTGGGTAAGTTCTCCCAATCAAGTATTGCTCAGGGGAAACCAGTGTATCTCTCACCATAGTGACACTGGCACCTGTATCTCAGAGCTTCTATCCTAGTTCCATTAATCCAAGGGTATTGTAAGTACTTTTTTAAGTTGGGTGGTCACACAGCTACAGTGGCAAACTCAACTTCCCCTTCTGAAACTAGAACTGCTTCAGTGTGCAACCCGATTTGCTCTTGGCACACTGTTGATCCTATCTGGAGACTTGCTACACCAGGAGTAGCTGTAGTAGGACTAAGGGCCTTCTTGGTTGGGCAAGCAGCATCTCCAGTTAAGTGTCCCAACTTCTTACAGTTGTTACACCAGGCCTTTAAAGGATCAAAGTTCTTTCCCCTGTACCTATTATTGGACTGGGAAGAGTTTTGGGACCCACCCCCCTGTGCAGGTTTTTGGGGCCCTTTAGAAGACTTATGCTTTTTTTCTTGGGGATTCTCACCACCTTTGCCCTGGGGAGATTTTGTAACCCCTTTCTTTTGGTCACCCCCAGTGGTTGTTTTTGTCACCCTTGTCTTGACCCAGTGGTCTGCCTTCTTTCCCGATTCTTGGGGAGAAATTAGACCTAGGTCTACCAAATGCTGATGTAACTTTTCATTAGTGCAATTACTTAAAATATGTTCTTTCATAAACAGATTGTAAAGTCCATTGAAATCATGCACATTGTGTCCAGTTAACCAACCATCTAGTGTTTTAACTGAGTTGTGTACAAAGTCAATCCAGGATTGGTTTTGGGTCTTGTGAGCCCCCCTGAATCTAATTCTATATTCCTCAGTTGTGAGTCCAAATCCCTCAATCAGAGTTCTCTTCATGAGGTCATAAGACCCAGCATCTGCCCCTGTAAGGGTCAGGAGTCTGTCTCTGCAGTTACCACAGAACAGTTCCCAAAGGAGTGCCCCCCAGTGTGACTTCTTCACTTTTCTCATTTCACAAGCCCTCTCAAAGGCAGTGAACCATTTTGTGATATCATCACTCTCTTCATATTTAGGGACAATCCCTTTGGGGATTTTAGGATCATAAGATTGCTCTTTATCCTTATTAAGTAAATTGCTGCCACCATTGATGGGTGCTAGGCCCATCTCTGCTCTCTCTCTTTCTAGAGCCAGCAACCTGGTCTCTAGATCCAGTCTTTTGGTCAGCCTTACTAAAAGGCTGTCCACCTCATTGAGGCTGTCCTCAGTGGTACCTGATCCAGGTTGATTTTTGGAGTCAAGGGTACTTGAACCCTTTTCCCCCTAAGAAGTGGAGGGGGTTGATTTACCAGGTCATCCCCTTCCTCTTCTTCCTCATCTGACTGGTCTTCACCATTTTCAGATGGGTGGGCCTTAGCATACCTAGCCAACAGCTCCTGGAGCTTTGTTTGGTGGGATGGGACCTCATGGTTATGTTTTTTTTTTCAAAACATAATTTTATTGTTGACATCCAATAAAAGACATGGGCCTCATATGGCACCCATTGCAAATATATATGATAGCAAATATATGAATCAACATTTTTAGCAATAATAACGGATTGATTCCACAGGAAATACATTACGATAAGAATTGAGAACATAAAAGAAAAAGAAAAGGAAAAAGCCAACTGTGCCACATTGCCTCCCTTCGACAGGTACGTGAATTCTAAATAAAGAAACAGATTCTGCCATCCATAATCAGATCGATTGCAAGCACTACATATATACCAACTAACTAATATCATAATAGTGGTTCATTAACATCCAATGGGGGGGGAAGAGGCTCCAGATATAATCCCCTATAGTCCGCCCACCTTTTCCAGATTTTATAATGTTTCCGGGGGCATCCCCTTGCGTCGAAGACCGGGAGTTCCAGGCCCATACAGAAATCGAGACCCTTCTTCCACACCCCAAGCGACAGTGAAGCGTCGTCTTTCCAGGCCCGGGGAATGTCTCTCTTGGCCAAAGTAAGGCCCAGGAAGAGGAGATGGTGCTTGTACCTATTTCCACCCACATCTTCCGTGATGTGTAGTATGGCCAATCTCGGTGAGGAAGCAATGGTCCAACCCAGGACCTCAGACAGGCATGTAAATACCCCCTTCCAGAATTTTGTCAGCACTGGGCAGGCCCACACAGTATGTAGAAATGTACCCTCTATAGAGTTGCAGCGCAGGCAGTGTGGGGATGCGATGAGTCCAGCACGCCATAGCCTATGCCTAGTATAGTAAGCTCTGTGTAGGTATTTGAACTGGATAAGACGCAGGCGAGCCGCGATTGCTGCGCTGCGCGGAGATGCCAGAGCCTCCACCCAGTCATCTTCCTCCAGGGGACCCAGATTCTGCTGCCATGCCTCTGTAGTGTTATGGAGTGTGGTGGGAGTGTTATTGATAAGTGTGCGGTATATTTTAGTGATTTTATGATCCCCCAGGTCGCCCATGAACACCTTTGCCTCGATGGGATTGAATTCAGGAATCTCCGTTAAATGAGATATGGACGAGGTGAAGGCGTGTCGGAACTGGAAGTAGCGGTAAAATTGTGTGCGGGGCATATCTTATTCCGCTTGTATGTCTAGAAAAGACTTAAGAGTACATCCACGTACGACTGCCCCCATCGTATCTAACCCAATAGCCTCCCAGTCCCGAAAGCCAGACAGGGACATTAACTGTGGTAATTGCCCATTATTCCACAGTGGAGTTTCCCTAGTGAGTCTCCCCCACCAACCCATCCGACGGAGTGCCGCCTTCCAAATCTTAAAAATTATAGCTGTGGCGGGTGGTAGCTCACGAAGCAATGCCGCTGAATAGAGAACCCTGTGGAGAACATTGTCCCCCAGCAGCCAGCGCTCCACTGCATACGCTGGGTCTCCACGATCGCCGTACCACCAGTCATTGAGGACAAGTATATGGGAAGCCATATAATATGCCTGAACATCCGGGGTGGCTACTCCACCGGAGTATGTAGATTGGAAGCAAGTCCTCAAGGCCACCCGCGACGCACTGCCCCCCCATAAGAACCGGGCGAGGATAGCATTCAATTGACGGCACCATGTGGGTTTTATCGGATAGGGATGATTCTGCAGCTGGTAGAGGAGACGCGGCAAAGAAATCATTTTAAAAATAGCGGACCTACCAAAAAGAGATAGAGGTAGGTGAGACCATATGCGTGTCTGGTCTCCCACCTGTGTCCATAAGGGAGCGAGGTTCTTATTCCATGCCAAGGCCTGAGACGAAGAGAGATGCACTCCCAAGTATTTGAAACCATCCTGGACCACGACCACTTCCTGCGACCAGTCCCCAGCCTATCACCGCCCCGCAGCTGCCACAAAAAGGATTTCCCTCGGTTCATATAGAGACCAGAGGTTTCACCGAAGATCTGCATGATGCGGAGAAGGCGCGGGCCAGTCCGGTTGAGATCAGTGAGAAAGAACAGGACATCATCCGCATAAAGCGCTATGTGATCGGAGATGCCAGGCGCTCACTCGAAGCCGTGCAGTTGCGCGTCTATCCGTACCCAAGCCGCGAGCGGCTCCATGGCTAGAGCAAAAAGATAAGGGGAGAGCGGGCAGCCCTGACGCGTCCCCTGCTCGACAGGAAAACTTTTAGAGACCGAATCAGCCACACGGACCGAGGCGGTTATGTCCGTATATAGCAGGCGAATGAGGCTAAGCAATCGGGGGCCGATATTAAGGCGAGCTAGCAAGGCAAAGAGATAAGTCCAACTAAGAGAGTCAAAGGCCTTATTCATGTCTGCCAAAAGAAGCGCAGCAGGGGTGTCAAGTTTATCCACCACTGCGATGGCATTATGAGCACGCCTAATGTTGTGTCGTGTAGCGCGGTTCGGCATAAACCCTGCTTGATCCGGATGGATCAACTCCGTAATATATGGAACTAAACGGTTGGTAATCACCTTGGCTAGAAGCTTAGCTTCCACATTAAGTAAGGAGATCGGACGATAGGACGAGAAATGTTCCGGTGGACGGCCCGGCTTCAAGAAGACAACGATCTCAGCATGCCGCCAATCAGGCGGAAGGCAACCATATTCCCAGGAAGCCTCCAGGGCCGCTAAGTAGGGTTTTAAGAGTTGCGGGTGGTATTCTTGGAAGAACTCGCAAGGATAGCCGTTCGGGCCGGGCGCCTTGCCCTCTCGCATTTCCAATAATGCAGGTAGAAGTTCATCTACCGACAGGGGAACGTCTAGTGCCTCCCGCGCTGTGTCTGACAGAGCACGGGGGGGAAAAATCATCAATAAACTTCTGTACAAGGGCAGCAGGCAATACTTCATGGGGGGCATAGAGGTCTGCGAAAAACGAGGCGAAGCTGTCTGCAATGGCGAGCGGATCTGTAAGCGCGGTCCCGGCGGGGCCACGTATACTCGGGAGCATTTGGGGCCGCAGCGTCTGTTGACACAGGCGGTGCAGCAGAGCACTGGATTTATCTCCCCACTGATAAATCCGACTACGAGTGGCGAGCCAATAAAGTCGGGCTTCGTTAAGGAGCTCGCTCGCGTATGACTGTTGCATTGTCAGTAATTGTCTACGTGCAGCCTGTCCCGCTGCATCTCTCCTAGCACGCTCCAATTCAAGGATCTGAGCCTCAATCTTGAGCAGCTTATCGCGTCGCTGCCTGCGTAGGGCAGTGCAGAAAGCAATATCTGCTCCCCTGATAGTAGGCTTCATAGCCTCCCACAGGGTGGCCGGCGACTCCACTGTATCTGTGTTAAATGATAAATAATCCGTTAAAGAGGTATGTATATGTGTCCCATATTTCTCGTCCCATAAGAGCCACAGCGACAAACGCCACCGAAATCGGGAGCGCCTGGGGTCCAGGGAGAGGAGGATGGACACTGGGGAATGATCGGAGAGCCCTCTGGGAAGAATTGCAGCCTCAGCCAGTCTATGGGAATGTGTTGCCGTAAAGAAGATGTCATCTAAACGGGAGAAGGAGTGATGGGCTCTAGAAAAATAAGTGTAGGCGTGTGTGTCTGGATGCATAGTCCTCCATGAGTCTACCCATCCCAAGCCCTGGACCAGGGGAAATAATTTGGAATCTGGGACCTCTGCGACTCGGGGCGTGGCACGCCATCTGTCCTGCGACGTGGACATAACCTCATTCCAGTCCCCCCCAACTACTGTCAACACCGAAGGAAGGTCGGTCCACAGCGTCGTCAACTTTTCTATAAGGGACCACGAGAGAGGGGGAGGGGCATAGACACTACCTAGGACAATGGGCTCTCCATAAAGCGTCCCATAAATCACGATAAATCTGCCCTGTGGATCGAACCATGTGCGGCTATGAACGAATGTGACACTACGGTGTATGAGTATTGCTACTCCCCTACAGCCTCTAGTGAAACCAGCATGGTAGGTGTGCGCAAAGCCAAACCGTCCCAGACAAGGAGTCTTAGTGCCTGCCAGGTGGGTCTCTTGCAGGAAGAGAATGCCCGCCCTGTGCCGCTTGGCTTGGCGCAACACAGCACCTCGTTTAATTTTATCCAGCAGACCATTGACATTCCAACTAAGAATTCGGAGCTCTCTACTCCCGACCACGTCCTGTGATATAGATAGTGATAACATATATTAAGGCAGCTGATAAGATGGATGACAGTGGCAATTTCAAAATACATGGAAAGAAAAACTTGATGGCAATAACAAAAGACATCAAACAAAACAAGAAGCCTTTCCCCTCCCCCACCCACCCCACCCAATACCTCAAGAACAATAGAAGTATCTGTCGCGGTGAGCATCGTACCACCACCCCAACGGGGGCAGGGCATGGTCCCATACCAACGGTTCCCCATAGAACTATCCCCAAGAAACGTTAAGTTCTCAACAACTGAGAGAAGAGGGGCAGGGAGAGGACCTCACGTAGGCCCATGCTTAGTACCATCAGCATGGTAAACAAACAAATCAAAGTTCTCAGACCCCAATACTGGCGTCAGAAAAAGAAAGGAAAGATATAAAATAGAGCAAATGAGTTAGAGTTCACCAGCCAGTCCGGTCCGCATAAGGACGTGTCCCGTTGACCCCAATCTTTACAGTGTGGCGGCGAAGAATCACGCAAACCCCCATCACCTCGGGAGCTGGAGGCACCTTGAGACTTCGAACAACGCCTCGAGCGTGATCTGCGGTTAGTTTTCCCTTTAGTCTTAGGAAGCCACTGTGTGGCCTCACCAGAGGACGACTCTGAATCGAAGTGTGGCGGGGTGTGTGGCTTGAGTTTTCGTCGTTCATCCGTCCAGGCAAAAACCTCCTCGGGAGAGTCAAAGAAGAGAGTACGTGATTCGTATATTACCCTCAGCCGGGTCGGAAAGAGCAATGCATACTGAAGTTTGAGATCACGCAGAAGGGCTTTGGCAGCCGTGAATGACTGCCGGCGCTGCGGCACCATTCGTGTATAATCCGGAAAGATGAGAATTTGTTGGGAGTCGTGTTGGAGTTTGCCCGCCAATCTGGCCTGTGCAAGGACCGCATCACGGTCGTGAAAGTTGAGGAATCGAGCTATAATTGGCCGAGGCCTGGCCCCCGGTGGAGGCTTCTGCATCAAGGCACGGTGCGCGTGTTCTATAATGAAGCATAGAGATAGAGACAACTGAGGGATCCAGCTCTGTATCCACGTGGTACGGAATCGTTCCATATTATTATCTTCACATCTCTCCGGAAAACCCACAAAGCGAAGATTGTTCCAACGGGCCCTGCCTTCGGTATCCTCTGCCCTGAGCGCAAGCCCCTTAGTGATGGATTCCAGAGAGGACACCTTCTTCTGAAGGGAGGCAACTGTGTCCTCCGTGGTTGAGATCTGGGTTTCAGCCTCTGTTATCCTGTCGACCGCCCTGCGGAGAACCTGACGGATCAGCATCACGTCTGATCCCACCGCCCCGATCTTAGCTTCAAGTGTGTCTCGCGATTGCATTATTGCCGCCATCAAGGCAGCATTATCCGGACCTGCTGAACTCTGGCTCGTTGGATCTGTCGATTGCGCCCCAGTGGCAGCATAGCGATCAAGTGTACTTTGTTTGGCGCTTTGCAACTTGTCGCGAGTCATGTTAAGTGGCAACAAAGCAACCTGCACCAGCCGGTAGAATTCTGCGGGAGTCAACGAATGGTATACCCGCACCCCAGCACAGCAATCGTGCAGCGAAGGCACCCGGGGGGGGGTGGGGGGGTAGGAGATGTAGAGGGCTCCCCCAACGCAGGCAGTTAGTCTTTGGCCGGCAGAGAGGCAGGTGCGGAGCCAACCCGCACACAAACCACACCGGGACCTAGCCCGGCCGCCTCCGCATGCGAGCGACTCCACACCCCCGGGCGCCACTGCCAATGTCCGCATCCTGTGCACAACGCAGCGCGATGGTAGGAGCGCTCCGCAGTAGTTATGAAGAAGGTGCGCAGCACTCTGGTGCACTCCGGCCGTGGTCCGCACATGCGCTCCACCCGATATATGGGGGGGGTTTTGGCAGGTCTTCCACAGGATCTCCGTATGACAACAGCCGCGTGTGAGGCCCAGCACGGGCCGGCAGTCCACCTCGCCGTCTCCACCGCCCCACAATACTATGGGGGGGCTCCAGGTCCTGGGGAAATTCGCCGGTCCCAGCGGTTTGATATGAGCAGGAGGGGGAGCCCTCGATAGCAAGGCAGGTCAAGCAGCGAGCCTCAAACCTGGCCCAGCACATCAGGACTAGGACGCACCTCCACGCCAGCCGTCCGGACAGCAAGGGAGGACCCCCAAAGGACTCCAACGAGGCCCGTAGATGGCGGAGTTTAGAGGGCCCAGGTAGGGACAGGATATTCGTGAGGGGCCAGCCGGGGAGCCCCGAAAGGAAGCCAGGACAAGAGAGGGGGTCACACACCAGCCTGAGGAGATCCCCTCGGCACCAGCACGTCTCTGCGCCACACAGGCCCGAACCACGGCAATCCTCTGCAAGCAGGCCCAGCGCCCGCGGTGCCACGCCCGTCAACAATGGCGTCCTCCGGCAGAAAATTGACTCGGCCGCACATCTGAGGTGCCGCCCGGACCTATGCGAGCACCGCGGGGGGCCATCAGTAGCGGGGGGAAGCGGGTAGGAGCCTCCGCCGTCCCTCAAGGCATTCACCAGGCGAGACAGATCAATCCCTCGGCGGGGAACACCCAAGCGCGGGCCCCCGGTCCCCGTCCAAGCGCGGCACAGGGCCCACCGGGTGAACCAGCAATTATGGAGCACTTACTCCTTAAGGATAAGGTGTTGGCAGGTCGCTGACTCCGCAGTGATCGCCCTCCGGGGTCTCCACCCGCCCGACGGCTGGTCGCGAACACAATTCAGCCGCCAAGGGCCGGAGGAGGCGGGACGTAGCGCGACAAGAGCCCGGGCAGCAGGCCCCGGTCCGGGAGGAACCTCGTCGATCGGCTGCACCGCTGAATATTTAGGAGCTGGACGCCACCGCAATACGCCAGGCGCGAGCAGACACAAAGCGGGAGGGACTGGGGCTCGGGTAACGCTGATGGGGCAGGAGAAATACAGGATATATTGGCGGGCCTCCGGAGCTCGTCTAGAGCGCGTCCGCCATGTTGGACCGCTCGGCCACGCCCCCATGGTTATGTTTTTAAGTTTGCATTGGGACCTTACCTCCTTGAAAGACAAGTGGAGGTAAGGGGTGAGGTCAAGCTCCTCAACCATGTCCTCTATGACATTATGGTTATTCTCACTAACAGCTGGGTTCTTGTTTTGAGACATTGTTAAAAAACTTCCAACCCCTCTAACCCTAGCTACAGTGATTTTTAGTTTTCTAAAATTCTAAAGGGACTTAACCAAGGCACTAACAAGACTTTTAGTAATTTTGCAAAAATGCCAATTTGAAAAATCAGAATTCTAAAGACAATTTAAGAGTTCTGTTGTGTGATCAGGTGGTAACCAAGTAGTCCAACAAATGCAAAGTTGTATATCCCACTGCTGCCACCAATGTAAGAAGCTGGCTCTGTATATACTATACCAAAGTGAGGTATAGTGTGCACAGAGTCCAGTGGAACCCCAAAGGTAGGCAGAGGTAAAGTTAGATAGCACCTCACTCTCTATTTGTGGTAGTGTGGTCGAGCAGTGAGGCAGTATCAGAGGACAGTGTTAAGCATTTGTTGTACACACTCAGTCAGCAAATGAATTCACACACTCAAAGACTGAACTTCAGACCAATAGTTTTTGTATGAAAAATATTCTTTTAGTTATTTTATTTTCTAGAACCAAAGCAAGCCTGGCACAGGTAAGCAATAAATACTTTACAGTAGTAATGCAATTGAAATACAGTTTGAATGATAATTGTATATGCACTTTGGTTTGATTTATAGTATGGATGCAGAAAAATGTAATACTTAGTAAATGCAGTACATAGACTTGAATAGGCTTTTCAGTAAAATAGCAGGTAAGTAACCTTTGAGATTACTAGGCTTACACAGAGTAGTATACCTAGATACTACTCTGGGACATTTCCTGAAAACAGGTAAGTAAAATCGTTTTTGTTAGATTATGCAATTTTAAAGAATTTCTTTAGTTTCTCAAAATCCACACTTAGAAACTTTTCACAGAAAAACAGTCAATGTTATCCTATGGAGGAAAATAGTGTTATCGGTTTTGAGGTAAGTATTTGGTAGTGGGAGTTGAGGTTCTGGGGGTAGACTCAGGGGTCCCCCAGGGTCAAGGATGCACTCTAGTTACACCCTCAGCGGCACTAGGGCGGCCGGGTGCAGAGTGCTGAGGCCCAATGTTATCCAATGGGGGATAGGGGGCCTCCGGTTGGTGGCTGCTGGCAAGCAGGCCACTTGGTTGTGGGAGCAAAGCTCCTGGACTTTAGCTCAGGGCAAATGGGGAAACAAAGTAGCACCAAAGGTGCACCCTCAGCGGCACTAGGGCGGCCGGGCGCAGGGTGCTGTTTTGACGTCGGGCGCCCTGTTTTTTTCAATGGGGAACCTCCGGTTTGCAAAGGCACTGCAGGCTTGGGGAAGAAGGTCTTCTGGGTGCGACCACCACTTCGAGAGGTAAGTTGGGAAGTTAGGGGTTGGTTAGGCACCGTCGGTTTGGGCACAAGGCCGTGGGGCGTCGGGTGCAGGGGTGCCTTTGGGGTCGGATCTTCTTACCAGCTCCTGGTCGCGGTTGAGGGGACCTTCTGGATTTAGGCTGCAGGCGTCGGCTGGAGGCTTGAGGCAGGTCAGGGGTCGCCGGATCTCGGGTCAGGATCGCCGGGGTGACCTCCTCGTGGTGTTTGCCCGCTCGGGCCGTGGACGGCGGGTGCAGAGTGGGGTGGATTTGCGGTGTCCGGCCGGAGCCAGAGGTTGCAGATGAACAAATCCGGTGTTCACGGGAGACAAAGTCTTTGTTCTTGAAGGCAGGCAGGTCCTCCGGGGTTTTTGAGGTTGCTGGCTGCAGGACACACCGGGATTTCGCAGGAGCAGGTTCGAGGGGGAGACAGGCCGGTAGGGCTGGGGCCAAGTCAGTGGGCGTCTTCCTCTTGTTAGCTGCTGCACGGCTGTTCGGTCCTTCTTCTTCTTCTTCTTGTAGTTTCTTCTTGTCTGAGGAAGCAAGGTTCAGGGGTGCCCCTAAATACTAGATTTAGGGGCGTTACAGGTAGGAAAAAGGCAGGGACCAATGGGTCCCTTCCCTGGGGTGGGTACACCCCCTATTATGCCACCCTCCCGTGGAAGGGGGGCATGAGCCTGTCCCTGGTTGGCTGAGTCCCCCCATCTGCAAGATGGCGGGGACTGGGAGTTGTGCTTCACCTCGCCTCCCCCACCTGAGGGGTGGGGTTGGCAGAGGTGGGCACACCTCTCTTCCTCACTTGTTTTTCCCGTCGGTTCTCCTGCCCAAAGTGGGGATCAGAACCAGTGGGGACCAGTTGCTGAAAGCAGCAAGTGGCCTGGGGAAGCTCACAAAGGCGGCAAGCCTTTAAAGCTTCCCCTTCGTGAACACTGCCCATCCTGGGGGAGGAGGCTTGGCACCTCGTCCCAGGATGTGCATTGTTTCAGGCCCCAGAGAGCAGCAGGCTCTCGACCCAGGGGTCCAGAAACATGTCTGGTGGTGGCAGCTGAAAGCAGCCGCTCAGCCTGGACACTAGTGGAGGGTTAGTTTTCAGGGGGCATCTCTAAGATGCCCTCTGTGTGCATTTTTCATTAAATCCCACACTGGCATCAGTGTGGGTTTAATGTGCTGAGAAGTTTGATACCAAACTTCTCAGTTTTCAGTGTAGCCATTATGGTGCTGTGGAGTTCGTAATGACAAACTCCCAGCACCATATATTCTTAATGGCAGCACTACACTTACAATGTCTAAGAATGGACTTAGACACTGTAGGGAGTACAGGGCTCATGCACCTGTACCCTCACCACTGGTATAGTGCACCCAGCTAGAGGGGTGACTGATCTATGCCTGGGCAGTGGGTTGTAGGCATGACACACAGAGATGTGTGCCATGTCAACTCTTCACTTTGTTCTGCACCAAAACATGCAGCCTGCAAAGGCAGTGTGTGTGTGTAAGGGTACAGGACCTCTAAGGGTGACACAATAAGTGCTGCAGCCCTTAGAGGCCTTCTCTGGTCACAGTGCCCTGGGTACCTGTGGTACCATTTACCAGGGGCTGACCTGTGGCCAGAGATGCCAATTGGGTTTAGGCTTCAATGCAGTTTTAGGGAAAGAACATAGGCCCTGGGTACCTGATTAGCAGGAGCCCAGGGCACACTCAGTCAAAGCACATCAGCAATTTAGCAAAAAGTGGGGGCAACCATGCAGAAAGAGGGCACTTTCTCACACTAGCCTCCTAATAGGGTTATCTTCCTGTGGTGCGAAAAGTGCCAAATTTACCTCACAATTGCAATCTTTTGAGGTACCACTATTAAGCCTTTATATATGTCATTCATTTGCATATCTAGATTGAGAGTTTTTTTTTTTTTTTTTTTTTGGCACACATTTTCTGTTTTTTTTCCTTAACAACTTTTTTATTTGTTTTTCTTCATTAATACGTGTTAGACCTGCCATCTTTTGGCGTCGTTTCCCCTGTCTTTTTTGCCTCTGACCTCCTGTTTTTGACTGTGTGCTGCATTTCATTTTTGCTTGTGTTAGGACTCTGGGCACTTTACCACTGCTCACCAGTGCTAAAGAGCAAGTGCTCCCTGTCCACAGAGCCGGTGGAGCCTCAGGGATCCGATCCCAGATCCGGGTTGATGCCGGTTGTGACATCATGACCTCCCCCGAAGTCGGTGCCTTCGGTGCTGCCGCTACCCACCCGTGGTGCCAGTCCCAACCTTATCCCCGACGACACGGAGACGGAACGGCGTCACTCAACGCCGATTCCATCGCTGATTGAACCCAGGGGTTCTATGCTGTCACCTGAACACTTTGAAGATGTTATAGGCTCAGGAGAGGAATGGGAGGGGTCTATGGACCCTTTGGAACACCAGGATGACTCTGTGGAGCAGATAGATTGGTATGGGGAACTTGGGGAAGCCAGTGGACTGGATACGTCTCCAGATACTGGAATGCTCTCTCCGCCAACTGTGGCTATGGAGGAGGAGGCATCTTATGCCATGGTGGTTAAGAGGGTGGCCGAGGTCCTTGGACTAGGCCCTCTGTGCAGGTCAGGACTAATCTCCTGGCTGAAGTGCTTCAGCATGGGTTTCCACCTCTGAACCCCTTTTGCCCTTTCAATGAGTCACTAACTGATATCCTTCTAGGCATGTTTTCCAAGCCTAGCACAGGGGCTCCTGTGAATAGGACAATTGCACACCTTCATCTCCCAGCTCCGGGCGACCCCACCCTCGAAAGCTTGGTGGTGCAGGCTTCTACATCCCAGGATGCGTTCCCTTCCGCCCTTCCAGATAGGGAATCCAAGAGGCTGGATTCACTTGGTAAGAAGATGTTTTCTTCCTCCAGCTTGGCATTGCGGTCGGTGAATACTGCATGCTTATTGGGCCGTTTCTCCCATTCCCTTTGGGAGACGGTTGCGCAAGTGTTGCCACAAGTCCTGGCGAAGGCCCGGGCTGTGCTCTCTCAGGCAGTTAAGGACGGGAAAGATGCTACAAAATTCACCATAAGGTTTGGTCTTGACACAACTGATTTGCTGGGCAGGTTGATGTCCATGACAGTGGCCTTGAGACACCACGCCTGGCATAGGACAACTGGCTTCTCAGGCGATGTCTAGGCAAATTTGGTGGACATGCCATTTGATGGAACCCTTCTATATTGGGGAGAAGGCAGACTCTGCACTAGTGATGTTCAAGGACTCTCGAGCTACGGCCAGAGCCTTGGGCCTCTCTTCTACACCTTGTGGCCAGTCTAGCTTTTGCCCCTTTCGTGGCAATGGAATGGGTTTCCAGCCGCATCAGCCCTATCCCACCCACCGTCCTGCGCAGACTTCCCAAGTCGTGCAGGGATGTGGACGCGATTCATTCTGACCTAGGAATGGAAGCCAGAAGTCATTGGCCACCCTTCCCTCGGCAGCCGCAGCCTCCAAGCACTCCTAGTCTGACTCTGCAAGACCACACCACTCCACTTGGTGGGCAAATCCATCATCATCTCCCCCGCTGGAGATCCATAGCATCGGACAAGTGGGTCTTGCAGATCATTCAGGAGGGCTATTCTCTGCCTTTCCTTTCTTTTCCTCGTCTCATGATGACCTTTCTAAACTCAGGAGTGTTTGGTACTCTTCTTAGTAAACCCATACTGATGCCAGTGTGGGATTTATTGTAATGTGTACTGAAAACCTACCAACACTGGTGTGGTCAAAGACTGGCTTTAGCCAGCCTGCCACCACCAGACATGTTTCTGGACCCCTGGGTCGAGAGCCTCTGCTCTCTGGGACCAGAGGCAAAGCACATCCTGGGTGGAGGTGTCACACCTCCTCCCCCAGGATGGGCACAGTGCTCAAGAGGGAAGCTTCAAAGGCCTGCCGCCTTTGTAATGCGACCCCCAGCCTCTGCTGTTAGCAGCAGATGGCAGCCCATAGTTTACACCCCCACATTTGGCGGGAAAACCAACAGGAAAACCTAGGAAGAATAGGAGGTGTGCCCTCCTCTGCCAACTCCACCCCTAAGGTAGGGGAGGTGAGGTGAAGCACATCTTTCAGTCTCTGCTACCTTGAAGATGGGGAGACCCCTCCAATCATGGCTAGGACTATGCCCTAAACCACAGGACGGTGGAATAATTTAGGGTGTAGTCACTCCAGGTATGGTGCCCATTGGCCCTACCTGACACTCCCTTAAAACTCCCCTAAATTTAGTATTTAGGTGGCTCCCCTAGACCTGGAAACTAGTTCCTGCCGACCTAAGAAGGACGAAGAAGATACCATGCAGCGTAGCCTGAAGACACCTACTGACTTGTCCCCATCCCTTCTGGCCTGTCTCCAGCTTCAAAAACACTGCAAAAGAAGACAATGCCTGTCCTGCAGCCAGCAACGTCCAGAACTTGAAGAAGACTTGATAAAGACCAGAACTCCCGAGGACAGCGGATCTGTCCCCAAGAAATCTACACAAAGGACTCTGGAGCCCTCCGAATCCGCGAGTCCTGCCCACTCTGCACCCGACTTCTCCGGCCCATGTCCAGGTGGCCCACCAATCCAGAACAGGTTCCCCAGTGATCCTGACCTCAAGTCCAGCGTTGGCTGAACCCCTCCTGGACTCCACGACGATGCCTGCAGACTGAATCCAGAGGCTCCCCGACCGCGACTGGCTCAGTTAAGAAGAATCCTACATCAAAGGACACCCCTGCACCCGAAGCCCCTGAGCCTTGGTTAGCCGAACCGACGGTGTCCCTACGACCCTCAACACCTCAACTTACCTCTGCTGTCACTGGTGACCCTTGTGCATCCTCCGATGCGGCGCCTGCTGCCTATTTGTCAAACCGTGTTTCTCTATTGAAAAGCATTGGGCGCCCGAAGCTCGATTTTATTTTTCAATTGCAGTATGACACGGTATCTGCTTCTTCGTTTTCTCAAATGTATGTTTGTTATTTATTCCTTTTATCCCACCTTTTTCTTTTTCCCTTAGAGTGCCATTAGATTCGATACAGGTACACAAGCTATGGCCTCTTTTGTGTCAGTTTCTCATTTTCAGTCCTATTGCAATTAACCGCCATGTTTGCCTGGTTTCATTCTTCTCATTTTTTACTCTTCAGGCAGCAATCATTTTCTTTGTGCTCTCCCTGTCCTGGTGGTGATATGTTAAAATTTGGAAGGTCAAAACACAGTTGACGGTTATACAGTTTAAGAAGGATATATTGACATTTTCTTACTTTATTTATATTCATGCACAATATTGAATTATTTGTTTCTTTTTGCTGTTCTTTTGCTTTTATGTGCTTCACTTTGTGCCGTTTACATGATTTTCACTAACACTGTGTGTTCACTTTGCATATTGATCACTTTTTTAACCATATTTGATGCGGCTTTCAATCATGTACACTTTTGATTCTAGATTTTGTTTGGCTATATCTTGGTTTTACTGTCTTTTCTCAGTTGTATATACAATACATGGTTTGTAGTGTTGTAAAAATAACTAGAGTAGATCTTTTCTAAATTGGTGCCCTTTAGGACATTGTTGCTTAATATAATTATAACCCAGGTCTCCATGGGGTTTATGGGTAACTCCTTCTGTTTTTGTGTGTATTGTAGGTGGAAGATGTTGATTATGTTTTTTACCCATTTTTTTTGGTGTAGGGTACCCTAGCTGGAATTCTCATTGGGCTTGCACAACTGAACTCCTCTGAGCTCAAGCTAAAGAGACTGTGTTATCGTCATGGGTAAGCTCACACTGCCATTTTTTTTACAGTGCTAACAAACATAAATGAGTTGTGCTTTTAGGTACTTTTCTGAAAACTCTATTACAATTCTGATGGAAAATGTATAAACCTCTATGCTGGTTAATGTGTGATTTGGTTCATTGTGTGACTTATGATACATATAGTTTGTTTCTTTTCTGCAATAGTCCCAGGCAGGTTTTCTGATGTTCACAAACTATGTTGGTTTGTTGGTTTTACACTGTCTTTGACACAGTTTGTGCAACTAGCTATTTGACAAAAAAAAATGAGTTCCTCTGATGGACTCCCTGCTGAAGCCGAAATTATATAATGCACTCTATTCTTTTAAGTATGTGCCACTTAGGTGTGTCTTCTGTCCAAAGACACAAACAATTGTTGAATTTTAGCTACTCCCGGGGAGAGACTAATCCCTAGGTGCAAAATCGTCTTGTTGCTTCAAAAAAGATACCAAATTTTCCTCGCATTCCCCCAATGTTTTTAAGGATCCATTTTAATGGTATTTCCACAAATATGTACATTTTAACAATCACTTGTTCAAACAGTCATAGTCCTTTTTGCCAGACTAGTCTAGTATCCATATATTGTTTAATCAACATGTTGAATTATTGAAATATTTGTGAATACTACAATCAATTTCAGACATGATTGGTCCTTCATCTGGGGGAGAATGTCTTAGGAAAGTATTCAATAGTAGTGTTATGACCCAAACTTTGGCCAATCTCAAAGGCCATGTAACGCGGCAAAAACGCAGTTCCTTCTTGATCATGGCTAAGCCCCGATAAATTTGTTAAATTTTTTGAGGCAACAAGACGCTTGTGCACAAAGCCACTAGTCCCTCACAGGGAGTAGCTAAAGTTCTGTAACTAGCTATTTGAGACACATAAAAAAGAAGCAACTAGCAAGAACAACAACTGGAATACATTCTGGATAAGGTATTGCCTACCGTACATGTTAAAGATATGACATGTCACCAGGAATTTCCATGACCATAAAGAGGAATGAGGCCCAATTCCAAGGTGACTTACAGTATCCTTTTAATATAAAACAGATGTTATTTTATTCCATATATTAAGGGCCACAAGAGTAATGCTTATCGGCGACTGCTACATTTTCTGCATAATTTTGGATTTGCCACATAATCCATCAACTAAATATTCTGAACATTTTAACAAAAAATAGTTTCTAGCTTCAATGGATCAAAAATGTGATGGAACGTGTTGCTGCACAATGGAAGGCCCTTTGCAGAGGTTGACTGGCTACCTTTCAGATGATTAGTGCTAAATTTGGATGTTAAAGGATGCTGATGAGGTGAAATCCTTGCCCAGACAGTTTTAACATGTAAAATGACAAAATAATGAAGTAATACTATCACACAATGTGGCACAATATACTATGTTGCAAAAAGATATTCAAAAAAGTTTATTGTAATGTCAGATTTAAAAAATGCTGTATCTCAGAGTGTGTAAAAAAATGCAGACAGATTCTGTCTTTCTTGTTATGACTTATACTGTGCAAAAATGTTGCCATAAATCTCTTTCTGCTGATCCCGGCTTATTTTAGAAAAACAAATCAGAAGGAAAAGCCAGTTCTAATTTTCATTGTTTAAACTGCAGCTGTAATGATGCTCCATGACCTGCCTTTTATCTTTGCGACTCGCAGCAGGAATTTTGATGTCACAACTCTAGTGAAATAACTTATTACAATTTAGATGTTACATCATTTTCCCATTACAGGTGAATAGAGACGTCAAAACTTGACTGTAATAAGGAAATTAAATACAAGCTTTTAATCAGGTTTTACAGACTCCCAGGTATTATATATGAGATAAAGTTTCCCAGCCAAACATTATAAGGATATTTATAAGGATATGACAAGTTGCTGAGGAGTAACATGACCATATACACGAACGAGACCAAAGGCAGAGTTCCTTTATTGTCATTGTACTCTGAAGTGACTTACAATATCCTTATAATGTACAGCAGTGAGTATTGTATTCCTTAAAATACATGGTCACACCATCACCCTTCCCACAAACCTCTTCAAACCTTGGTGTGTAGCTCTTTCATATGAAAGAGAAAGGATGTCTGCAGACATTAAGAATACAAGTAGAATCTGTAGTGCAAAATAATACACTCCAAAAAAGCAGTTAGATATTTGTTGCCAAAATATATAAGAATCAGTTTAATACAAGTCAGATAAAAAACGATGTAGCTCAGAATGTGTAGAAACATGTAGTGAAATTAAAGCTTTCTAATAATTACCTAAAGCATACGGAAAATAAACATATTGCCATAATTAGTTCCTTTCTGCTGATTGATCACTGTTCATCTAGAAAAAGAGAGCAGAAGAAGGAAAAACCAGAGTTCATTTTCACTGTTTAAACTGTAGTTTTAATTATTCTTTGTGTTTTGCTTTTCCCATTGGCTGCTGGCAGGAGGCATTATTACAAAGCAAACACAAGGAGGCATTATTACGTCAGAACTCGGCTGTAGTGAGTTATTACAGTTGAGCATCTACACCGCTTCATTATTAAGTCATGTCTCTCCCAGCAGTGTTCGTCACCCATCTGCAAACTTGATTACTTCGTTGTCACTCCGTTTCTGCATCCCCCTACCCGTATATTACAATTCAGTGTGTTTTCAAAAAGTGCAAGACAACAACGTGCTACCTTACAAGAAAGACACCTATATTAGGTTGCTAGCTATCAAAACAACATAGGTTACGTCCTCAGGCATTTCTAAAACAAGAGAAACAGATCCTTTGCAGAGAAGACCAGTTGCATTGCATTTTTAGATGCATGAAAGGTAAATGCGTTTTCCGAAAGCAAGAAAGAAAGAAATATTGATTTCGGAATACATTATACTCTAATTGTTTAATAAAAAGAAGAAAGAACTAATGACTTCATGTACAAACACGTTTTGCGGTCGCAACTTTAAAAGGTTTGCGACCACAGACTTTTTATCGTGTCTAAACCGTTTTACAAATCAAGTCTTTCTGACTTGTAATTGTTTTTTTTTTATTTACCTCTTACAAATCACAGCTAGGAAGGGTGTGAAACGGGCATCCACCTCATATTTGGGAGTTGTTATTCAATGTGTCAACGCTTTGTAACCGTAATTGTGCTCGCAGACCCTTGTCCGGGTGCGGACACCTCGAAGGTAGTGGTATTTGCTTCTGAAAGGGAAGGAAGGTGTCCAAATTGGGAAAGCGCGTGCAAAGAATGGTTGTCTGCTAGTCCTTACACGCCGCTGTTCCTGCACTTGAAGTAATTCACAGATGGTTGCAAATTGAGACCCATGTTTTTCATATTAATTGGGTAGCTCATTTTGCGATCCTCTTTAAAGCCACATTTTATGATGCTACCTATTAGTGGATTGGTTGCATCACAAAAATACAGGGTAGTCTCACAATTTGCGGCCTATGTAGGCTCAATAATAATGGACAAACATATCCTGACAGTGAAGATCGATCTATGCTCAGGTAAAAGGTTAAGCAACATTCACCTTGTCTGAATATTGGGAAGGGGGACTTCAAAGGATTTGTGTGATATAAAGGCAACATAAGTGCGTTCTTCCTTTTTAATCCAGTTTGTAGAGCCTCACGTTTCTATCGTTTTTAATCAATATGTTCTCCTCTTTCTCTTTGTATTTAAGTTCCCATTAGGTACTATGTTATTTTGCTCTCTCATTTTAGCAACTGGTTTGGATTGTCAGTACCACAAGCAACGCAGGCAAAGGCTTTTTTTCACAGGATAATATATTGTGTATTTGTAAAGAGCACGATCATCCTGAAGAATATTTTGCCACTGAAATAACTGATGGTTATTGTTATCCAACTCAGTGGTACTCATTATGTCGCCCTTGGAATGATAGAAGGCTGAGTGGACCCTATGTGATTTGAACCTTTGGCCAAAAGGTCAAACAGAGATCCCTGAAGTGGGATGCATTAATCCACTGAGCCACCAGGCCTGATACTGTCACTTCACATCTATTTTGCTATAAATGCCCACTGCAGTTGTCACCTATTCATCTATGTTTCTACCAACTATGCATATATAACCAACCGGTTTTGAATAGTTATGGAAAAATGACCTCGCTCTTTCGTATATGCTATCAAAGACTAGCTTTACACAATGCAAAGGGTGCCACTGTTTGTTTTCCGCAGCTGTCCCGCATAAACCTTTGTGTCCTACTTGGGGAATTTACGTCCTGGGTATAGCTGTCAATTCTGCACATGAATCTAGAGGAGGGCAAGACTTCAGTCGACGTTAAAGGGAGGACACGTACCACAAGATAATCTTTAGGCCAGCCAGAGCTCAGAAATAGTATCTTGGAAAGTGGGATTCAAACTCAAACCCATTGCCTACTGGAAAGGGTGTAATGGTCACTACCACCACTATCGGGTATTTTGAGTACCTGAAATAGGGAGCCTGTAGGGTACTGCTACAGTACTTTCTCTGGAAATGTTTTTGCTTCCACAGAGAGAAAAGACACACGAGAACAACAATCACAGACTTGCTTCCAAAAAACCTGAAAAATCACCATGTTGGTTTCAGAGGCGTATAGGTGCTGTGTCCTCCTTTTTCATGTGGCTCTTCTGACTTGTTTTAAAAATAGAGCCCTACTATAGCATCTCGCTCTTCATTGGGGCCAAAAATGTGAGCCACTGCTGTAGAAGGTAGACCTTCTGGAAGAGATTTTCTTAATTCTCTGTTCAGGAATCTTTCTCCTCAGATTACATTAATAACTGACTACTCCTCTTATTTTGATAAAATACTGATGGCCTGTAGCCAGCTCAAGAAATTACAATCAATGTAAATCAGCTGGCGTTAAATACAAAATATCTGACCTTAAACTTGTTGTTTCCACCCCTTCATAGAGAAAATGTCTCTATTTTGATGGTCAATGCACTGGCGATGTTCATTTTGATTAAGCAAGGACGTCTTTCCCTGTGTCGGTTCCCTTTGTAACTGTGGGACCAGGTCTATTGAAACAGCATATTCCAAAATGCCTTTCACAAAGAATGAGAAAAAAACGTTTGTGCAGACCCTCGCACCTTATAATGACAGATGAATTGCTTAATGCTCCGCATGCCACGCTTTGCCCAGACTCTCATCAAGTAGGGCTTTCTTTAATTGCATTAGTGTATGACCAGGTATATCCATCAGTGCCCCAGTGCCCAGTAATTTGGAGCAGGAAAGGATTATCTGGGGGATTCTCCTTTCAGATTAGTTTAGGAAATTCTTGTGTGGATTTCCACACACTCCACTCATGCACCGACCCTGCAGAAGTTCAAACACTCCATTAACCTGGAAATGTTCCTAACTACCCCTTACTTGCCGATCTGGTTTTTCTCTTCATCAACAACTTTATTCAACTTTCTCAGATTTCAGGTCTAGTAGTTGAGCAAGAGGGACTGAGTGTTCATACGTCCTTATCATTGCAAAACATAAGAGTCTCGTTGATATAAGAATAGCTTATGTTCATTTAAATCTTCAACTATCTGATAGAGACATCTAGCCGCAGATTCGTTACCTTTGAACTTCCAGGCGTCAGGCTGGATCCAAAAGTTTTTGATAACCGTACCCCTGCGCGCCAAAAGATGGCGTCGGTAGACTCCACGTGACGTCGTAGGCATCGGGTTCGTCGTCGTAGTGACATCAGAGTCGTCTATATAGGCGCCACCCCGGCGCGCCGACATCTGTTCTTTTCTTTCCGCGCCAGCCAGCGGAGATCTGTCGAAGAGAGCTACCCCCCTGTCACTTTTTGACAGACTTTTATCAACTTTTTGTTGACTCCATTTGGTGTGCTAGGCATGTCTAGTAAGAAAGCCTCAGGGTTCAAGCCGTGCAGCGCCTGCCACTGCGCCCATGTCGGTCACGGACTTCCATTTGGTGTGTTTCTGGTGCCTGGAGCGCGACCACGGCACGAAGCTGTGCTCCGATTGCCACAGCAGTGGCGCCGAAGACTTTGAGAGAGAGGTCCCTAAAGTAGATCGCAGCCCGGCGTCTGGCGTCACAGAGGCCACCTCGTTGATCTCGCTCCTGGTCTCCGTCGAGGGGAAGGTCAGAGCACCGCTCCGGGGGGTTGTAGTCTTCCTCCTCGAAGTCCTCGCGGTCAGGAAGAAGCACCATAAAAAGCACAAGAAGTCGAAGCGTGCTTTGACTTCGCCCCGTCTGTCGCGTGACGAGACAGAGGAGCTTCAGCGTTCGCCGCCCCACTCCGCGCCTGGGTCGGCACCTTGTTTCCCTCTCTTACTGGTGCCGGGAGCGACTCCCGCCCAACTCAAAGAATTTTATGACTCCATGTGCATTTTGTTATAAAACAAAATGAGTTTCGGTAGCTACCTACGGCGCTGGTGTTTGGGGCCATGCCGACATCAACCCTTTGCAGGTGGCTGAGAACTCTTTTCTTAGGTTTTTGCTGGCCGTTCCACCTAGTACTTCTACACACATTTGTCACACGGAGTTAGGTATGCCATATTTGTCGGACATTATAAAAATTCAGCCAGTTCTTCTTTGGCACAGGATATGGACCACAGAAGAAACTTTATTCAATCGCCAAGTTATGGGGGACTGTTGTAAGCTAGATGGGGTGAAGCATATAAAGTGGCTGAACTATATAAAACAATTTGCTTGTAATCTCGGACATCCGGAATATTATGATGATCCTAGTACCCTCAGTACTGTAACTAGAAAAGATCTTAAAGATAGTTGCATGAGTTTATTAGAAGAAGCTAGAATTTGTACAATCATGACTAAAACAACTGTGCAGGCGCATCAACTTACGTTGATCACCTTCACTATTCAGCCTTATTTACGGATCATTATAAAGGACTATGATAGATATTTGTTTACGCGCTTCAGACTAAATATTATACACAGAATAATCAGTTTCCCAGAACAGAATGATTGGTCTAAAACGCTGAGTAAATGTCCGTGTGACAATATATCCTCACAGTCGACACTACATGTATTGTTCTTTTGTAAATTTTATTCCACGCAGAGAAAGAAATGGATTTTACCGATACTTAGAACCCTTCGTCTTAAACAATGTCGTCCCGCACTTCTGGCCTTACAATTTTTAGAAAATGAATTTGTTATTGCTACTATTATAGAGTTTTTAAGAAATGTTTTAAAATGTAGGAAAACTATTTTGATATGAGCAATATTTTTATTGAGTCTAAGTAATGTGATTATGATGTCGGACAAAATCAATTTATATGGATTTTAAATATGATCATACAAGTAGGTTTGCAAAATGAATGATGTTTTTAAAATGTGTTTGTAAATTTCATATGCTTTTATGATTCTTGTTTGCAAGTAATCGAATAAAGCTTGATTTGATTTGATTTGACTCCATGTGCACTATATTTGGGTGGCCTGATCCTGCAGGCACTTCTTAGGGCACCACTGATTCAGCTGAAGGAGACCCCGTGGGATCCGTGCCTTCGGCTCCGGGGCCACAGCCTTCTCTTGGATCCGTTTCCGGATCCGGACCGGCTCCAGTCTTACCTCTGCGACCTTCCCCGGCACTGTGTCCGACATCGTGGCCTTCGGTGTCGCTGGTGCCCACTGACGGCCCCTCCCCATCATCATTCAAGACCGGCGCTGATGGAGCAATGCGGCTCCATGCCGTTCAACCTGCCCTATTCTGAAGGGTTAGGCATGGATGATGAAGATTGGAAGCGGTCCCTAAAGTAGATCGCAGCCCGGTGTCTGGCGCCACAGAGGCCGCCTCGTTGATCTCGCTCCCGGTCTCGGTCGAGGGGAAGGTCAGAGCACCGCTCCGGGGGGTCGTAGTCTTCTTCATCGAAGTCCTCGCGGTCTGGTAAGAAGCACCATAAAAAGCACAAGAAGTCGAAGCG
This sequence comes from Calotriton arnoldi, assembly GCA_963921515.1. Taxonomy (NCBI): domain Eukaryota; kingdom Metazoa; phylum Chordata; class Amphibia; order Caudata; family Salamandridae; genus Calotriton; species Calotriton arnoldi. The sequence continues at coordinate 129,472 of CAWUFW010014038.1, forward strand.
TGCTTTGACTTCGCCCCGTCTGTCGCATGACGAGACAGAGAACTTCAGCGTTCGTGGCCCCGCTACGCGGAGCGGGTGCCTGGGTCGGCTCGTCGTTTCCCTCCCTTACCGGTGCCGGGAGTGACCTCCTCCCAACTCAAAGAATTTTATGACACCATGTGCGCCATATTTGGGTGGCCTTATCCTGCAGGCGCGTCTTTGGGCACCACCGATTCTGCTGAAGGAGACCTTGTGGGATCCGTGCCTTCAGCTACGGCGCCACAGCCTTCTCTTGGATCCGTTTCTGGATCCGGACCGGCGCTTGTCTTACCTCTGCGACCTTCCCCGGCACTGTGTCTGACGTCAAGGCCCTCGGTGTCGCTGGCGCCCACTGGCGGCCCCTCCCCCAACATCATTCCAGACCGGCACTGATGGAGCTGTGCGGCTTCATGCCGTTCAATCTGCCCTATTCTGAAGAGTTAGGCATGGATGATGAAGATTGGAAGGGGAAACAGGATCCCTTAGAAATCCTGCAACCCAATCAAGACCTGGACTGGTATGAGGACTTGGGTGATGCCAGCGGCCTGGACACCTCCCCAGATTCTGGCATGCTGTCTCCCCCTAACCTGGCTACGGAGGAAGGAGATTCATTTGCAATGGTGGTGCGTAGGGCTGCGGAGATCTTGGACCTGCAGCTTCCTACAGTGGCAGTCAAGACTAACATACTGACGAATGTCCTGCAGCCTGGTGTCTCCTCTTCGGAACCCTTGCTTCTTTTCAGCGAGGCCTTAACAGACGTTCTACTGGACACCTGGTCCAATCCCAGCACAGGGGCTCCTGTGAATAGAATCATTGCCCGCCGCCACCGCCCTGCACTGGGCGACCCAGCTTTCCTCTCTACCCACCTCACCCCACAGAGCTTGGTGGTCCAAGCCTCCACTTCCCACAACGCGTTCCCTGCCGCATCCCCGGAACATGCTGGACAGCTTCGGTAAGAAAATCTTTTCTTCCACTAGCCTAGCATTGCGGTTGGTAAACACAGCATGCCTCTTGGGCCGTTACTCCCATTCTCTATGGGATACAGTTGCGCAAGTGCTGCCCAGAGTCTCGGAGGAGGACCATGCTCTCCTCTCCCAAGCCATTACAGAAGGTAGAGATGCGGCTAAGTTTGCCTTACGATGTGGCTTAGATAGGACATACTCGCTAGGAAGAGCGATTTCCTCGACGATGGCCCTTAGGTGCTGCACCTGACTGAGGATGTCTGGCTTTTTGGAGGATGTCCAAGCTAATCTTATGGACATGCCCTTTGATGGCTCCCGTCTCTTTGGAGACAAAGCAGATACGGCGCTTGAGCACTTTAAGGACTCGAGGGCTACAGCCAAGTCCCTAGGTCTCACCACGTCATCCCGACCTGTGTCTGCTACGGAAAGGGGCTTCCAATCGTATTCCAGCCAGAGGACCTCGCAAGTTCAGCAACCGCTGCCAGGCTGTGGATGCGGTTCGCCCGACCCCATGGGTCGGGTTGTCAGAAGTCAGGTCAAGACACAGCCCCCTCCTCCACCGCAAAACCCTCCTAGTCTGATCCTTCTGGATCATGGATGCCAAGTTGGTGGCAGGATACGCCATCACCTCCACTGCTAACGATATATCACCTCGGACAGGTGGGTGCTGCAAATAGTCCGAAGGGGCTACTACCTTCCCTTCGAGAAGACCCCCCCCCTCCATGCCTGCAACTTACGATCGGCTGACGGAAGATCACCTTACCTTACTCCGCAAGGAAGTCAAGATTCTCATTGTCCAAGGGAGCCATACACAGGGTCCCCGGGCCAGAAATAGACTGGGGTTGCTATTACCACTATTTTCTGGTTCCAAAAAAAGGACGGAGGCCTTTGTCCTATCCTAGACCTCAGGGCCCTCAACTACTTCGTCAAAAAGGAGAAGTTCAGGATGCTCACCCTTGCCTAGGTCCTGTCTGCTCTTGACCTGGTAGACTAGATGGTGGCATTGGTCTTGCAGGACACCTATTTCCACATCCAAGTCTTGCTTGCCCATCATCGCTACCTGCGGTTTAAGATGGGCCACGAGCACTTTCAATTTGCCGTGCTCCCCTACGGCCTCACCAGTTCCCCTCGGGTGTTCACCAAGATGATGATGGCGGTGGTCGCAGCCCATCTGTGGAGATCAGGGGTTCCAGTCTTCCCCTATCTCGACGACTGGCTGTCTCCCACCTGCAGACTACGGTGAACCTCCTGCATTCGCTGGGGTTCATTATCAATGTGCCAAAGTCACACCTGTCTCCCTCTCAGACGCTCCCTTGCATCGGAGCAGTTCTGGACACGGTGCAGTTTTGGGCCTAACCTCCCGAACGGCGAGTCCAGGATATTCAGGCAATAATACCGATGTTTCAGCCTCTATCATGGATTTCAGTGAGAACGACTCTGAGGCTGTTGGGTCTCATGGCCTCCTGCATCCTGCTAGTGGACCATGCCAGATGGCACATGTGGGCTCTGCAGTGGGACCTGAAGTTCCAAAGGGCACATCATTGGGGAAATCTCACTGACCTCGTTCAGATATCGGAAGGCACCGCAAACGAACTGCGGTGGTGGCTGACAAACCGCGATTGGGTCAGAGGCAGACCCCTCTCCCTTCCTCACCCATATCTCATAGTAGTGACGGATGCATCTCTTCTGGGATGGGGCGGCCAACTGAGAGAGTTGGAGATCAGAGTACTCTGGTCTCCGGTAGAAGCCAAGCTCCAAATAAACCTGTTGGAGCTTTGTGCGATCCGGTTGGCACTAAAGGCCTTTTTACCATCCCTCAAAACAAGGCTAGTTCAAGTGTTCACGGATAACACTACCGCCATGTGGTACTGCAATAAACAGGGCGGAGTGGGGTCGTCGACCCTTTGTCAAGAGACCCTGCGTCTCTGGACTTGGCTGGAACAACAGGGCATTTCCCTAGTGGTTCAACATCTGGCCAGTTCTCTGAACGCCAGAGCGGACGAACACAGCCGCCGGTGCCATGCGGATCACGAGTGGCATCTTCATCCGGAGGAGTTGCAAGGTCTCTTTCAACAGTGGGGAGAGCCTTGGTTCGATCTATTCCCTTTTTAGAGTACGGGCAATGTCAGCAGTTTTGCACGTTGGAGTTTCCAAGGCCGCTCTCACACAGCGATGCCTTTCATCGCGATTGGAGCACAGGCCTCCTATATGCCTTTCCGCCATACCACTCCTGCCCAGATTTCTCAAGAAGATCAAAAGTGACCTGGCCTAACTCATCCTTGTGGCTCCGGACTGGGCACTAATAGTCTGGTATCCCGAGCTTCTGCAGATGAGCATCGATCCTCCGCTCAGGTTGTCTCTTCGGGAGGATCTTCTGTCGCGGCAGCAGGGGAGGGTTCTCCACCCGAAGCAGTCCACTCTCCACCTCCTTGCGTGGAGATTGAGTGGCGAGAGTTGACAACTTTTGACCTTCCTGCTGAAGTCTGTGAGGTTATTCTGGCAGCCAATCGCCCCTGCATGAAGTCGGTATACGACTGGGGGCACTAGAGAGCCTGAAGCAAGATGGCCGCACATTAGTGCAGGTCCGCCGGCCAGGTGACCTCAATCCGACTAAAATCTGCCAATCCAGCATCCTCACCCCCTAAAAGCGAGTCCTCAGTGTGCTGTGGTGGCTCGCTGCCTCTGGGGCTGTGAGCAGCCTGAAAATCAGTAATCGTTGCGGCGAGATCGCAGCCGCGCGGAGTGCGTGGGAGGCCGCATTGGGCCGGGCCTCTGTGTCAGCCGCCGATCACTGTACTGGCGGGTGAACATGAAACAAAAAGCAGCTTGGTAGACAGAGTGGTATTCCGGTACAGGCCGTGAAGCGCACCAGGGAGTGGTGGTGTAAATACCGGCCGGCCCAAAGTGGAGAACGCTGCCCGAGAGAGCCACGACGTGGATTGCTGAGCCGCATTGCCTGGAGCTGCCTGGCGGAACACATCTGCGGTGCTCGTCATCGTGGGATAAGATGCCGCAGGTGTGCTGTGGGTAGAGCGGCCGCGGCAGGCGCACATGCTGAGTTCGAGCCGGGGCTGTCTAAGATCGCAGCCGGACCAGCGGTGAAGGCAGGTGACTATCGGCAGAGCAGCGCAGAGCGGGGAGATACAAACAGCCTCAGCGCGGAGGTGCCATATTGCCAGCCTGCGGAGAGGTCTCGGGCCCAGTGGGGGGGGAACAGCAGCGGTACCGTTGTGGGCCACCCCCCGGTGCCCTGGGGCAGTGAAGGCATCCCACGGCTCCGAGGGGGTAGCGAACACACACTGATCTAGAGCCCCCCTGAGGATTCAAAGGCTGGCAGCTACTGTGCGAGTTAAAACAAAGGCTGTCTGTGCTGGGCCGGGGCGGACCAGGATCGGCGGCCACCACACGTGGTAGGCCGGCATTGGATGCACGGTGGAATCCCAAGGTTGGCACTGAGTCAGGGAGCACGGAAGGTGTGCAGGACAGTTAGCTCCTCATCGTTGCTCAGCCCAGTCTCCCTGCTGTCCCGAAGAAGGGAGCCAGAACCCTGATCAGTGCGCAAACAAGCATCAGACCCAGCCCAGTCTACACATTAAACTGCGCTCGGCCGGCGCGGTCTGGCTGAAAATAATGGGCAAACCTGAGAAAGGACAATCACGTCTCACATTTGAGACAAAGAAAATACCGAAGTCCGCGCAGGGTGACCAGCGAGACTCGGAACCTGACCCTGAATCTCAGGGCTCTCCGCAGCTTGAAGCGACGTTACATACCATGCAGCAAAGCCTTCTCTCTATTGATGGCAAGATGGACACTCTAAACCAACGCATGGACTCCATGTCGGCCAAACTAGACAAACAAGTCTCCAGAATTACGGAAGCGGAGCAGCGGCTGTCCACTGCGGAGGACGACATACAAGCCACGACCAGTAAATGCACTGAAATGGAAAAGCTTATCAGCATTATACAAGCCAAAAATGAAGACTTGGAGGCACGATCACGGCGCAGCAATGTGCGCATAATGGGCATTCCTAAGACAACGAACACCGGCCGGATGGAGCTCTGTGTGGAGCAGATGCTTACGGATTTGTTCTGCCGGGAGAGCCTTTAATCTGTTCTAGTTGTGGAGCGTGCTCACAGGTCGCTGATGGCGAGACCGCCTCCGGACGCACCTCCACGCCCTGTTATAGCTAAACTGTTAAACTACCTCGACCTTGATGCGATCCTTCGCCTGGCTCGGGAGAAACCGGAGCTAAGTTATCAAGGCTTCCAAGTTGCTTTTTATCCATATTTCACAGCTACTGTACAAGCGGCGAGGAGAGAGTATCAAGCGGTAAAGAAACAACTACAGAAGGCGAACATAACCTAAGCCATGTTATATCCGGCCAAGCTACAGATTGAGTACGATGGGCAGCACAAAATATACAACTCTCCGAAAGCAGTTCAGGAATTTCTTAAAAAATTGCGATGACAAAACGTGGTTACCGTTCGCAGGATTCAGAGGACCCAGACTAGCCATTTGGTTGCAGGCTGCGGCTACCCTGAGGCAGTGACAAGTAAAGCTCATATGGAACTGAGTAAGATCAACCATTAGCATACACATGAAGAATATGGGAAGTTTGGTGTCTGCTTCGTCTGGCCACCTCCGTTGAGGATGTTGTCCGGGCTCCTGACGACTCCCCGTCAGGAGAACCCCATCCGAACTGATAAGTACTGTTTACTATTGGGGGTTCTTGGTCTTTGGGGACTTTGTCTTCAGCATGATTGGGATGCTGTTGTGGGAGGGCAGGGGGAGGTGGGTGGGTTGGGAATACGGGAACGTTTCATATGGCTTGCTGACACCCAAGATGTCCGTTTTTTATTGTAGCCCGCTCCCACTTAAAGGCATTGTATGTCCTAGTCTAGATGGCTGGAAGGGAAGGTGCTTATAGTGTGACCATCTCATGTATGACATGGAATGTATGTGGGTTGAACTCACCTAAGAAAATTAGACAAGTAATAGCCCACCTGGGTAGACATAAGATTAAGGTAGCTCTGCTCCAGGAAACTCACCTGACGAGGCACACTGAATCCAGGGTGGGCACTCACTGGGCTGGGTTCTGTCTTGCGTCGTCCTATTCATCATATGCAAGGGGGCTACTTACACTCATAAAGAAAGGCACACCGTTCACAGTGATTCAATCTATTGTAGATGACAATGGAAGGTATGCCATGGTCCATGGTAAGCTGCACAGGACACTTGTTACTTTAGTGAATGTTTATGGTCCGAATACGGACGAGCCAGGATTCTTCGCAGGTATACTGAACGTGCTGCGTGAGGGGCCAGAATCAGAAATAATATGGGGAGGAGACCTAAACATGCATTTGGACCCTGGTAAGGACAAATCTAGCCAGCAGGGGGGGCACTCCCCCAAGGCGGCCCACATTATCAGGGGAGGGATGGAAGAGTTTGGCCTCTTAGATACATGCAGGATTCGTAATATTGATAGGCTGGAAGGTACGCACACATCCACTGCACACAGAAGCTGGTCGAGACTAGATTACTGGTTTATAAGTGGGGGTGTGAATGCATGGGTGACTGATATAGGAAAGCTGCCCAGAACCCTATCAGACCACAACCCGGTCAAGCTCACTCTGCATAGCCCGGGGAGCGTTCCACGCCAGTTCACTTGGAGATTCAGGGTAGAGGCGCTGCTAGATCCGATTTATAAAGCCACAATCAGGGAGGCTATCTCGCAATATTTCAGTATAAATAAGGGATCGGTCAGTGAAACGACCACGCTCTGGGAGGCCTTTAAGGCCACCATTAGAAGAACGTGCATCAGTACTACTGCGGGCATATTGAAGGACATTCGGGGGCAACTCGCGTGGGTGGAGGTTGCATTAAAGCAACTCGAAAAGGAACAGGAAGCCAGTCCGCGTGCAGAAACACTAGCTAAAATTAAAGAGTTAGTGATAGAATATAATGAACTAGCTGCGGGAGAAGTGCGCTACCTGCCGAAGAGACATGTTGCTCGGGCGTATGGTGAGGGTGGGAGACCAAGCCACACAATCTAGCTGCCAGAATAGAGATGAGAAATGATCAACACACCATAATAAAAATTACAGACGACACAGAGGTAGACCACTACACTCCGCGAGCAATAGTAGCGCAATTCCAGAAGTTCTATGCAGACCTTTATACCTCGAGGGTTGAGGCAGACCCTTGTGAGCTTGACGACTACCTGATATCGCGCTTGCCTGGCTATCAAATGGGCAACGGAAATACTTATGGCAACCGATTGAGGCAGCTGAGATACGTGGAGCAATTCGAGCCCTCCCGAACCGGAAGGCTCCGGGCCGGACGGGCTCACAAGTGAGTTTTATAAAGAATTCGCGGACAAGTTAATACCATACATGTTAGCTATGTATGAGGCCTACGAGAACGGCAGGCTGCCACCACGCTCAGGGAAGCCCTAATAATTACTCTCCTCAAGAAGGACAAGTCACCATCGCGATGTGAATCATATCGGCCATTGCCACTCATTAATATAGATGCCAAAATACTGGCAAAGATACTGGCCACCAGACTCCAGCCCTTGCTGCCAAACATGATCTTACCGGATCAGTCCGGGTTTATACCGGATAGGTCTACGTCGCATAACCTGCGCACGATATTCGCCACGTACCATCTCTTGAACCCTGACCTTCAAGCTGTAGCAGTCATGTTAGATGCTGCCAAAGCATTTGACTCCATTGAGTGGAGTTATATGGTCAGGATATTGCAAAGAATGGGGCTGCCTGAGTTCTTCTGTAAATGGGTGCGGCTGTTGTATATTGATCCAACGGCGCGAATCAGGATAGACGGAGTGACATCGGACCCTATAGAGATCTGCAGGGGAACGAGGCAAGGATGCCCTCTCTCTCCGCTGCTGTTTTCTTTGATGCTGGAGCCATTGGCCTGCATTGTCAGACAGCGCCATAGAGTCAGCACTGCAATTCGCGCTGCGGCCTATAAGTATATCTTTGTATGCTGACGATATGGTGCTGTTCGTTAGGGAACCGCAGCGGTATCTCGCACCAATTCTACGGGAATACACCAGATTTGAGCGGTTCTCGGGGCTTAGCATAAATTGGAATAAATCTCTTATAGTATCTTTAACTGAGGGCACCATCCCGCACGATCTGGACTATCCCCTCGAGTGGTCTGCTGATCTTGTCAAGTATCTAGGGATATGGGTCCATCGGGATCCGGAACTGGTGGTGAGGGAAAATTACGGCAAGGCATACAATAAGGTGGAACAACAAGTGACTAGTTGGACAAGGCTACCGCTCTCAGTCGCCGATCGGATTGCACTTATCAAAATGATAATATTGCTGTGGTTTCTGTATTTATTTAGTAACATACCCATCAAATTGCCCAGTCAGTTTTTTAAAAACATACACTCTCAACTGGTGAAACTGGTGTGGGGCGGTAAGCAGCCTCGAGTAAGATGGGATACACTCTCTTTGGACTACAAGAAGGGGGGATTTAATGTACCAGATTTGTATTTATATTATCTCTGTGCTCAAGCACAATTTGCGCATTACGGGTACAGTCCTCACACATTTATACCGCATTTAGCGGTGGAAGACGGTGATGCGCACCCAATTCCTTTACGTAGCATTTTGACATACTCTAAACGTGGGACACCTAGAACTACAATTAATACCATAGATTGCACAGTCGCTGCTTGGCAGGCCATAGGGCGCAAGGCAGCTAAACTTCCCCTATACGCCCCAATGCGCATCATTCAGCTCTATCGGTCACGCAGGAAGCAGGGGCTATGAACACTCTAAAGCACGCAGGCATAGGAAAAATGCAGGATCTGTACCCTAATGGCAAATTTCTCACGACAGAGGATTTACAGTACATACAAAAGAAGATGCCACTTTTTGCGTTCACATATCACAGACTTCAGGTGGCTGTACAGGCACTCTACCGCACCTTTCCAGAGGAGCTGCCGATACTACAAACACTGCAGGCGCTATTAGTTAGTCCCACGCGTCACAAATTAATCAGTAAACTATATAGAGAGGCTAGGGAGGAAATTACAACTGACACGAATAGAAGTCTAGCTCGTTGGAATGAGAAGATCCATCCCCAGCTCACACAGGAAGAATGGGAGCATAGCTGCCGACTAACGGATGCACTGACATTGAATCGTAACCTAAGCATTATTCACTTCAAATAGTTACATCAAATCTATCACACACCTGTTAGGTTGCATAAATACGGCATCCGGGACAATGACACATGTAAGAGGTGCAGGATGCAGGGGTCGGATTTTATGCACTTAGCATGGGAGTGTCAACGAATACACAAGTTCTGGAAGTCGGTGGTACATCACTTACAGATCATGACCGCCACCACTGTACAGTGTAGCCCACATGTTTGTTTACTGAGTCTAATTCCCCATTTGAAAGGTACAGTCGGTAAATTTGTAATAATTGCATTGCTACTCGCAAAGAGGAGGGTGACAATGAACTGGGAGGGCAGGGCACCTCCTCTGCCCGAGCAGTGGATAAAAGACTTGGTGTATTGCAAGGAGAACCTGGAATTATATGCAGAAGAGTTACCAGTATCATCGCGGCCCAGGGACATATGGGAGCCGCTTATGGACTACCTGAGATCGAGAAATCAGCCGTCGCTGGACGGGGGAAACTGATTGAGCACTTGCCTAAGTAGTAACATCACACTGTAAATCTGAAAATGTCATTGTATGAAATGGTGGGAACAAGCTGAAAATGTGATCAGCAAGCCATATGCTGTTCGTTGTTGTTATCTTGGAAAAAGCAAAATAAAAAATAAAATAAAAAGTCGGTATACGCCTGCCGATGGCAAACTTTTTGTAAATACTGTTTAGAACGGTCGATTGACCCTTTGTCTGCTTCCCTGCCAGATGTCCTTCTCTTTATTCTCTCCTTGGCCCAACAGGGCTCTGCTCTAGGTACTCTAAAGGGCTACCTTTCGTCCCTGTCTGCTTTTCTTCGGCTCCTGGATCAGCCATCTCTGTTCAAATCACCTCGTGTGCAGATATTTTCGAAAGTGCTTACCCATATGTTTCCACCTTTGCCCTTTATTATGCCCCAATTGGACCTTTAATTTGGTCCTTACTTTTTTGAAGTGTGCATCATTTGAACCTCTGCACAATTGTCCTCTCCTGCTGCTCACTATTAAAACAGCCTGTTCGAGGCATATGAGCTGTAGATTGTATACTTGTGCATAGTTCGCCATCTGGTGTTGGGCTCGGATGTTTGCAGTTTGTTTTTGTCTTGGAAGAGTCTTTGTAGTCACGAGATAGGTGACTCCTCCTTAGGACGATAGTGCGCATGGGCATCGACTCCATCTCCAGATTGTTTTTTTCCGCCATCGGGTTCGGATGTAAAACATTGCGCTCCGGGTCGGTGTCGTATTCGATCCCCCTTCGACGCGCAATCCTTCACCGCTCCTCGGTATTGTTTCGCTCGAGTTCTCCCTCGACGCGCATCCAAGGAATATCGACCAAGACCTTTGATTCCGGTCGTCGACGCGGGCCGTTGTGCCTACCTGCGCCATTAGGCCCTGCAGTAAATGGAAAGAACTCCATTTAAGAAATGTCCTTTGTGTGGTGCTAAATTTCCACACACAGATCTCCACGAGGTCTGTAACCTTTGCTTGTCTCTAGAGCACGAGGACAAGGATTGCCGAGCCTGCGCTTCCTTTCGATCGAAGAAGACCATACGTGATCGCCGGGCTCGACGTCACACGATGGCTCGATCAACTTCCTCGGCGCCGGACGACATCTTCGATGCAGGCTCCAAGATCCAGCAGCAGGAATCGGAAGAGGAAGACATCAGCGTCTCCGAGGCAGACGACTCCGATGCCGAGGATCAGCCCATTACTCCAGGACAACGAACTGTGAGTACTGAACTCGACGCTCCTCTCCCAGTAAAAATACATAAGGCTCCGGTGACACCTTCGCCTTCGGGCTCAGGTAAACACCGAGATAAGTCTTCAGATGCCCCACCCTCGGGCCCGGCTCCAAAGCCGAAAGAAAAGCCTTCAGGCGGCTCGGGACCGAGTCAGCCACGTACCGGTGCCCAAAAACACTCCTCGGCACCGAAAGAAAAGCCAAAGACAAGCACAGGGCCACGCCCTGTTATATCGGCACCGAAGTCGGCCTCGACGCCCACCCCTTCGGCACCGAAGCAGGCCAAAGACAAGTCCTCGGATCCGAAGAAACACCATACTCCTTCGGAACCGAAAACTGCTACAGAACTAAAGACACCGACAAAGCTTTAGGACAGCTCCACCACTCCCAAAGCTAAGTCAAAGCACCACTCGGACCCAAAACCCTCGGTGCCGAAAAAACCGGACGCCTCCGAAGAACTGTTTCGGCCAGATCCATCGGATCCTCATACAGGTCAGGTGACCACAATTCCACCAAAAAAAGAGGACATTGGCCGTTCCAGACCCACCTGAAATACCTTTAAAGAGGAAGAACATTGCTACTTCTCCTCTTAGACCTATCTCTCCCCTTCCAACTATACCTATTTCTCCTACTTCTCCACTATCTCCTTCATCACCTGCCCTTCACCAGGATGAAGAGGACTTTGGGGGTGGGGATGACCACAGTGATGGGCATCTGCAACAGGATGATGATGACATCCCACCACAAGACCTTTGGGATGATTATCATAATATCCCAGATATACCTGAGCCAGACTCATACCCATCCAAACCATCCTCACCAGATGACAATATTGGCTTTGCACAACTGATGGACAGGGCAGCCAAGTACCACCAGGTAGAGTTACACTCGGAACCTGCGGAAGAAGATTTCTTAATGGAAACTTTTACTCACTCCCAAAAGTCATCCACTACCTTGCCAATGTTAAAAGGCATGATTAAACATGCCCCAGAAATCTTCAAAGACCCAGTCAGGGCTAGGGTAATCAACCCACGCATTGACAAAAAATATAAGCCAGCCCCAAACGACCCAACTTATATTAAAGGACAACTCCCTCTAGACTCCCTCGTAGTATCAAATGCCCGTAAACGGGCTAATTCTCAATCCACAGGGGAGGCCCCTCCTCCAGACAAGGAGTCAAAGCTGCTGGACGCATCTGGCAAACGGGTCGCGTCACAAGCAGCCAATTACTGGCGCATTGCCAACGCCCAGGCTTTACTCGCCAGGTATGACAGGGCGCATTATGATGAGCTGGAGACACTTATACAGCAACTTCCAGACCAGTATAGGGCTAAAGCCAACGACCTTATACAGGAGGGAAAAACCATCACTAATACCTCCATCAAATGTGCTTTGGATGCAGCAGACACAGCATCCAGAGCAGTCAATACAAGCATTCTGCTACGCAGGCATGCATGGCTGCACATCTCTGGGTTTAAACAGGAGGTGCAGTCCCAAATTCTTAACCAGCCATTTGACCAGCAACATCTATTTGGCCCTTCTGTAGACACATCCTTAGAGAAAATGAAAAAGGACACAGAAACAGCCAAGTCCATGGGGGCCTTACAATTTCCGGCAAATAGAGGGATTATTTTGTCGCTCCACTTATAGGGGCGCCTCCAAAACCACTGACACAGGCAACACCTCTACATACAAAAGTCCTACTCAATCTTCCCCTAGCAGAGGATATTTTAGAGGGGGCTACAGGGGTAATAATAACAAAGGAAGAGGTCGCGGTAACAATACCCGCACCTCCCCCGCCTCAAAGCAGTGACTTCCCTACGCTCCCCCCAGACCATTCCACACCGGTCGGGGGAAGACTACCTGTGTGGCTTTCTATCACCACAGACAGGTAGGTGAGACAAATTATCCAGTATGGTTACTGCCTGGAGCTCACTTCTACTCCACCAAATGTGCCTCCCAGGCATCGACCGATGTCCACGGAACATCTAACACTTCTCAAACAGGAGATTGCCTCCCTTTTACAAAAGCAAGCAATAGAACCAGTCCCCCTACATCAGAAAGGCTCAGGGGTCTACTCCCTTTACTTTCTCATTCCAAAAAAGGACGGTACTCTAAGGCCAATATTAGACCTCAGAATACTAAACCTGTACATACAGTCCGACCACTTCCATATGGTCACCCTGCAACAGGTCCTCCCACTGCTCCAACACGGCGATTTCCTTTCCACTTTAGATCTCAAGGACGCCTACTTTCACATCCCCATTCACCCTGCTCACAGGAAATATCTACGGTTTGTGCTGGATGGTCAGCACTACCAGTTCAAAGTCCTCCCGTTCGGAGTAACTACAGCACACAGGGTATTCACAAAGTGTCTCGCAGTAGTAGCAGCACACTTGCGAAGACAACACATTCATGTGTTCCCTTATCTAGATGACTGGCTCATAACAGTCAGCTCCCACAACCACTGTGTTCAACACACACACAAAACAGTTCAGCTCCTGCACGACTTGGGATTCACAATAAATCTCACCAAGTCACACCTATAACCGTCCCACATGCAACAGTATCTGGGCGCTATACTAGATACTTCAAAAGCCATTGCGTATCCCAATCCACTCAGGATACACAGCATACAGGCTCTCATAAAAAGATTTCAACCTCAACACTCACTTCCAGCTCGAGTGTTCATGCAACTAATAGGGTTGATGGCCTCTTGCATTTTCATAGTGCCTTACGCAAGACTCCAAATGCGCCCATTACAGGAATGTCTGGCACATCAGTGGAACCAGGCCCAGCTTACAGATCTGGTGTTGGTGGACAGCCGCACACATCGCTCTCTGCAGTGGTGGAACACACAAAACCTATCCAACGGGCGGCAGTTCATGGACCCAGTTCCACAGATTGTGCTAACAACGGACGCATCGCTCACCGGCTGGGGAGCGCATCTCTTAAATTATACCATTCAGGGCATATGGACCCCTCGGCAAAAATTACTCCACATCAATCATTTGGAGTTACTGGCAATTTTTCTTGCGTTAAAATCATTCCAGGTACATCTAGTAGGCAAAGCAGTCCTAGTCAGAACAGACAATATGACTGCAATGTACTACATACAAAAACAGGGGGGGACACACTCTCTGCAGCTTTCCCGCCTAGCGCAAACCATATGGAGATGGGCCATTCCGCAAAAAATATACCTGTTAGCAGAACACCTACCAGGGCTACAAAATCAAATTGCGGATCTACTCAGTCGTCAGACACAACAGATTCACGAATGGGAACTTCATCCACAAGTTCTTCATCCATTCTTCCACAAGTGGGGCCACACAGACATAGATCTGTTCGCCACACACTTAAACGCAAAATGCCAAAACTTCGCCTCCAGGTATCCACACCCATTGTCCAAAGGCAATGCGATATGGATGAACTGGTCAGGCAAATTTGCGTACGCTTTTCCGCCTCTCCCACTCCTTCCATTAGTGGTTCGAAAGCTCAGACAACAGTCGCTCACAATGATCCTGGTTGCTCCAACATGGGCTCGACAGCCATGGTTCACAACACTGCTGGAACTTTCGCTAGTCCCACATCAAAAGTTGTACCTTTCTCCACAACTTCTCACGCAGAACCATAGAGAAATAAGACACCCAAATCCAGCTCAATTGAACCTAGCAATCTGGCTCCTGAAGTCTTAGAGTTTGAATACCTTAACCTACCTCCACAATGTATGAATATTATTAAGGAGGCTAGACGTCCTACCACTAGAGCCTGCTATGCAGCCAAATGGAAGAGATTTGTGATCTACTGCAATAACAATGCACTCGATCCTTTAGATGTGTCAATTCAAAACATTATTTGTTACCTTTTGCATCTACAAAACTGTAATCTAGCATACACATCCATACGGTTACACCTCGCGGCCATAGCTGCTTACCTAAAAAACAGACAACATTTGTCGTTGTTTAAGGTACCTGCTATCAAGGCTTTCATGGAAGGCCTTAAAAGAATAATTCCTCCCAGAACTCCACAAGCTCCTGCGTGGAACCTAAACATTGTCCTTACTAGGCTCATGGGCCCCCCATTTGAACCTTTGCATAGGTGCGAGCTACAGTTTCTCACATGGAAAGTAGCTTTCCTTGTAGCAATCACATCTCTTCGAAGAGTTAGTGAGCTCCAAGCCTTAACCATACAAGAACCCTTCTTGCAAATACATCACAACAAGGTGATTCTTAGGACAAACCCTAAATTCTTACCAAAAGTCATCTCTGCCTTCCACCTTAACAGTCTGTTGAGCTACCAGTCTTTTTTCCTCAACCAGACTCAGTGGCAGAGAGGGCTCTTCATACACTAGATGTCAAAAGAGCTATCCTTTACTACATTGAAAGGACAAAAACTTTCAGGAAAACCAAACAACTTTTCGTAGCCTTCTCACCACCATGTAAGGGCAACCCCATATCAAAATCAGGACTTGCCAGGTGGATTGTTAAATGCATCCAGATATGCTACCTAAAAGCAAAGCGTACATTATCTGTTCCTCCTAGAGCACATTCCACACGCAAACTAGGGGCCTCTATGGCGTTCTTAGGGAACATCCCCATAGATGGCATCTGTAAAGCAGCAACATGGTCTACACCACACACCTTCACAAAGCACTATTGTGTAGATGTGCAGGCAAAACAGCAAGCTACTGTGGGCCAGGCTGTATTAAAAACACTTTTTCAGACTACTGCAACAGGTACAGGTGGCCACCGCTAAGGAGATAACTGCTGTGTAGTCTATGCACAAGTATACAATCTACAGCTCATATGCCTCGAACGGAAAATGCTACTTACCAGTATGCATCTGTTCTTGGCATGTAGATCTGTATACGCTTCCCTCCTCCCCGGTTACCTGTAACTGTTCCAGTATTATCTTTCTTAGATACCTATACATGGGCATCTTTTTTCTATTACTATTACTATTTATATTTCTTTCTAACTCCATCACGACCCTTCATGGCGAAAAGAATCTGGAGATGGAGTCGATGCCCATGCGCACTATCGTCCTAAGGAGGAGTCACCTATCTCGTGACTACAAAGACTCTTCCAAGACAAAAACAAACTGCAAACATCCGAGCCCAACACCAGATGGCGATCTATGCACAAGTATACAGATCTACAGCTCTACATGCCAAGAACAGATGCATACTGGTAAGTAGCATTTTCCTTTTTGTGACAATTACTTCTGCCAGGAGGGTGAGTGAACTACAGGCACTGTCATCTCAGCCTCTTTACCTGGCCTTCTTTCCGGACAAAGTAGTGCTCCGCACTAGGGCATCTTTTCTGCCAAAGGTAGTAACACCTTTCCATATTGCCCAATCTGTTACTCTGCCCACTTTCTATGCGCCTCCGCATCCTTCCAAGGAAGAAGAGCGCCTCAACCGCCTGGGCACAAAAAGAGCGTTATCGTTCTACCTTGATTGTACAAAAGAGTTCCGGGTGGATGACCAACTCATCATAGGGTACGTTGGAGCAAAGAAGGAGTGAGCAGTTCAGAAGAGGACCATTTCATAAAAATATGCTACCCCTTGGCGAAGAAACAACCTCCTGAAGGCCTTAGAGCCCATTCGACCAGGACAAAAGCAGCCACCACTGCTCTCCAGCATGGTGTTCCGGTTTCTGACATCTGCCAAGCGGCCACTTGGACATCTCTGCACACGTTTGCCAGACACTACTGCCTGGATTCTGAGGTTCTCAGGGAGGGCCTGTTTGGCCACTCTGTCTTGCAGGTCTTCTTGGTCTGAAACCTTTCCGCAGTCCCTCCTCTTGGGATGGTATTACTTGGTTATCTGTTCAATGGTAATGCTTAAGCGGTTAGATGTTTCTATCAGATGGAAAAGTTACTTACCTTCGGTAACGCCTTATCTTGTAGAGACATGATCTAGCTGCAGATTCCTTACCAATTCACCCATCCTCCCCGCACTGTGAATTGGATCTGAAAGAAACACGTTAGTTATAGATTCCTTACCTTAGAATTACCCCCAGGCGTCAGACTGGATCCGGAAAGTTTTCGTTAGCAGTACCTCTGCGCGTCGGAAGGTGGCGTCGGTCGGCTCCGCGTCCGTCGTCGGCGTCGTGGTCGCCGGGATGACGTTGCGGCAGCTACTTAGACGCCGCCCTCGCGCGCTGACGTCAGTTCTTTCTTTTTCCGCACCAGCCAGCGCAGATCCGTGAAGAGCGGTACCGCAGTCATTTTTTGACTAATTTTTCCTCGACTTTTGTCGACGTCTTTTTCGAGTCTCCGACTCCGAAAGGTGCACGAGGGATGCCAGGATTCAAGGCCTGTGGTTCCTGTAGCCGACTGATGTCGGTGACGGATCCGCACCGCGTGTGCCTTTTCTGCGTGGAGCACGACCACGACCCCCAGTCGTGCTCCGACTGCCGGTTGTTGACGCCGAAGGCTTTGCGGGAGCAGCCCCGAAAGCTGCTTGAACGCCGACAGTCGGCTCTGCGCCGTTCGAGGTCCCGGTCGATAGGGAGGTCGAGGGACCGGTCGTGGAGCCACCACCATTCAGGATCGAAATCATCGAAGTCTTCGCACTCGGGGTCGGGTAAGTCGAAGCACAAAAAGAAGTCGAAGAAGCATTGTCGCTCTTCGACTTCTCCTCGTCGGTCGGCCAACCCGACGAGGCCTGCGGGTGGTGCCCTTCCCGCGGCTCCGCGTGGGGAGCCCGAAGAGTCGACTCCGGGTTTCCCTCCCTTCCCGGGACCCGGGGCGACTCCCGCCCAGCTTTGTATGTTCTACTAAGCGATGCATGCCATCTTTGGGCGGCCCGAACCCGCCGGCGCGCCCTCGGGCCCCACGGACTCGGCTGGGGGGCCGGGACCTTCATTGCTGGCGGCTCCGGCCCCTGCGTCGCAGGCCCCCCTTGGATTCAGGCCTGGAACCGGATCGGCGCCGATTGACCTTATTACACCTCCGCCGGCGCCGCTTCCGACGGCACCACTACCGCGCCCGGCATCGACCCGACCTCCTTCCGGATGAAGACACGGAGCCGGACCGGCGTCAACCGACGCCGGATCCGGCGCCGAGCGGGGTTTTTGTGCCCCTGTTCACTCCTGGAGTCCCTTTTAGGCCCGATTGGCACCCAGGGGACAAGGAGGAGGATTGGGAGGGGTCAGGTGACCCTTTAACAGACCAGCTGGAACAGGACTGGAGAGAGGACCTGGGGGATGCCAGTGGTTTGGAAACCTTGCCAGACCTTGGCATGCTGTCTCCTCCTACCGTGGCTACGGAGGAGGGAGCGTCTTACGCAATGGTGTTGCGTAGGGCGGCCGAGGCTCTCAACCTTGAGCTTCCTACGGTGGCAGTCAGGACTAACCTCCTGACAGAGGTACTTCAGCCGGCAGCGAGCTCTTCGGAGCCCCTGCTGCCTTTTAATGAAGCCCTCTCGGACATCCTTTTGGGCACTTGGTCCAAGCCCACCACAGGGGCTCCTGTGGATAGGATGATTGCCCGATGCCACCGCCCGGCTCCGGGCGACCCCTTGTTCCTTTCCCAACACCCTTCCCCTGAGAGCTTGGTGGTCCAAGCCTCAACGTCCCAGAGCGCCTTCCCTACTGCACCCCCGGATAGGGAATCCAAGAAGCTGGATCACCTTGGGAAGAAGTTGTTTTCTTCCTCCAGCTCAGGGCTGCGGTCGGTGAACACCGCATGCCTCTTGGGCCGTTATTCCCACTCTGTGTGGGACTCGGTGGTGCAAGTGCTGCCTCAGTGTCCGGAGGAGGCCCGGACCGTGCTCTCCCGTGCTGTTGCTGAAGGGAGAGACGCAGCTAAGTTCGCCATTCGGTGTGGGCTGGATACCGCCGACTCACTGGGCAGAGCGATTTCCACGTCGGTGGCGATCAGACGCCACGCCTGGTTGTGGATGACTGGCTTTTCGGGGGATGTCCAGAACACTCTGATGGACATGCCTTTTGATGGCCGTCGCCTGTTCGGCGACAAGGCGGACAGTGCATTGACGCGTTTCAAGGACTCGCGGGCTACGGCCAAGTCCTTGGGTCTTTCCACCCTGCGTCCTGCACAGTCGGCCTTTCGCCCCTTTCGTGGCCACGGAAGGGGTGCCCCACCACGTTCCCTTCAGAGCCACAGGCCTGCGCAGACCTTTTCATCCCAGCGCAGCCGGGGACGTGGGAACCAACGCCGTGGTTCTTGGGGCCAGCGGGCGGGTCAGTCCACCTCCGCCCCCTCCGCCACAGCCTCCAAGCCCTCCTAGTCCGACATTTCAGGGACACCAAACACCAGTGGGCGGCAGGATTCGCCATCACCTCCCCCACTGGTGCACCATCACGTCGGACAGGTGGGTTTTGCAAATAGTCCGAAGGGGCTACTCCCTCCCCTTCGAGGCTACCCCTCCCTCCATGCCACCCAAGTACCATTGCATATCGGAGGATCACCTGTCCCTTCTCCAACAGGAAGTTGCGGCTCTCTTGGCCAAGGGAGCCATCGAGCGCGTTCCTGTCCCAGAGGTAGGTCGTGGTTGTTATTCCCACTACTTTCTGGTACCCAAGAAGGACAAAGGCCTGCGTCCTATCTTGGATCTCAGGAACTTCAACCGCTTCCTCCGGAAGGAGAAGTTCAAGATGTTGACCCTGGCTCAGGTCTTGTCTGCCCTCGACCCTGGAGACTGGATGGTAGCGTTGGACCTGCAGGACGCTTATTTTCACATCCCCGTCCTGCCGGCCCACCGGCGTTACCTGCGTTTCACGGTAGGCCACGAGCATTTTCAGTTCACCGTGCTCCCCTTTGGCCTTACCAGCGCCCCTCGGGTGTTCACGAAAGTGATGGCGGTGGTTGCAGCTCATCTGCGCAGATCAGGGGTTCCAGTCTTCCCCTATCTCGACGACTGGCTGTTGAAGGCGGGCTCGCCCCAGGCTGTCGTCTCCCATCTCCAGACTACGGCCGACCTCCTGCATTCGCTGGGGTTCTCCATCAATGCGCCGAAGTCGCACCTGATTCCCTCTCAGAAGCTCCTCTTCATCGGAGCGGTTCTGGACACGACGCAGTTTCGGGTTTATCCTCCCGAACAGCGAGTCCGGGATATTCGGGCTATGATTCCGATTCTTCAGCCTCTATCCCGGGTTTCGGTCAGGAAGACCTTGAGGCTGTTGGGACTCATGGCCTCCTGCATCCTGCTGGTCGATCATGCCAGGTGGCATATGCGGGCTCTGGAGTGGGACCTGAAGTTCCAGTGGGCGCAGCATCAGGGGAACCTGTCAGATCTCGGAGGGCTCTGCACGACAATTGCAGTGGTGGCTCACGAACCAGGATTGGGTCAACGGCAGATCCCTCTCCCTTCCCCAACCAGAACACACTGTGGTGACAGATGCATCCTTTCTGGGATGGGGTGGCCACATGGGAGAGGCGGAGATCAGAAGCCTCTGGTCTCCAGCGGAGTCCGGGCTCCACATCAACCTTCTGGAGCTTCGGGCAATCTGTCTTGCACTCAAGGCATTCCTTCCCTCTGTCCGGGGAAGTGTAGTGCAGGTGTTCACGGACAACACCACCGCCATGTGGTACTGCAACAAACAGGGCGGGGTGGAGTTGTGGACCCTATGTCAAGAGGCTCTGCGTCTCTGGACATGGCTGGAACATCAGGGCATATCTCTGGTGGTTCAACACCTGGCAGGTTCTCTGAATGCCAGGGCGGACGAGCTCAGCCGCAGGTGCATGATGGATCACGAATGGCGTCTTCATTCGGAGGTGGCGCAAGGTCTCTTTCAACAGTGGGGAGAGCCTTGGTTAGATATATTCGCCACCGAAGAGAACGCGCAGTGTCCGCAATTCTGCGCTTTGGAATTTCCAAGGCGGCATTCGCTAGGCGACGCTTTTCGTCGCGAGTGGAGTTGCGGTCTTCTTTACGCCTTTCCACCTATACCACCTATACCACTTCTGCCCAGAGTGCTGAAGAAGATCAGGCGCGACCGGGCCCAAGTCATTCTTGTGGCTCCGGATTGGGCACGAAGAGTCTGATATCCCGAGCTACTCAGTATGGCCATCGATCCTCCGATCCGTCTGCCTCTTCGGAGGATCTTCTGTCGCAGCAGCAGGGGACGGTCCTCCAGCCGAACCTGTCCAGCCTCCACCTCCTTGAGTGGAGATTGAGCGGCGGCAGCTGACGTTATTTGACCTGCCTCCCGAAGTCTGTGATGTCATCTTGGCAGCCAGGCGTCCCTCCACTAAGACGGTATACGCCTGCCGATGGAACAAATTTGTGGCATGGTGCACAGCAAAGGCTGTGGATCCCCTTTCTGCCCCTCTTTCTGAGGTTCTCTTGTTCCTCCTTTCTTTGGCCCAGCAGGGCTCTGCTCTGGGCACTCTTAAGGCTATCTTTCGGCCATTTCTGCCTTTCTCAGGCTTCCTGTTCAGCCTTCTCTTTTTAAGTCCCCTGTTGTTAATCGTTTCCTGAAAGGCATAACTCATCTCTTTCCTCCTGTTCCTTTCGTTATGCCTCAGTGGGACTTGAACCCGGTCTTAACCTTTTTAATGTGTGCTCCCTTTGAGCCACTTCATAACTGTCCTCTTTGTCTTTTGACACTTAAGACTGCTTTCCTGGTGGCCATCGCTTCTGCTAGAAGGGTGAGTGAGCTCCAGGCTCTTTCTTCTAAGCCTCCATTTCTGGCTATGCATCCGGACAAAGTTGTCCTACGCACTCGTCCATCCTTTCTTCCAAAGGTGGTTACATCTTTTCATATTGGCCAAACCATCACTTTGCCCACCTTCTTTCCGCCTCCTTCGAGAGAGGAAGAGAGGCTCCACCGTCTGGACCCAAAACGTGTGCTCTCTTTTTACCTAGACCGCACAAAACAGTTCCGGGTGGATGACCAACTCTTTGTTGGCTACGTGGGCGCCAAGAAAGGTCGGGCTGTACACAAGCGGACCATCTCCAGGTGGGTCGTCTTGTGTATCAAGGCCTGTTACTCTTTGGCTAAAAAGGAGCCTCCAGTGGGGTTGCGTGCCCATTTCACCAGGGCGACGGCAGCCACCACTGCTTTGGGACGGGGAGTTCCTCTAAGCGACATCTGTCAGGCAGCTACGTGGGCATCGCTGCACACGTTCACCAAGCACTACTGCCTGGACAGCCAAGTCCGGAGAGATGGCTTCTTTGGCCGTTCTGTTCTCCAGGACTTTTTGGTGTGATCTTGGTTCGCAGACCCATCACCGGGGTTGGTATTCCTGGGGTATCTATTCTAAGGTAAGGAATCTATAACTAACGTGTTTCTTTCAGATGCACAAGTTACTTACCTTCGGTAACGATATATCTGTAAGAAACATTAGTTAGTTATAGATTCCTTACCGCCCCACCCATCCTCCCCATTCTGCGAACTGATTTCTAGGGTTAAGGACATCCCTTCAGGGCCCTAGTTTTGTGCACCAATGGTCCGTGTCTTGCATGGCTCTGCGTTTCTGGCGCGGAAAGTCGTGTACAGAACTGACATCAGCGCGCGAGGGCGGCGTCTAAGTAGCTGTCGCAACGTCATCCCGGCGACCACGACGCCGACGACGGACGCGGAGCCGACCGACGCCACCTTCCGACGCGCAGAGGTACTGCTAACGAAAACTTTCCGGATCCAGTTTGACGCCTGGGGGTAATTCTAAGGTAAGGAATCTATAACTAACTAATGTTTCTTACAGATATATCGTTACCGAAGGTAAGTAACTTGTGCTTTAGTGTCAGTGCTGTCTCCCCTTAAGGGCCATTGTTGTCTTTCGCACACCACAGTCAGTCACTTCATGGCTCTGCGCTTCTGGCGTGGAAAGTCGAGAAAAATACTGACGTCAGCACGCTGGGGTCGCGCCTATATAGACGACGTGGACATCACGACTATAACGAACCCAACGCCCACGACATCTCGCAGAGTCGACCGACGCAACCTATCGGCACGCAGGGGTGATGCTATCAAACATCTTCCGGATCCAGTCTGACGCGTGGAAGTTCAAAGGTAAGGAATCTGCGGCTAACTTATGTCTCTATCAGATAAGGTGTTACCGAAGGTAAGTAACTTGTCCGTCTAGTAGAACTCCATTAGACGTCATTATAAGATGAAATTACTTTTTTGCCACTGCGCCCTTATATGTCACCTGATCATTTTACACCCCTCGCTAGATGGTGTTTTACATTTTATGACCCATCTAGACAGCTTATGAAGGCTTGTAGAACATTATCTCTCGACAGTCACAGCCCTCCCCAGTAGACCTGAAGAACTTTTCTTCCTAAGTAGTTAGGCA
The DNA here is from genome assembly GCA_963921515.1 of Calotriton arnoldi. Classification (NCBI taxonomy): domain Eukaryota; kingdom Metazoa; phylum Chordata; class Amphibia; order Caudata; family Salamandridae; genus Calotriton; species Calotriton arnoldi. The sequence continues at coordinate 152,647 of CAWUFW010014038.1, forward strand.
GTTAAAATGCACATTGACAGTCAATTTCATTTGCTCCCTTGCATCAAATACCATGTTTCACTTTGTGACATCAACGTAGCCCATGCCTCTTTAAAACATTAAAGATCTTCGAAAATTTTTATCTTCTGTCGTTGTATGGAAAATGTCCTTCTTGAAAGTTACTAACTTAGCAGAAGACGATAACTCTTTCGTCATAATTTCTGTGTTAGGGTTTCCATAAAGAGACAGTTGTACCAAGAAGATTTCTTTTAATCTAAAGCTTTTATTAGAATTTCGTCTCTTCAGGTCTGCCAACCACCCTACCTCGTTGTTCCTCCACTGAGGAAAACCTATGCTACCGTAATGCTTCCGAGGCTCCTAACTTATACTTGAAATGAATGACTGCTTTTATGTCAAATTTTCTTTACACCTGGTTGTGGGAGTCAATTTATTAATGGGAGGGAGTAGGGGGAAGGACCCTCTCATCAGACATTCCAAAATGGGCGTTTTAGGGTGTTTTGTTTCTTCCAACATTTTGGTCTCCTGGCAACTGCCTTCTCTCGCTAGATTTGTGGTTTCGGGTGTGAGTGTCTCAGTATGGTTGAGACAACAAAAGGGAATGATTATTCGCATCAAAGTGTACAGATGGTCAGCAATGATCCCATAAGGGGCACCTTCAGATGTTAAGACTGTTCTGACTTGCTTCCTGCATTGAGAGCAGACATTTCCATTTTTTGTGCGATAGGCTAGCTGGAGGTTCACATACATGTCCCAAAATAGCTTTGTTGTGAAGGAGGGGTGAGCACAGTTGCTGTTAATCCTCTGTCTTACTAGAAAACTCGCCTATGTTTCAACTAATGGGGGAACAGTACAGAAATATTTTGTCGCATCAGTCCTAGTATTTTTTAATTCAAAGAGTAAAGCAGGGGTATGTCATTCTATTTTATGTGGAGTTGAGATTGCTAGCAAATACTCTAAGGTTCTTGAGTACTAGTTTCCAGTTTGAGATACAGCTACTATTATTACCACATCCAATTGTGTTCATTTTCTCGACCTTGAAAGGATAAAACTCTGAGTTTGTTTTTCAAGGGTATGAACCTGTGTCTGCAGTTTATACACAGATGTCAGAAAGATAAACCAGAGTGCTGTCTTACTCATATCGGAACTTCTGACATGCAAATTACAGGTAGATCTAAGCAGCTGACAACTCCCCCCACCTTCCCCACAATGTGTCCCTCCTCCATCCGCTGTCCTATAGGAATTCAGATCTGTCACATGCATCATTAAGCACGCACACATCCCTGCAGTCGACAAATCACCCCACCCCCAGCTGTCTTAACTGGGACTTGGTGCGTAAGACACATTACGCACAATCTCTGTGGGAAACTCTGAACCCTTTGAGGTGATTTACTGAGATGTAACCTTGACCTGCAGATTGCACAGTTATCTACAACATGTGTTCAATTCACTGAGCTAGGACCCGCATATTTTAGACTCTCAGAACAGAGGTATTATTGCAGGGTGCTGGTTAGGGCAGATCTCTTTGGTTTCTGTTACTCTCTGGATGCATCTGCACGAAAAGATATAACGTTTGACCAAAATGGTCTGTGCAGCCTGTTGCTTGAAACCTTGTCTGGTAAATACTGTCCCTGCCTCCCCAGTACATTGAGACGGTGGAGCTCCACTCCCACACTATTAGTGAAGGTACGAGTGCAAGACAATCGGGTAAGGGGGTAAGGAAAATAATCCACATAGTGTTTCTGGTACTTAGTGGCAGCATCCCCCACCTGTTCGCCCTCCCAGATCCCACAAACTCAGACCACACCAATTTCACATTTATGGAAGAATTGAGGCTGGTGTTTATTAGGCAGTATTCCAACTTTCAAGCAATCCTTCAACAACCGTTTCCTTCTTTATTCAACAAGCCTGTGCTCTCCTTATCATAGCCACAAGCACTGTGCCCTACATTCAGTGCCTGCCAGTCTGCCTAGGTGACCTATCACCATGGGTGTAACCATTCCCTCACATTACGGGCAAGCGTCTGCTTCCAGCCCAGCTGGATGACCTCCAACTTCTGGCCGTAACCGTACCTTTCCCTTGGGGCAAGCGTCTGCTTCCAGCCCAACCGGTTGACCATTCACTTCTGGTACAACCACACATTTCCTTCCAGGCAAGCATCTGCTTCCAGTCCACCGGGTGACCATCCACTTCCGTTGTAACTATTCATTTCATTACAGGGAAGCATCTGTTTCCAGCCCATGAATGGATTGATAACCTGGGTGAAAGTCTCCACCTTTCCTTGCAAGGTGACCCGCTCACCTGTCCACCAACTTCTTCCGGGCCATAGGCTCTGCCATTGATTGTTTCCTTCCGGTTTAACCCACAAGGCGATTGTGGTAGCCTGCCAGTACCCCCATGGTCCTGACTGTCACCTGTCTGTGGCCTGTTCCCCTCCGGAAATCTCCCATTTTTCCTTAGGATTGCATTGTAAGTACCGCCATACCTTGCTGGGAGCTTCCGCTGCCGGCAAGGCCCCCCACCATAGGTGCGCCTCAAATCTTCCAATCTACCAACAATCCCTTGCATTCAATGTCGCCCTTATGTTCTTTAGAAATACATCCATCCCAATGTCCGACAGGTGCACCCCATCCGGACTGTAATAGCCTGGTTGTCGTAAGTTAAGATGTGGTTAATCCTACCTAAACCCGCCCCCAACAGGAATTTGGCCATGAGTCTTTTTAGGTTCCTTCTTGACAACTCTATACTCCTTTGGGATATAGCACCTACCCAGGACCTCCTGGGAATGATCTCTGACCATACCACTTCTGTGCTTTCCATGGTCCTGGCCAAGCCAGTGAGGGATTCCTTCATAATCGGAAACAAATTGCCCCTACCCATAACTGGGAGGTCATTTCCATCCAAGTGGGTGATCACAATGCCTGGGTTTCTTGCCTGGATTAGCGTGCCTGAACAACACCTTACAATTCCCTCCACTTCAACCCTGGCTTTCCAAACCATTCCACCCTTGCACGCTGAAACAAGAATGCTGGATTCCCCCCATTGTTGCCAGCTCTTTCCACCTCCCTGGACATGTAAGAGTACCCAATGGTTTTGCACTCTGTGGATTTGAACACAAACACAAAAAGGGTGATGAAGAATGAGCCCGTAGTAATGACTAGTTTATAACTTTTATCAAGCATGTCATTTTTGCATGCATTATCGTACCAAAGTCAATATAAAGTTATTCCCCGAACCTGCATTCTAGTTGCCTATTCATTGACGGCTGTTTGGGCATATATATACCCGGAACCTATTAGATCCCCATCTCCTGATTTTTTAATTGCTTTTGCAGACAGTCCTTCCTGGAATGCTGTTGTGCGTGCCCCAGTGGGATATGAATGCGTGGTAAAGTATGGCCCTGAAGCCCTGCTATATTTACTTCTGACGCCAACACCTTTTTAAACTGATATATTGTCAAAGGTGTCCCATCTTTGTGGGTGAGGAGATATGCCTCACCTTCGAGCCCTGCCCGTTCATTCATGTACCCTGCCGGGAGCCTAACCGGGCAATATGGGCTTTACCCCTCCATCTTTATTTAGTGAGGTACTCTTTCCTCTGCCCACCTGATCTTAAATTGCCTGACTCATATGGTCACGTTGTGTAGGCCCAAGCGCATATCCTTAACCAAAAAGGCCCTGCTGCTTTTGTCACCCTTGGATCTGGCTACCAGCTCGCTAACCCAGAAAGACCAAAAAAAGGCAAGTGAGAAATCTGTACTAAATAGCGTAGTCTGAAAGTGTTAGTGGCATACCAAGGGCAGGTGGTCAATCAGTACTTTTAGCGTTAGGAAATCTATTGGTGACCTTGTATGCAGTTTCATATTTTCAGATTTGGCCCATCCTTTTCAAGGCTTCCCTGAGAACAAAACCTTTTGTGGGATCCTCTGAAGCCTTCAGCTTTACATTGTATGCTATTGCCGCCAGATGCTCTGAGACCCAAGACCTAGATTTCCTTGCACCCCTGGCCCGCACCACCAATGCCACAAAATCTTCTTTTGCACTAGAAACCCCAGATGCAATGTCCGCGAAAGTCTCCATACAACGCGGTACCATTGCCTGGAACCTTTCCCACTGCAGGCGAGAAAGAGCATCAACTGCCTGATTCTGCCCTCCCTGCACATGCTTTGCCCTAACTTCGATATTGTACTAGAGACATGTGCGTGCCAGATGCCTTAACAAGCTCAATACATTAGGCCATGATGCTGCTTGCACATTAATGGTGTGGACAGTTGCCAAGTTATCTGACAGTATGACCAATTTCTTGTTGGCCAGGTGATCCGACCAAAGCAGCAATGACACCAGAATGGGAAAGAGCTCTAAAGCTGTGATATTCCCTGTCAGGCCAGACTTGCTTCAAACAGCTGGCCATATCCTTGCACTCCAAACCGTACCCAATATTGCTCCAAAGGCACAACATGAAACTGCTCATTTGTTGTCCTCAGTGATGGCCACACTCTAACTCCATTGAAATTGTCTAGAAAAGGCAGCCACATTCGCAGGTCCTCTTTCAGCCATGCCCCCAACCACACAAAATGATGATTTCGAGTAGTGCCTGCTGTTTGCCATCCCAACCATCTTGAAAAGACTCTCCCCACCTGAATGACCCTTGATGCAAAATTGAGCTTACCAAGCAGCTCTTGAATATCTTTTAATGTTGCTTTCTCCTTTGCTAGCACCCTCTTAATCGCTGCTGCAAACTCCTTTATCTTTTCAGCTGGGAGGCGAGAGACCCCTTCTGTGGAGTCCAGCTCGATCCCCAAAAATGTCAACCTAGTTGTGGGGCCCTCTGCCTTCCCTGCTGCCAAAGGTTCTCCTAATCCTTGAGAAGTGACCTCGAAGGTTGCCAACGCTTGCGCGCAGTCAGAGGAGTTCGCTTTACCCACAAACAAGAAATCATCTAGGTAAATAGAGCTTGCCACCCAGCGGCTGTACCCTGTTTGTTGCCCACTTCAAGAAATAACTAAATGCCTCGAAATAAGAGCATGTTACTGAATATCCCATGGGCATACACCTGTCGTAGTATAGTTTTCCTTTAAACTGAAACCCCAACAATTGGAAGCTTTCCGGATGCACTGGCAGCAGCCTGAAAACAGATTCAACATCAGCTTTATCCTTGAGGTCATCCACTCCTGCTTCCCAGACTAATTCTATAGCTTCACCAAATGAAGCATAGGAGACTGATCATATATCCTGGCTCAGCCAGTTGTTGATTAAGTTCCCTTTGGGATGAGAGAGGTGGTGGATCATTCTATATATGCCTGCCTCCTCTTTTGGAACAATCCCTAGTGGAGGGATGATAAAATTCTTTAGGGGAGGTTTGCCAAATGAGCTTGCTATCCTATCCAACTACAGCTCCTTTTCTATTTTTTCCGCCACTGTGTCTGGCAACGTCTCCGCTGAGCGGAGGTTCCTAGACCACCTTCTTGACAATGAGTAAAGAATTCTGAACCCCTTCTTAAAACCCCAAAGAAGTAATTCCCTCTCCTCTTCCTTCAGATACTCGTTCAAAAGTGTTGCTAGGATATCAAAATGGATCAGGAATGTGCCTTTCGCTAACGGAGTAAAGCTACGGCTGCCCATTGAATATAGAGCCCGATGTAGGTCTGACATGGGATTTGCAAGAGAAGACCGGGTGACCACCTCCGCACCGTGAGCATCCATGCTGGAATTTGCATGCCACACCCCAGGAGCAGTTGCCTGCATTGAATAGGCGGCAGGTGTTGCCCCGTGGTTTCAGCTGAAGCGGAGGCTTGAACCTGTTTGCTACCTGATGTCCGAAATGACTGCACTTTTTCCTGAGGTGGCTGGTAGTGACCCCTAACTAACTGCCCGTGTCTTGTAAATGTGTCTTAGGTAGCTGGCAGTGCAGGCAAACCACCCTGAGGTTGATCACAATGCGGCATCAGTTTTGTCTGCACCGAGCAAGAAGGCAGTCCCATACCCACCAGCGACTGTGGGACCTTACCCCAGCTGGACCACAAACTCAACTGGCCATTTACAACTTGGTGTGACTGTCTTCCATCCTGCAGTTCAGACATTTGGAAAACATTATCTAGATGTTGGCTGGGCACCCCAAGTACCAGCTGTCATCGCACCATCCCTAACCGTTGTTGGGCCCGCGCTCCGAATGTTTGCTGCTGTGCTAAACCCATCCAAGCGGGGTGGTGCCCCTGGCTGACTAAAGAAGGCTGATGACTTGGGCCAATCCCAGTTACTTGGTGCTGAGAACACCCAAGGTTGAGTGGATCCCCAGGCGATGGTATGTTCAGTTTGAACCTGACCGCCTTTGATTGCTGGAAGCCAGCCAGTAGTTGTTGAGCCAATCCTGACTGAGTGTTTGTCAGAGACTGTGCTGGCATACTGTTTACTTGCAATCCATGCCCCCATAGTTGCGTGGGCCACTGGTGTAATCCAAGTCCTGCCCAAAATAACCCTACCTAATATCCTACACCAGACCCCATATGCTCCATCAATTCTTCAGCCTCTCTTTTATCCCAAGACATGCCTGGTGTCTCCTCCATGCGTTGGCGGAAGGCTTAATCATATTGCAGCCAAACCATTTTTCCATAACTCATGAACCGTTCTTAAATAGCCTGGTTGTGCCTAATTAAAGCTGGACCTTGCCTCTGGTATTTTTCTAAAATTATGGCTGCTAACAAAGCAAATGCATCCAACCGGTTCACAATATTCTCCTCTGGCCTAACCCTCTTTCTACCCTTTCTTTCCTTGCCTTGTCCAGAGCCCTTAAATGTATCCGCAACCCTGCGTACATGTTCCAGTAAGGTGAAAATATGTATGAATTCTCTCTTCCACACTCTTCTTCAACCTCCTGTGAAATATGCCATGCCAGTGACCCCCTCCCACTCAAACCTAACGCCTCCCTCCATCGCTTGGTGGGATGGTGGTAGGCTTTTTGACTTCTGATGTGCTTGCAAGGGATATTCATTCATCTACACCACCCTCCCACACATCTGTTGGACACCCATCCTCTGATCCACCTGCCATCCTCCTTTTTTTGCCCTTTATCACCCTTGAGAGTGTGTTTCCAGTCTGCTCCTTCCACTTCTTGAACAGTCTTAGCATAGCCTAAGAGAACTCACCAAATTCACCAGTTTCATGTGTTAGTGTACCCTCTTTGTTAGAAGGTTCCTTCTCCCATCGGCCGGACTGGCACTGATGCATGCACGAAGGATGGTCCTGCACCTTTGTCGGCGCTATCAGCTGTCACCGCCTTCATCTCTTCATGTGCCCTTTTGGGTTTCTTTGCTCGTAATGGCCCCCACCCCTCCCCGTTAGCCTTCTTCTTAGTATCACTCTGCTCCACCCATGGCAATGAGTAAGTATGACCAGTCGTTGTAAAAATTCCCATTTATAACTCCTCCATGTCCTTCAAACGTCCACTTTGTTGGGGGTAGGGCACCCGCATCTGGGCCTTGGCCGGCTCCCACCCCTCCTAACTGTTGGCTTTTGCTATTGCGGCTAAGTAGGCCCAAAACTGCTCTGAATCTCTCCAGCCAGGTAATTCACCTCCAGGCCCCCCCCTGCTAGGTGTTCCGTGGCCAGATCTATTTCAAAGCTGCACTCCCTCCTTTCCCATCCTTCCTCCGGACTGGTCTGGTGCATGCCCCCTTTTGCAGCTGACCTAAATGAAGTAGGCGTTAGATTTCTAAAAGGTGGACATGGCATTTGGTGGACTGGGGGGGGGGGGGCGGGAGAACATTTATTCCCTTGTTAGTGAAACCTGAACATATGCCAAGGAGACGGGATAGGCAAGGGGTGCATGCAACTGCAAATATAGAATCTCTAGGAGAAAGAGGGCCCATTGCCATGCGCCTGCGGTTAAATACCCTCCACCCCTAAGGCCAAATTCCTATAGGTAAATCTATGACTGGGCTGAACCCAGTGTCCCACTCCACTGCCCAGTAACTTCCCTGCCTTTCTATATCCCTCTCATTACCCCTGCCCAGTCTGGGTTCTACTCCCTGGAGGGGGGTCTCCACTAAGGCCCATGGACCAGCCAAATCCCCCACCCCTTCGGCACCAAGGGGCATAGTCTTTGCTCTCCCTCCATCAAACCTCCCACCCAGCCGTCTCCCTTCAGAAACATCAGTAGTACTACAACTATGCTGGCTTCATTGCGTTATAACGCTTTTTTTTTTTAGAACTTTAAGCCATGTTGCAAAGCAGCTCAACTGCTGGGAGACATGTAAAAAAACATTGACAAAGCCAATAATTTTTCATAGGCAAAACCTGCTGGCTTTGCCAATGCTTGGTGTGTTTGTTTCAGCCTAGCATCAGGAAACTTTTCAGGTAGTACTGCGCCCAATCAAATATATATATGTGATCAAGGACGTGGGCGGCCGATACGCGTTATGGCGGACAGTCCAGAATGAACACTTTCAGCACGAAAAATTGTGGTCCGTGTCCGTTTTGTCCCTCAAAGGACTTGGTGAAAGCAGAGTTTTAGATATATATGTATATATATATATATATATCTCCAAATATCCAAAAACACCCCTAACTTCCTCCAAAAAGAGAGGGGCACAGACACCGATGTGTATTGCTCTTGTTTATTGTAGTTTAGTCAGCATGACGCGTTTCGGCCAGTCCTGACCTTGATCACATACACTCCGCGAGAGCTCAACTTTAATTTATAATCATCACATGGTGCATAAACATGAAAGACCTTCTAAAAATATCCGATAAAACCCAATTTTAAACATTACAATTGCAGTAAAAACCGAAAGAGATATAGGCTGTTACTTATACTGAGTTATTTAATACATAAAGTGCATAGTGGTTCAAGTATCCAGAATAATTGGAACAAATGATCTTTGCCAAATCATGACCTCAGGAACTGAGTGGTTCTGGAGGTGTTACCCTAGATGAATTCATAATATTGGTCTTACCATCAAACACCCGCTATCAGATATTATTCAAAATACATCGCTGTATAAATACAGAGACATATAAATAAAGGCATATAATAGATAAAGACATATAACTGTATAAAATACACCACTGGATTCACATTGTGAAAGCAACTCTAAGATATCCATGAGCAGGCATAAATACGGTTCAAACCTAATGCTGGTTCCTGTAAATTGGACTCCCAATGCAATTTATATTAAACAGCAGGCTAAATCCAAAATATAACAAACTAATGGGATGTCATTCAATTGAAGCAAAATGACTTCTCATCGCATCCTGCATATAGAACACCCATAAAAAGATTTTTTGAGAGGATACAATATTGCCAATATGGAACACCTGCATATCATCACTACAAAGCAACCAAGTTCCCTACATCCCTACTATGACAAATACCTCTTTAAAATGACTGCAACTTATAAATCCACCAAAAAGTGCATAAATCAACATAAGTAATGAAGGGAAGATAGCAGCAAGATACCTAAAAACAAGACAGTGGTCATAGCGTTAGTTCTTTCAAGGATAGACTACTGCAATGGGCTTTATTCTGATCTACCTAAGAAATACTTGAAAATGTTACAGACTGTTCAAAATGCAGCAGCTCGACTCATCACAAAGATTCCTAGATTTGTATCAGTCTCTCAAGCCATCAGCAGTCTTCATTGGCTGCCAGTAAGGAAACGTATCATTTTTAAGAGACTCTGCACAGCCTATAAGGCCCTACAAGGCCAATGTCCGATGTACCTCAGAGACTGGATTAGATGGTATTTACCAAATAGGACTCTCCGCTCAAGTTAGTCTTGAGATCTGTGTGTTCCCCTGTATAGACGAACTACCTGGGGTGGCAGGAGCCCTATACAGTGTATGGATTTGCACTGGAATCACCTCCCTTGGGAACTGAAAAAATGCTACTTCCCTGCTTAGGTTCAAGAAGGAACTAAAGAGCTGGCTGTTCTCCTGGGATCTTTGAGTGATGTGTCCTTTTTGGGAAAGTTGATGTTCTGGCTTTTGGGTCCTTTCTGTCATGGGTAGCGTCAAGACGCCTCCGGGCAATTGCTAGCTCTTTATAACAAGCATTTGCAATGCAATCGGTCTCGCCTTTGGGACCTTATATGTATTTAGCTATGCAGCACATTAGCCTGGGTGCTGAAACATCTACTGTTTTTTAACATGGATTGAAAGTAAGCACCAAACTCCGTGACACACCAGGTATGGGAACACATGGAGAGAAATATTGCCTTTCAGCAGGAAATGGTATAGTCCAAAGCTCTGTTTTTAATATAAAATAAGGGCCTTCGGTGGTCATATCACTGAAAATACAAGATTTGAAAAAAATATTATTGTCTATGGGTGCTCGTGAAAGACAATTTCTATGGACTGGAATCTAGAGAATGCTAAAGTGAATCTGGTATTTTACTGACCTTTGCTGGTCGTTTTCTATCAAGAAAGTTAAATAGAGGCAGTTGCCAGAAAAATTTAAAAAGAAAGTCCCTCAGCAGAAAGCATTTTTGGTATTTTACTGACCTCTGCTGGTCGTTTCCTATCAAGACAGTTAAAAAGAGGCAGTTGAACTGAAAAAAAAGTCCCTAAGCGGAAGCAGACAAGTCCTAGGGCTGTTCTCCAGAACCCACAAAGTACATACACATATAAGTATATAATAAGTATATACTAAAGTATATACAAGAGGTCTCGAATGCTCGACCTAATAAGTATATAATAAGTATATACTAAAGTATATACAAGAGGTCTCGAATGCTCGACCTAAAAATTAAATCAAATCAAACTCTAAGATATCCATGAGTAGGCATAAATACGGTTCAAACCTAATGCTGGTTCCTGTAATTTGGACTCCCAATGCAAGTTATATTAAATAACAGGCTAAATCCAAAATATAACAAACTAATGGGATGTCATACAATTAAAGCAAAATGACTTCTCATCGCATCCTGCAAATGGAACACCCACAAAAAGATTTTTTGAGAGGACACAATATTGCCAATATGCAACACCTGCATATAATCACTACAAAGCAACCAAGTTCCCTACATACCCACTATGATAAATACCTCTTTAAAATGACTGCAACTTATAAATCCACCAAAAAGTGCATAAATCAACATAAGTAATGAAGGGAAGATAGCAGCAAGATACCTAAAAAACTCCAATGGGAATCACATGTGCAACAACCCCAACAAATATGAAGGAGATGAATAAAGTAATACATATATTGAGGGTAAACCTCTAAAGATAATTATGAAAATCATAATCTGTATTAAGACCATTGGGAGCCCTAGAATCAAGGTTCAAAATATAACGTGTCTCAAGTTGTCTGAGCAACCTCTCTCGATTACCTCCCTGGATCAATTTCGGAACAGCATCAATCACAAAGTATCTGATGTGATTCAAGTTACTGTTATGATGTTAAAGTGCCTCACGACTGGATAACTCTGATCCCTGTTGGTAATGGCTCTCAAATGCTGAAGCACCCTCTTATGTACCTGTAACTTGGTGCTCCCCACAAACTGCAAACTGCAGTCACATTCTGAGACATAGACAGCAAATTCATTTTTGCAGTTGTACACACCTGCCATGGGTTGCTGTTTCTCACAGAAAGGGGTAACAAATTCGCTGGTATTCTTACCAAATTTGCATGCACTACATGAGCTGCATTTATAACACCCTTGTCGTGGCTGTAACCAGCTCCTTCTGGTCACAATTTCAGGACTGGTCTTTACCAGAGCATTCCTCATACGTGGTGCCTTGCGAAAATTAATTGAGGGCCGATTATTGAGTGTAGGACCCAAAATAGGACCCCCCCTACACTAATGATCAATATCTGTTGTATATGACCCTTATTTCCTTCTCCTGTTTGCTAAAAGTCAGAATAAGTTTGATAGCAGGATCTAGGACTTTTTGACCCCGATCAAACAGCAGAGTCTCCCTACTTTTCTGATCGGTTTTCTTAATGGCCCTGTCCAATACTGTCTTTGTGTAGCCCCTCTGTATAAATAACGCAGTCATTTCCTCCTGCATCTGGATAACATCTGCAGAATAACTGCAGTTCCTTCTCAGCCGGAGCATCTCCCCATTAGGGATACTATTCCTCAAGTGTTTGGGATGAAAGCTGTTAGCATGTAATGTCGAGTTCCTTGCAGTGGACTTTCTATGAAGACAGGTTTCAATTTTGTTGTCCTTAATATAGACTCTCAAGTCCAAAAACTCAACCTCCTGACTGCTGATATGGGCCATATGTGTATATATATGTATGTGTATATATATATATATATCTGAAAGAGACACGTTAGTGATAGATGCCTTACCTTAGAATATTCCCAGGCGTCAGACTGGATCCGGAAAGTTTTGCTAGCAGTACCCCTGCGCGCCAGTAGGTGGCGTCGTGCGGCTCAGCGTCCGTCGCTGGCATCGTGAGCGCCGAGATGACGTCATGGAGACTACTTAGGCGACACCCATGCGCGCTGACGTCAGTTCTTTCTTTTTCCGCGCCAGAAAGCGCAGATCCGGTTAGAGCACGGACCCTAGTCACTTTTTGACTATCTCTTTTGAGACTTTTGTCTCCCCTTTTTTCCAGTTGGTTTCCTGGTGCACGTAGGGATGCCTGGATTTAAGTCTTGTGGGGCCTGCCGTCGCAACATGTCGGTGGCGGACCCCCACGATGTCTGCCTCTACTACCTGGAGACTGACCACGACTCCCGGTCCTGTCTGGACTGTTGCGCCATGGCCCGAAGGCCTTGAGGGAGCGGCACCGGAAGCTGCTGGAGGTCCGGCACTCGTCCCAGCGCCGTTCCCGGTCCAGGGGCCGTTCCAGGGAACGCTCGCGGGGCCACAGTCATCGCTCCTCGGGCTCCAAGTCTTCACCCTCGGATTCGGGTAAGAGACGACACAAAAAGAAATCGAAGAAGCGTGTTCGCTCTCCGACGTCCCCCCGCCAGTCCTCGGATGCGGATGAGGGGGACAGGGGCCTTGCCCCTGCGGCTCCTTTGGAGCTCGAGAGTCCCGCGGCCTACCCGCCTTACCCGGGTCCGTCGGCGACTCCCGCACAGGTGCAAGAATTTCTTGCGACCATGGACCGCCTTTTTAGGCCTCGGGCCCCGCAGTCCCGTGTCTGGATCCTGTTGGACCGCCGGCGGATCCAGCTTCGGCGCCACAGGATCCTGCGCCGCTGGCTCCGGCCACGGCACCACAAGGTCCAACGCTGCCGGCTCCGGCCCTAGTGCCGCCTCCGGCGCCGCAGTGGGTGCCTTTCGGCCCGCCATTACACAGGTTCCAGGACCATTTTGTTCCCACCTGGGATCCGCATTGGGGCACGGCGCCGGTTCGGCCCCGACCGGCGCCGTTCTCGGTGCCGTTTCCGACGCCGTTCCCGACGCCGTATGTTCCCTCTCCGGCTCCTGCCCCGCCGCCGCTGTCGGTACCACCGGCGGCGGAGGTGGAGGACAACTGGGAGGGGTCCGAGGACCCTCTCGCCCATCAGTGTGACTCCGAGCAGGACTGGGCGGACGACTTGGAGGACGCCGGCGACCTCGACGTCTCTTCTGACCCGAGGTTTGCCTCTCCCCCGCCTACTATGGAGGAGGGTGCCTCCTACACGATGGTGCTCCGTCGGGCAGCTGAGGTCCTCCACCTTGATCTCCCTATGGTGGCCCTCAAAACTAACATCCTTACTGAGGTGCTCCAGACGGCGACCACCTCGTCGGAGCCCCTGCTCCCGTTTAACGACGCCCTTACCGACGTCTTGCTGGGCACTTGGTCGCGGCCATCCACTGGGGCCCCTGTGGATAAGAATGACGCCAGGCGTCATAGCTCGGCGCCGGGTGACCCCGCTTTTTTGACCACTCATCCTACGCCTGAGAGTCTGGTCATCCAAGCTTCGACGGCGCAGAGTGCCTTTCCACGGCTCCGCCGGACAAGGACTCTAAGAAGCTGGAACAGTTCGGTAAACGTTTGTTCTCTTCGGCCAGCTTGGGGCTGCGGTCAGTGAATACCGCCTGCCTCTTGGGCCGCTATTCCCACGCGGTGTGGGACACAGTTGCGCAGGTGTTACCTCAGTGTCCCGAGGAGACCCAAGCTGTATTGTCCCAAGCCATTGCAGAAGGTAAAGATGCGGCTAAGTTCGCCATTCGGTGTGGTTTAGACACCGCGGACTCCTTAGGTAGAGCGATTTCTACGACTGTGGCGCTTCGTCGCCACGCCTGGCTCAGATCTACTGGGATCTCGCCAGATGTCCAAAGCTCACTCATGGAAATGCCCTTTGATGGCACTCGCCTGTTTGGCGATAAGGCCGACAGTGCGCTGGAGCGTTTTAAGGACTCGCGGGCCACGGCCAAGTCCTTAGGTCTTTCCACGAAAAGCCCAGCCACTCCTGGGTTTCGTTCCTTTCGTGGCAACGGGAGGGGCGCCCAGGCACGTTCTTTCAACAAGCCTGTGCAGAACCAGCCTCAATGCGGCCGCGGTCGCGGCTTCCGCAGGGGCGGATCTGGGAATCAGCGTGGGGGTCAGTCCACCTCCGCCGCTTCGGCCTCCAAACCTTCCTAATCCGAGCCTTGTGGGGCACCCCACGCCAGTGGGTGGCAGGGTCCGCCTTCATCTCTCCCACTGGCACGCTATCACTTCGGACAAGTGGGTGTTGCAGATCATCCGCAAGGGTTACGCCCTTCCCTTCCAGTCCACCCCTCCAGCCATGCGCCGCCTCAGTTCCACCGCATGTCGGGGGACCACTTGGCACTTCTCCGGCAGGAAGTCATGGCCCTCTTGGCCAAGGGGGCCATCGAGCGTGTTCCTGGGCCAGACCTAGGGGGTGGTTGTTATTCTCACTACTTTCTGGTCCCCAAGAAGGACAAGGGGGGCTTGCGCCCCATCTTGGACCTCAGGAACGTCAATCGCTTCCTCCGGAAGGAGAAGTTCAAGATGTGGACTCTAGCTCAGGTCTTGGCTGCCCTCGACCCTGGAGACTGGATGGTAGCGTTGGACTTGCAGGACGCATATTTTCACATCCCCATCCTGCCGGCCCACCGGCGTTACCTGCGGTTCACGGTAGGCCAGGAGCATTTTCAGTTTGCCGTGCTCCCCTTCGGCCTTACCAGCGTCCCTCGGGTGTTCACGAAGGTGATGACTGTGGTCGCAGCTCATCTGCGCAGGTCAGGGGTGTCAGTCTTCCCCTACCTCGACGACTGGTTGTTGCAGGCGGGCTCGCCCCAGGCAGTCGTCACCCACCTTCAGACTACGGCCGACCTCTTGCATTTGCTGGGGTTCTCCATCAACGTGCCGAAGTCGCACCTGAGTCCCTCTCAGAAGCTCCCCTTCATCGGAGCGTTTCTGGATTCGACGCTGTTTCGGGTTTATCCTCCCGAGCAGCGAGTCTGGGATATTCAGGCTATGATTCCGATCTTTCAGCCTCTATCCCGGGTTTCAGTCAGGATGACCCTCCGGCTCCTGGGCCTGATGGCCTCCTGCATCCTGCTGGTGCAACATGCCAGATGGCATATGCGGGCTCTGCAGTGGGACCTGAAGTTCCAGTGGCCACAGCATTAGGGCGACCTGTCCGATCATGTCCAGATCTCGGAGGGCACTGCACGACAATTGCAGTGGTGACTCACGAATCGCGATTGGGTCAATGGCAGATCCCTCTCCCTTCCCCAACCGGAGCACACAGTGGTGACGGATGCGTCCCTCCTGGGATGGGGTGGCCACTTGGGAGAGGCGGAGATCAGAGGCCTCTGGTCTCCGGCGGAGTCCCGGCTCCATATCAATCTTTTGGAGCTTCGGGCGATCCGGCTTGCACTGAAGGCATTCCTTCCCTCTGTCCGGGGAAGTGTAGTGCAGGTGTTCACGGACAACACCACCGCCATGTGGTATTGCAACAAGCAGGGCGGGGTGGGGTCGTGGACCCTATGTCAGGAGGCTCTGCGCCTCTGGACTTGGCTGGAACGTCAAGGCATTACCTTGGTGGTTCAACACCTGGCAGGTTCTCTGAACGCCAGGGCGGACGAACTCAGCCGCCGGTGCTTGATGGATCACGAATGGCGTCTGAACTCGGACGTGGCGCAAGGTCTCTTTCTGCAGTGGGGAGAGCCTTGGTTAGATCTATTCGCCACCGAAGAGAATGCGCAATGTCATCAGTTCTGCGCGTTGGAATTTCCAAGGCGGCACTCGCTCGGCGACGCTTTTCGTCGCGAGTGGAGTTGCGGTCTGTTGTACGCCTTTCCGCCTATACCACTTCTGCCCAGAGTGCTGAAGAAGGTTCGGCGCGACCGGGCCCAAGTCATCCTTGTGGCTCCGGATTGGGCACGAAGATACTGGTATCCCGAGCTACTCAACATGGCGATCGATCCCCCGATCCGACTGCGTCTTCGGGAGGATCTTCTGTCGCAGCAGCAGGGGACGGTCCTCCACCCGAACCTGTCCAGCCTCCACCTCCATGCGTGGAGATTGAGCGGCAGCAGTTGACAGCTTTCGATCTTCCTACCGAAGTCTGTGATGTCATTCTGGCAGCCAGGCATCCCTCCACTAAAACGGTATACGCCTGCAGGTGGAACAAGTTTGTGGCATGGTGCACATCTAAGACTGTGGATCCCCTTTCTGCCCCTCTTTCCGTGGTCCTTCTGTTCCTTCTTTCTTTTGCCCAGCAGGGCTCTGCTCTGGGCACAATCAAAGGTTACCTTTCGGCCATCTCCGCCTTTCTCCAGCTTCCAGATCAGCCTTCTCTTTTTAAGTCCTCGGTTGTTAACCGTTTCCTGAGAGGCATTACGCACACGTTTCCTCCGTGCTGTTCATTATGCCTCAATGGGACTTAAACCTTGTCTTGACATATCTGATGTGCGCTCCCTTCGAGCCCCTTCATACCTGTCCTTTGCATCTTCTCACTCTCAAGATGGCTTTCCTGGTAGCTATCACCTCTGCCAGGAGAGTGAGTGAGCTCCAGGCTCTTTCTTCCAAACCTCCTTTCCTTTCTGTTCATCCGGACAAGGTGGTTTTAAGGCCCCGTCCTTCTTTCTTGCCAAAGGATGTCATTGGTCGCAGTCACTGGCGGAAAGTCAAGGGACGGAGAAAACTTGGTCCGAAGCAGAGTGGGTTTAGCGAAAATAACCCATGACTAGTTCGGTGGTTCCCAGGGACAGTAAATCAGCACGGGAGTCCAGGGCTCCCCGTAGGCAGTGTGTTAAAAAGCCAAATTGAATCGTCAAGTGAGATCAAGCAGACTAAAGCTGCGCAGCTGGGTATTGCATGAAGCCACCAGGGCAGTATCAATTTATTTAGTTGGGAGACAGGGCATTTAATGGGTGCCTGAAGCCGTGCAGACGGAGACGTCCTGCTGCTGCTGTTGCTGGCTAATGAATTAGCCAGCAACAGCAGCAGCAGTCTGCTTGATCTCACTTGACGATTCAATTTGGCTTTTTAACCGCCAGTGACTGCGACCAATGAGTACAATCACCAATTAGCTCACCATTGTCCTGAAGATGAACCCCAATAATTGGGTTCGAAACGTCGTCGACCATTCTACAACATGAACTCCTTGTAGCTTGTATAAATCATTTAGGGAGTTCAACTATATTGTTGTCAATGCGATGCCTTTTTAAAAATTCACTATCACTATTTCACGTCACGCTTTCTTTCACTTATTGTGTGAGCACCCTATAAATTGAAATTTATGCGAATAAATATCTGTCATTCTGTGCCCTACATGACCCTTTACGGACTCTTTTTCTTGCTCCCTATTGAATTAAATTCATTTTTTGAACAATACAGTGCCCCTCTCTGGGTCACCTCTCGTTCTATCTAAAGCGCACACAACAGTTTCGGGTGGATGACCAGCTCTTTGTTGGCTACATGGGCGCCAAAAAAGGTCGGGCCGTGCACAAACGCACCATCTCTCGGTGGGTCGTTTTGTGCATCAAAGCATGTTACTCCTTGGCTAAAAAGGAGCCTCCTGTGGGGCTGCGTGCCCATTCTACCAGGGCAACAGCAGCCACTACTGCCTTGGGACGCGGCATTCCCTTGCAGGATATTTGTCAGGCAGCCACGTGGGCCTCGCTGCACACATTTACCAAGCATTACTGCCTTGACAGTCAAGTTCGGAGAGACGGCTTCTTTGGCCGTTCTGTTCTCCGTGACTTTCTGGTGTAATCTATTCGCAGACCCACCACCGGGGATGGTATTGCTGGGGTATCTATTCTAAGGTAAGGAATCTATCACTAACGTGTCTCTTTCAGATGCACAAGTTACTACTTGTGTAACGATATATCTGTAAGAGACATTAGTTAGTGATAGATTCCTTACCACCCCACCCATCCTCCCCGTTCTGCGAACTGATTTCTAGGGTTAAGGTCATCCCTTTTAGGGCCCTAGTTTCATGGCACCAGTGGTCAGTTTCTTGCATGGCTCTGCGTTCCTGCGCGGAAAGTCGTGTACAGAACTGACGTCAGCGCGCATGGGTGGCGCCTAAGTAGTCTCCGTGACGTCATCTCAGCGCTCACGATGCCAGCGACGGACGCGGAGCCGCACAACGCCACCTACTGGCGCGCAGGGGTACTGCTAGCAAAACCTTCCGGATCCAGTCTGACGCCTGGGGATATTCTAAGGTAAGGAATCTATCACTAACTAATGTCTCTTACAGATATATCGTTACACAAGTATTAACTTGTGCATATATATATATATATATATATATATATATATATATATATATATATATATAAATATATATATATATAAATCCAAAGCTGTAGGCTTTGGCCATTTCACAGCTCGGCATGGATAGCACTGTGCTAATCCTATGCTTAAAGACTTTGCTGTAGAAATGGAAAAAGACTTTGTCCCATTCTATCTCGGCGTGGATGGCACTGTGATAATCCTACGCTTAAAGACTTTGATAGAAAAGCAGACATTTGAGGTGAGCAAATTTAGAGTGTTGCTGGTGTTGAGTGTTCTATATTGGAGCTGGTTTCCACCTAAACTTGAGAACTACCCAGAGTTCTCTGCTTCTTTTTTTGCATATATATATATATATCCCACTACAAATTAAACAGATTTATTACTACTCATTTCAGCTTCCTGGTAAGGATGAAAGACTGTGATTTGAGCCTTTGAGTGGATGTTTGCGAACAGATGTATGAAACAGGCTCTTATTCCACTCTGATGTCTCACCAACTTTACCATGGCACTGATATCACGATGAATTTTTGTGCGGCCTTTCTACATACTTTGCCTTCTCCATACAAGGGACACAGGGAGCCTTTTTAACCAACAGAGAGTTTTGTGTCCAGGGCTCATCATTGGCGCTAATCCCTTTGGGAAGCTGTTTTAGTGGCCTGACCTGGCACCCATGAGGACACTTGGGTGTGAAATACTATAAGGCCCATTTAGGAGACCACAAAAAGCAGGCGAAGAACATTCCAACATAGTTTTTCATTTTGAGGAATGACGAGGAGGCGGGGCTATGGGAGGGGAGAGAGAGGATAGATTAAGAAGGTGCTCGTAGCATACCTCACTTTTCTGTATCTTGACCTAGGACAGGGGGAAAGTAGGCCTATAAATCTCAAACAAAACTAGAGATGTGACAGAAAGAGAGGAGGTGTGATGGAAAGAAGGTGTTGAGCAGAGAAGAAGGGGGGTCATACAGAGATAGGACGTGTAAGAGAACGGGGAGAGAGAGGGGGCAGAAGAGGATGCAGAGTGAAATAGAGAGTGCAGGCAGGGGAGAAGACAGGAGAGGACGGGGGTAAACAAGACACACCAATGACAGTTTACGCAAAACAGAGAATGCGGCTAAAGACCTTCAACACCTACCTCCCGATGCATTAGTCACAATGTAATTTTCTTACCAGTTATTGGAGCATCTTCCACATGTGCATCTTGGTGGAATTACTGGGTGCATACGTTGAAAGAGCGTATAAAGACAATACTGCAGAAGTATGCACTCTTGGAGTACATGCGGAAAACTAAAAATAAACCAGCAAAGCCAGGCACATAGCTGCGAGGGGCTCAGCTCATTCTTCCAACATGCTTGGTCAAGCAAAGGCCTTTGATATGGCCGAGAGCAGGGTCTCTGAAAGCTCCAGCCTCTGATGCAGTGTTCCCGCTGGCTTCTGGTGCTCCACGAGTTGCTCGGTTTGCAGCGCTGTAATTTCAAAGCAAGGATGTAGATCTTGTAGTGACAGCAGGGGGTGCTGACATGCTTAAAAGACGTTCCACCAAAGCGGATGAAAGGAATACTTGGGCCCTGGGACACTGATAAGAGAAACACACGAGGAAGAACAGGAAATAGTATGCTACAACTAACAGAAACGGAGGAAAAGTATGTGGAAAGCACAGGAGCAAATGAAAAGTAAGGGCGGGATGTAAGCCCCTTTTAAGATCTAGTAAATACAATAGATTTCCCAAGCACAGCTCAAGCTTTGTTCATGCAAAACCTAATCACAAGCACAGCGCAAACACTGTGCGTGCGAAACCTAAAAAGGGCTCCTCAGAGCTTCATTGTAAGTAAGTATGTATAATATTAGTATATTTAAAAGATGTTGGTTGATGCCAAATCTAGAAAAAAATGTGAAGTGTGCTGGGGTGGTTGGTGACATATGAGGTGAAGGTAGGGCCTGTAAGCGAGGAGGGGATGCTAGTTCTGGGCCTCCACAGCCAATTTTTGCTAAGTGGTAACGCCTTTCTCAGAAGCCTTCCCTGATTGTTGTGCGTGCACTTCCTAACCTGTTGTGTGGGAGCGAGAGCCCCATAATCTGTGTGTGATTAAGGAAGTTGTGATACATGCTAATTTTTTGCCGAAGGGCCTGTTTCTTTTCACCAACATGTCTTGCGGTTTAAATTTCACCTGTAAAAGTGGTAACCTTTTTTGATTAGCTGATTGATAATGAAATGAATGAAGATTGGCAGCTCCATAATGATTACCATGTATTACAGATTACTTGGTGTGGATAAACTATTCGCCTATGCTATTAACGAATGGCTGAATGACATCAAGAAGAGTCAGCTGCCAGGAATTCTAGGAGGAGTTGGACCCATGCACTCATTAGTTCAATTGGGTGAGTTTAACCAGCCTGATTTAGGTTCATGTTTGTGCATAGTCCCTGTAAATTCTTCTATTGTACATTTACCTTTCTGTTTATATATCTTGAAAGTGTTTAAAGCACGGTAAAATTCTCTCAACTGTCTTTCAAACTTTAGATATTTTTGAAGTACGATCGTAAGTGAAAAGGAATTAAATTTAATTTTTTTTAATTAATACTTTGTTAATTTTAGTATTTACGTTTCTCTTCGATCTCCTGGGCACTGCAACTGACTAAAACACATTTTTTAAATAAAGTAGATGGAATGCCTGACATTTCCCATTAACGTGTACTTAAAGATTTCCTTGTGCATATGTTTTCTAATGCATTTAATTGTGTACAAGAATTCTTCTTGCATCTGTTCAATGGTAAATTTGCATCTATTATTTTAGTTCAAGGTCTCAAGGACTTGGTGTGGTTGCCCATAGAGCAATATCGAAAGGATGGGCGAATTGTAAGAGGATTCCAGAGAGGTGCAGCTTCGTTTGGTACTTCTACTGCAATGGCAGCCTTGGAACTTACAAACAGAATGGTTCAGACAATTCAGGTACACTTCCCAGTGCATATGTCAACTGCAGATTTTAGCTGCCACAACCAATCAATTTCACGGATTGCAAAATAACTAATAGTGTTCACTGTTGTCATTAAATACTCAAATATGTTTTAGGGTTTTAGTGCATCCACTGCGTAAAGTGCACTTAATTCACTTTTTTGAAATATCATTAAATTGGATAATAGTTGCAACTGTTATGTATGGCGCTTAGAAATAGAAGGAGTACAGCATGAAGCTCTATTTCATTTAAAAACAAGTTATTGTCCAGTAATATGAAAGGTGGGAGTAGTTGCGCTCTTTTTAATGGAAACTTGGCTGTGTATCTTTGCTATCTTTATGACAAATACATATATTTCTCCCAATCTATCAAATTCCAGACAAATTACAAATTAATTAGTATAATTAATATGATTATTTTTTTTAAATGAAAGACATACAGAGACAGAGACAGTGAGGAACTCATGCAGATACTGCAACTAGAATCTGAAAGAGACACGTTAGTGACAGATTCCTTACCTTAGAATATCCCCAGGCGTCAGGCTGGATCCGGAAAGTTTTTGCGTAGCAGTACCCTTGCGCGTCGGTAGGCGGCGTAGTGCGGCTCCGCGTCCGTCGTCGGCGTCGTGATCGCCGGGATGACGTCGCGGGCAGTACTTAGGCGCCGCCCCTGCGCGCTGACGTCAGTTCTTCTTTTTCCGCGCCAGCAAGCGCAGATCCGGGAAGAGCAGTGCCCTAGTCATTTTTTGACTAACTTTTGGGTGAATTTTTTCACTGTTTTTCTTCGAATCGACTTCAAGGTGTCGTAGGGATGCCCGGGTTTAAACGTTGCGGCGCCTGTGCTCGGATGATGTCCATCACAGACCCGCATCGGGAGTGTCTCTTCTGCCTCGGCCGAGGCCACGACACGGAGTCTTGTTCCGACTGCCGGGCCCTCAACCCGAAAGCTTTGCGAGAGCGGTCTCGAAAGCTCCTCGAGGCCCGGCATTCGGCTCCGCGCAAGCCCCGGTCGCGTGAGAGGTCCAGGGGTCGATCGCGGAGTCCACACCGGTCGTCGGAATCGAAGTCTTCTTCGTCTGGTAAGTCCAAACACAAAAAGTCCAAAAGCATCGTCGCTCTAGGACTTCGCCTCGCCCGGTCTCGCGACTCGGCTGAGGCCCCTCCCGGCACCGTCCCCGCCCCGCGGCCCCGGACATGCCTGCGGAGTCGCCCCCGCAATACCCGTCCTTCCCGGGTTCGGGGGCGGATCCGGCCCAAGTACAGGAATTCCTGTCGGCCATGGCCCGCCTCTTCGGGCCTCAAGGTCCCTCCGGTGTGCCTTCGGGCCCCGCGGGCCCTGATGGGGTTGCTCTGGCGTCGCCGGCAGCTCCGGCCCCGGCGTCGCCCGTGCCTCCAGCCTCGATCCCGGCTCCGGCTCCGGCCCCGGCCTCGATCCCGGCTCCACAACCCCCATCGACGCCGGTCGACCTAACGACACCTCCGCCGGCGCCGATGTCTCCGGTGCCGTTCTCGACGCCGCCTGGGGCTCCGGGCGGCGTCGTCCCCAGTTCCTTCCGGCTCCGGACATGGACCCGGACCGACGTCGCTCGACGCCGGTTCCGGCGCCGATGGGACCTTGGGTCCCAAATGTCCCTCCTCCTCCTTATTTTGAACCAGAGGAGGACCAGGAGGACTGGGAGGGGTCTGATGACCCTCTGACACAACAGTGTCAGTACGATGAGGACTGGACAGAGGGTCTAGGGGATGCCAGTGGTCTAGATACTTCCCTGACACTGGCATGCTGTCTCCTCCCGTGGCTACGGAGGAGGGAGCCAATTTTGCAACTGTGTTGCGTAGGGCGGCTGGGGCCTTACGTCTCCAACTCCCTACTGTGGCGGTCAAGACTAATATCTTGACAGAGGTGCTTCAGCCGGCAGCCTCCTCTACGGAGACTGTGCTGCCGTTTAACGACGTCCTCACTGACGTTCTTTTGGGCGCCTGGTCCAAGCCCAACACAGGGGCTCCTGTGGATAGGAACGTGTCCCGACGCCATCGCCCAGCTCCGGGCGACCCCCTGTTTCTCTCTGTCCACCCCACTCCTGAGAGCTTGGTTGTCCAAGCCTCCGCTTCCCAAACCGCCTTCCCTACCGCCCCTCCGGATAGGGAATCCAAACGCCTGGATCAATTTGGGAAGAAGGGTTTTTCTTCCTCCAGTGCTGGCTTGCGGTCCATCAACACCGCTTGTCTTTTGGGCCGATATACCCACTCCTTGTGGGATTCGGTGGCGAATGTTTTGCCCCAGTGTTCTGAGGAGGTCCAGACACTGCTTTCCCGCGCCATTGCGGAAGGAAGGGATGCGGCCAAATACACGATACGATGTGGCCTTGATACCGCCGACTCGCTGGGCAGGTCTATTGCAACGACGGTGGCGCTGCGACGCCACGCCTGGCTGAGAACCACTTTTTTCAGGGGATGTCCAGAATACTCTCATGGACATGCCCTTTGATGGAGTCGGTCTTTTTGGGTCCAAAGCAGACCATGCGTTGGAGCGCTTTAAGGACTCACGGGCTACTGCCAAGTCCCTGGGCCTTTCTGCTACACGCCCTCCGCTGACTTCTGCTTTTCGCCCCTATCGTGGCCTCCAAGCCCTCCTAGTCCCTCCTTTCAGGTGCACAGCACGCCAGTAGGGGGCAGGGTCCGCCATCACCTTCCCCACTGGCGTACCATCACCTCGGACAGGTGGGTCTTGGACATTGTCCGAAGGGGCTACTCCTCCCCTTCGAGACCACCCCCAGCCATGCCACCTCAATTCCACCGCATGTCAGGGGATCACTTGGTACTTCTGCAGAAGGAAGTCACGGCCCTCTTGGCCAAGAGGGCCATCGAGCATGTTCCGACCCCAGAAGTAGGGCGTGGTTGCTACTCCCACTACTTCCTGGTGCCCAAAAGGACAAGGAGGACATGCGTCCTATCTTGGACCTCCGGAACGTCAATCGCTTCCTCCGGAAGGAGAAGTTCAAGATGCTCACCCTAGCTCAGGTCTTGACTGCCCTCGACCCTGGAGACTGGTTGGTAGCGTTGGACTTGCAGGACGCATATTTCCACATCCCCGTCCTGCCGGCCCACCAGCGTTACCTTCGGTTCACGGTACGCCCCGAGCATTTTCAGTTCACCGTGCTCCCCTTTGGCCTTACCAGTGCCCCTCGGGTGTTCACGAAAGTGATGGCGGTGGTCGCAGCTCATCTGCGCCGGGCAGGGGTTTCAGTCTTCCCCTACCTCGACGACTGGCTGCTGAAGGCGGGCTCGTCCCAGGCAGTCGTCTCCCACCTCCAGACTACGGCCGAACTCCTGCACTCGCTGGGGTTCTCCATCAATGTGCCGAAGTCGCATCTGATTCCTTCTCCACAGCTCCTTTTCATCGGAGCAGTTCTGGACACGACGCAGTTTCGGGCCTATCCTCCCGAACGGCGAGTCCGGGATATTCAGGCTATGATTCCGATCTTTCAGCCTTTATCCTGGGTTTCGGTACGGATGACCCTGAGGCTGCTGGGCCTCATGGCCTCCTGCATCCTGCTGGTCAATCATGCCAGATGGCATATGCGGGCTCTGCAGTGGGACCTGAAGTCCCTTCTGGGATGGGGCGGTCACATGGGAGAGGCGGAGATCAGAGGCCTCTGGTCTCCGGCGGAGTCCCGGCTCCATATCAACCTTCTGGAGCTCCGGGCGATCCGACTTGCACTCAAGGCATTCCTTCCCTCTGTCAAGGGGAAGGTAGTGCAGGTGTTCACAGACAACACCACCGCCATGTGGTACTGCAACAAACAGGGCGGGGTGGGGTCTTGGACCCTTTGTCAGGAGGCTCTGCGCCTCTGGACATGGCTGGAACATCAGGGCATGTTCCTGATGGTTCAACACCTGGCAGGTTCCCTGAACGCCAGGGCGGACGAACTCAGCCGCAGGTGCATGATGGATCACGAATGGCGTCTTCACTCGGAAGTGGCGCAAGGAATCTTTCTACAGTGGGGAGAGCCTTGGTTAGATCTATTCGCCACCGAAGAGAACGCGCAATGTCATCAGTTCTGCGCGTTGGAATTTCCAAGGCGGCACTCGCTCGGCGACGCTTTTCGTCGCGAGTGGAGTTGCGGTCTGTTGTACGCCTTTCCGCCTATACCACTTCTACCCAGAGTGTTGAAGAAGATTCGGCACGACCGGGCCCAAGTCATTCTTGTGGCTCCGGACTGGGCTCGAAGAGTTTGGTATCCCGAGCTACTCAATATGAGCGTAGATCCCCCGATCCGTCTGCCTCTTCGGGAGGATCTTCTGTCGCAGCAGCAGGGGACGGTCCACCACCCGAACCTATCCAGTCTACACCTGCTTGCGTGGAGATTGAGCGGCGGCAGTTGATTCCTTTCGACTTGCCTCCCGAAGTTTGTGATGTGATTCTGGCAGCCAGGCGTCCCTCCACTAAGGTGGTATACGCCTGCAGGTGGAACAAATTTGTGGCATGGTGCACAGCAAAGGCTGTGAATCCCCTTTCTGCCCCTCTTTCTGAGGTCCTTCTGTTCCTTCTCTCTCTGGCCCAACAGGGTTCTGCCCTGGGTACCATCAAGGGTTATCTTTGTGCTATCTCGGCCTTCCTCAGGCTCCCTGATCAGCCCTCCCTTTTCAAGTCCCCTGTTGTTAACAGGTTCTTAAAAGGCATTACTCACCTCTTCCCTCCTGTTCCGTTTGTGATGCCTCAGTGGGACTTGAACTTGGTTCTTACCTTTTTAATGTGCGCTCCCTTTGAGCCTCTACATAACTGTCCTCTTCGTCTTCTGACTCTGAAGACAGCCTTTCTGGTGGCCATCACCTCCGCTCGGCGGGTGAGTGAGCTCCAGGCTCTATCTTGCAAACCTCCCTTTCTGTCTGTTCATCCAGACAAGGTTGTTCTTC
The DNA here is from genome assembly GCA_963921515.1 of Calotriton arnoldi. Lineage (NCBI taxonomy): Eukaryota > Metazoa > Chordata > Amphibia > Caudata > Salamandridae > Calotriton > Calotriton arnoldi. Next base: position 179,151 of record CAWUFW010014038.1, read on the forward strand.
GGACGCGTCCGTCCTTCTTGCCAAGGGTGGTTACTGCTTTCCACATTGGGCAGACCATCACTTTGCCCACCTTCTTTCCGCCTCCGCATCCTTCCAGAGAGGAAGAGAGGCTCCACCGTCTGGACCCAAAACGTGCGCTCTCCTTCTATATTGACCGCACAAAACACTTCCGGGTGGATGACCAGCTCTTTGTTGGCTACGTGGGCGCCAAAAAGGTCGGGGCGGTACACAAGAGGACCATCTCCCGCTGGGTTACCTTGTGCATCAAGACCTGCTATTCTTTGGCTAAGAAGGAGCCTCCTGTTGGGCTGCGTGCCCATTCCACCAGGGCAACGGCTGCTACCACGGCCTTGGGCCGCGGTGTTCCGCTGCCGGTTATCTGTCAGGCAGCTACGTGGGCCTCGCTGCACACGTTTACAAAGCATTACTGCCTTGACAGTCAGGTCCGGAGGGACGGCTTCTTTGGCCGTTCTGTCCTCCAGGACTTCCTTGTCTGATCTTTGTTCGCAGACCCACCACCGGGGTTGGTATTGCTGGGGTATCTATTCTAAGGTAAGGAATCTGTCACTAACGTGTCTCTTTCAGATGCACAAGTTACTAACTTGTGTAACGATATATCTGTAAGAGACAGTAGTTAGTGACAGATTCCTACCGCCCACCCATCCTCCCCGTTCTGCGAACTGATTTCTAGGAGTTAAGGACATCCCTTTCAGGGCCCTAGTATTTTTCAGACACCTATGTCAGCTTCTTGCATGGCTCTGCGTTCCTGGCGCGGAAAGTCGTGTACAGAACTGACGTCAGCGCGCAGGGCGGCGCCTAAGTACTGCCCGTGACGTCATCCCGGCGATCCACGACGCCGACGACGGACGCGGAGCCGCACGACGCCGCCTACCGACGCGCAAGGGTACTGCTACGCAAAAACTTTCCGGATCCAGCCTGACGCCTGGGTATATTCTAAGGTAAGGAATCTGTCACTAACTACTGTCTCTTACAGATATATCGTTACACAAGTTAGTAACTTGTGCATTAGGTTATGCTTATGTTACTTAAGGAGCCAAGAGCCCTCCTAAACTCCTAGTGTCTGCACCAAGCCAGTCCCTCAGTTGTATTTGAAGCTTCATGGGAAACACCAAATGAAAGATAGGGCAGGTCCGTTATGAATATAATAATGGTACCTCTAATGAAGAGATATAATTAGTGATAATATGGGTATCCTTCCTCTGTACAGTAGTATCCCATACACTACATTAACCTAATCAGTACATCTCATAGTTTATATAGGTGGAGTTAAGAATAGTAATTATGGGCCAGATTTATATGTTGGCGGTAAGCATACCCCGTCGTGACGGAGTATCCTTGCCGCCAATATAATGGTTCCCTGGCTGAATTTAGATGCTGGCGAACCATAGTTTGGCAACAATAGCGACTACTCCTGTCTCTGCTGTGGTCATACTTCTCTGGCGGCCCGACGGAGTAATGGCTGTATGTCCACCCGCCCAATTTAGATGGGCAGACGTACAGCTTTGTTTTTTTACTGACTGTCATTGCCAGGAGAGCCCAGGTGGTAATGGGTAGTAAAAAACTAAAAATTCCCCCCTTGCCATGGAAGGTGGCTCCCATGGCAAGGGGACAATTTTTTTATTTTCAAAAATAAAAACCTGCTTTGAGATTTTTTTTTGAAAGTAAAAAAAAAATTGAGTTTGATGGTCGGTTCTAACATGTTGACGGAGCTGTGAGCCAAACTTTAAAAAGCATTGATAGGAACCGCTGTGATAGAGGTTCCTGCCAATGCTTCAGAAACGGTTGCCAACTTTTAAATCTGATAGAGACATCTAACCGCAGATTCCTTAACTTAGACTATCCCCAGGCGTCAGACTGGATCCGGAGAATTTTTTGCAGCAGCACCTCTGCGTGCCGGGGCGGCGCCGCATGGCACCGCCCTGACGTCGTCCACGGACATGACGTCAGCGGAGCCATATAAGTCCCTCCTGGCGCGCTGACGTCAGTTTCCTTCTTTTCCGCGTCCCAGCGCGGATCCAGGAGTAAGCGGTTCCTCTGGCCTGTTGTTTCAGGCCTTCTCGACGCCTTCGGCGTCCGGGAACAGTGTGCGATGCCTTCGGGTTTCAAGGCGTGTGAGACCTGTACGCGGCAGATGTCAGCGACGGATCTGCACGCGATCTGTATGTGGTGCCTAGGAGAGCACCACGACTCCGAGGAGTGCGACGCCTGCCGGCAGATGAAGCCGAAGTCCCTGCGGGAGTGCTGGATCAAGTTGTTGACCGCCCGGATGTCCCGCTCGGCGTCTTCACGCCGCCGATCTCCATCTCGAGCTGGGGCTCCGGTTCGGGTCCGGTCACGGAGTCGTTCCCGCGGACGTCGTTCGCCTGACGCAGGTAAGCACAAGTCACGGAGGTCGTCAACCTCACATAAACGTGACGATGGGGCCCGCTGCTCCCGGTCCTTACCGGGCGCGGGCGCCCAGGAGTCGGCCCCCTTATACCCACCCTTTCCGGGTGTTGGGGCGACTCGGGCCCAGATGGAAGCCTATTCCAAGGCTCTTCAATCCATCTTTGGGTCACCCCCTCTCCCTGGCGCGCCCTCGGGCCACACAGAGGGGGTAGGGACTGAGGTCGGGTCCTCGCCGGCGGGTTCGCCCTCGGCGCTGGCTGAGTGCCTCGACTCCGGTTCCGGAGTCACTGCGACGTCGGGACACGGCCCGGAGGGGCATCCCAGTCAGACATCGAGCCCTTCTGCCCCGTCTCCGCATAGCCCTTTGGGGCTCCCTGCGACGACGCCGGATGCGGCTGCAGCACGGAGCTCGACTCCTTGTCGACATCCTTCCTCCCCGCAGGCCTCGGTGGAGGGCGAGTCGACGCCGGTCCGATGCCAGGTCAAGTCACCTCTGGTGATTGTCTACGTCGATACGACGCCGTCTCGACTTCGGTCGAAGCCGGCGCCGGTCCCTGTTGTTCCTCTGTTCGAAGAGGATGAGGACCCGGAGCACCCTGGGTTGTTTCGATGCTCTTCGGCTCCGCTGCCCCCTGGACAGTGGCCCTTTGGTCGGCCTCCGGCTGCGGCGCCCCTCCTCTCTGGTGGACGCGTTAGTCTCCTTCCCTCTCTTCCAGAGGGTCCCCGTGCTGACCTGGGTCGTCTCCTTCACGATGGCCGAGAAATGGCACAATTTACCATTCGGTCTGCCATGGACACCACTGACTCTGTGGGTCGGGCGATGGCCAGGTCCGTTGCTCTGCGTCGCCATGCCTGGCTGCGCGATGGCGGTTCCCTGACAGTCTTCGGGATTTGCCATTTGATGGCGTGACCCTTTTTGACAGTCATGCAGACTCAGCAGTCAACCGCCTCATGTCTGGGCTCCTATGACTTTGTGTTTTCTAGTCCTTTTGCGGACTTTTATTTTCAGGTGCAGTGTTGTCTCTGCTTGTTCTGGGCCCTGGGTTCATGACGTAATACCCAGACGGCCTGTTCGGCTTCCCGCCGTTTTTGCTTCTATTTAGTGCAGCTGCTCAGCTGATTCTCACTCTTTGGATTCCTCTGTCTATGAGTTCGTGCTCCAGAGGTGCCCCTAGCTGGGGTTGAGGCTTTCCCTATGTGGGGTATTCGTTGGCTATTGTATAGCTGCCTTCCTTACACAGAAGGCTTGGTAGGCTCCTGTGGAGTCTTCTTCAAAGGGGTTGACCTGCGGAGGAGACTGTGGTCTCTTTCTACTGTTGTGGACCCTTCCTTTCACACACTCGAGGTTTCTGCCTCGCCTGCCTCTTCCAGGAGTGTCATTTCAGCTTCGCCCTCCTTGTCTATGTTGGCTTGTCTATCGTCAGCCACTGTCCCTTGGACCACCTTGTTCTGTTCCGTTCCGGCACAGTTCGTCCTGCCCATGGACGACCTCAGGGCGGAGCCTTGTGGCGCGGCTCCCAGGCACGCAGGGCTGACGCGGCTCGATTCTTCTGTGTTATATGCGCGTCAGGTGGATGCTCCCTAGTATGTTCGCTGTCACGGGGGGCTTACGCTTTCCTTACGATTCTGCAATGACTGGTTTCTACTCTCCGGGCTGGGTAGTACTTTCTCGTAGTTCAGACCTGTCTGGACTTTGTCTATAGACAGTGGCATCCTCGCCACGTACGCCAATACTGTACATTGCTTTGTGCCCTATTTTTATGGGCACTTCCCAAGCAAGAGTTTCCCCTTCCCCTGCTGCTTTCCGCGCAGGAGTTTGTCACACTTCTACTTCGGGCTGCTGCTCTCTGTGGAAGTGTTCTCTTTACAATTTCCTGTTACTCTATGTACATTTAGTACTGACTCTTTCGAGTACTGCTCAGTCTCCCAGTCTGTCTCGCGGGGGACCGTGGCTCCTCCCTGCAGGGTGGCTGATGTCGCTTACGGGTCTGGACATTGCTCTGTCCGGTTCTGCTGCAACATAGCTGTTGGTACCTATGGTGCACTCTTGTATTCTTTTATGACACGCATCCTTCACTGCTGTGTCCTTTCTTGATGTATATTCTAACCTGCACTCTACACACAACCAGGGGTCATGCATACTAGGGTTTCCTTGCTGCGGTGTCCGTGGTCTTGCTCTCGGCCTTCTTACAGGAGCAAGCCTTCTGTGTGTGTGTCCAGCTTGCCGGATTCCTTTCGCCGGTTGACTACCTGGTGATGCATCTCTCGCATCTGGGCTGTTCTAGCTGCGTTCCATTGTGCATTTCTTTTACGTGGTGTGGTTCTAGCAGTACACGCGGTCTGCCCATGTGTACTTCTGTCCCCCGCATGCATGTCTCTTCTTGTAGTCATGGTTATATGCCATTCTGCTTGTTGACGTCCGCCTCTCACATGTCATTTTGTGAAGGGGCGATTGCGCAGTGACAGGTCTTGTGTCTCTGCTAACACAGGCTCTTCCTGGACATGGTCAGCATCCTGCCACAGCTGTCCAAAGTTTCCTAGCTGGTACGCTTTCATCTGAAAGAGACACGTTAGTGACAGATTCCTTACCTTAGAACAGGGGTCTCCGACGAGTAGCTCGGGAGCTACTGGTAGCTCGCCAGCACCCTCAAAGTAGCTCTTAGAGGTGAAGACATGCCAAGCCAATCTTATAGAGCCTATGCATATTAAAAAAGGCAGAACCGCTCATCTTGAAACCCTCAGAGTGAAAGCTAACCAAATCAATGGTAGCACCTTATAATTACACTCAAACACAAACTGTATTGGCTTATGGGTCTGCTCCATGACCATCTGTATCCACTCTAAATCTAAGTCACAAGGAAATTGGCCATCTTATACGCCCTGCTCTATCAACCGCACCACACATGTAAACAATGCACTATCAAAGAAAAATGGTAGCAGTAATCAGTGCTGACTCACCAAAATGTGGGACTGCAGCAGCCAGAGTGAAAATGTGCTAGGTGGGAGGAGGATCAGCCCAAGAGCTGAAAATAGCAGAGTATGGATCCAGAGGAAAGAAAAATTAAGAGCCTCATCAGCATTTATTTATGTGTGCGTCTGCCTGACATAGTGTCCCTCCCTAATAAATGGTGTTGTTTCCTGGAAGCTGCTTCTAGTGTCAATGACCGTCAAATTTGTATGCTGGCCCTTATCATAAGGGTTTTATCTCTGGCGCAATAGTGTCCGTTCATGGAATATTAGTGCCTTGACTATAATGGTCATTTTTGAGTCTAGTTGTATCGTACAGGCTGCCATCATTGACATATTAAGAACATGACTGGCCTACTTTTTGCCACCCCTGACTGAAGGATGACTGCTCCTCACATAATAATGGGCATGACTGTTATATGGTGAGCATCCTGGATGTTATGGCATTCAGCCTTGGCACAATGGTGGCCCGGTTATAATGGTGGCCATTATTAGCACAGGCATCCTTGGTGTTATGGTGAGCATCCATGACCTATGTTTGTATTACCTCTTATTCAAAGCAGAATCTGTTCATGTGAGGTATTTTTACATGGTAATATTTGATGGAAATGGCAAGCTGATATTTGATGGCTGTTTTTCTGAAAAATGAAAACTGATCTTTTAATGGTAAACATTATGTTTTTTCATAACAGGTTTTACTTTTGGAAAATTGAGTTTATTTGCCCAAAATGGAAAGTGGTTTTTGATAGAAAAAATGTGTATTTTCAAAAACTAATATGCTGACGAAGACAAAATATTGCAGTTCTAAAACACATTTAAAGACGATAGCTGAATGATATTTCAAGCTGAGTTGGGGGAAAACTGCTGTGGTTATGTCTTTTGTGTCGCAGAGCATGTAACAATTTGAGTGTTACTTTATTAGTCAGATGGAAGCATTTAATACTGAGAAACGTTTTCCTCCCATTTCTTTTGGGAACCTGGTCTGGAATGCTTGGGTGGTCACTACTAATAATTCTGCTTAGGGTGGTCATAGTGTAATGTTAACATATGTTGTCTCTATTTTAAAGTGATAACATTTGCTAGTAGCTCAGCAGGACTTTCCTTGAGCAGAAGTAGCTCCCAATACAGCAAAGGTTGGAGACCCCTGCCTTAGAATATCCCCAGGCGTCAGGCTGGATCCGGAAAGTTTTTTGCGTAGCAGTACCCTTGCGCGTCGGTAGGCGGCGTCGTGCGGCTCCGCGTCCGTCGTCGGCGTCGTGATCGCCGGGATGACGTCGCGGGCAGTACTTAGACGCCGCCCCTGCGCGCTGACGTCAGTTCTTCTTTTTCCGCGCCAGCAAGCGCAGATCCGGGCAGAGCAGTGCCCTAGTCATTTTTTTACTAACTTTTTTGGTGAATTTTTTCACTGTTTCTTTCAATCGACTCCAAGGTGTCGTAGGGATGCCCGGCTTTAAACGTTGCGATGCCTGTGCTCGGATGATGTCCATCACAGACCCGCATCTGGAGTGTCTCTTCTGCCTCGGGCGAGACCACGACACGAAGTCGTGTTCCGACTGCCGGGCCCTCAACCCGAAAGCTTTGCGAGAGCGGTCTCGAAAGCTCCTCGAGGCCCGGCAGTCGGCTCCGCGCCACACCAAGCCCCGGTCGCGTGAGAGGTCGAGGGGTCGGTCGCGGAGTCCTCGCCGGTCGTCGGGATCCAAGTCTTCGTCGTCCGGTAAGTCTAAACACAAGAAGTCCAAAAGCATCATCGCTCTAGGACTTCGCCTCGCCGGTCTCGCGACTCGGCTGAGGCCTCTCCCGGCACCGTCCCCGCGGCCCCGGACATGCCTGTGGAGTCGCCCCCGCAATACCCGTCCATCCCGGGTTCGGGGGCGGATCCGGCCCAAATACAGGAATTCCTGACGGCCATGGCCCGCCTCTTCGGGCCTCAAGGTCCCTCCGGTGCGCCTTCGGTCCCCGCGGGCCCTGATGGGGTTGCCCCGGCGTCGCCGACGGCTCCGGTCCCGGCGTCGCTCGTGCCTCCAGCCTCGGTCCCGACTCCGGCTTCGGCCCCGGCCTCGATCCCGGCTCCGGTGGTACCGCAACCCCCATCGACGCCGGTCGACCTGACCACGCCTCCGCCGGCGTCGATGTCTCCGGTGCCGTTCCTGACGCAGCCCGGGGCTCCGGGCGGCGTCGTCCCCTGTACTCTCCGGCTCCGGACATGGAGCCGGACCGGCGTCGCTCGGCGCCGGTTCCGGCGCCGATGGGACCTTGGGTCCCAAATGTCCCTCCTCCTCCTTATTTTGAACCGGAGGAGGACCAGGAGGACTGGGAGGGGTCTGAGGACCCTCTGGCACAGCAGTGTCAGTATGATGAGGACTGGGCAGAGGAACTAGGGGATGCCAGTGGTCTAGATACTTCCCCTGACACTGGCATGCTGTCTCCTCCCGTGGCTACGGAGGAGGGAGCCAATTTTGCAACCGTGTTGCGTAGGGCAGCTGGAGCCTTACATCTCCGACTCCCTACGGTGACGGTCAAGACTAATCTCTTGACAGAAGTGCTTCAGCCGGCAGCCTCCTCCTTGGAGACTGTGCTGCCGTTCAACGATGCACTAACTGACGTTCTTTTGGGCGCCTGGTCCAAGCCCAACACAGGGGCTCCTGTGGATCGGAACGTGTCCCGACGCCATCGCCCAGCTCCGGGCGACCCCTTGTTTCTCTCTGTCCACCCCACTCCTGAGGGCTTGGTTGTCCAAGCCTCCGCTTCCCAAACCGCCTTCCCTACCGGTCCTCCTTATAGGGAATCCAAACGCCTGGATCAATTTGGGAAGAAGGGTTTTTCTTCCTCCAGTGCTGGCTTGCGGTCCATCAACACCGCATGTCTTTTGGGCCGATATACCCACTCCTTGTGGGATTCGGTGGCGACTGTTTTGCCCCAGTGTTCTGAGGAGGTCCAGACACTGCTTACCCGCGCCATTGCGGAAGGAAGGGATGCGGCCAAATACACCATACGTTGTGGCCTTGATACCGCCGACTCGCTGGGCAGATCTATTGCAACGACGGTGGCGCTGCGTCGCCACGCCTGGCTGAGAACCACTGGTTTTCAGGGGATGTCCAGAATACTCTCATGGACATGCCCTTTGATGGAGGCGGTCTTTTTGGTTCCAAAGCAGACCATGCGTTGGAGCGTTTTAAGGACTCACGGGCTACTGCCAAGTCCCTGGGCCTTTCTGCTACACGCCCTCCGCTACCTTCTGCTTTTCGCCCCTATCGTGGCCACGGAAGGGGCGCCCAGTCACGTCAGCAGCCCAGCCACCGGCCCGCGCAGCAGGCGTCTTCGCGTGGCCGAGGACGTGGATACCGCCGTGGCGGTTCGGGCAACCAGCGTGCGGGTCAGGCCACCACCTCCAACCCGTCCGCGGCCTCCAAGCCCTCCTAGTCCCTCCTTTCAGGTGCACAGCACGCCAGTAGGGGGCAGGGTCCGCCATCACCTTCACCACTGGCGTCCCATCACCTCGGACAGGTGGGTCTTGGACATTGTCCGAAGGGGCTACTCCCTCCCCTTCGAGACCACCCCCCAGCCATGCCACCTCAATTCCACCGCATGTCAGGGGATCACTTGGTACTTCTGCAGAAGGAAGTCACGGCCCTCTTGGCCAAGAGGGCCATCGAGCATGTTCCGACCCCAGAAGTAGGACGTGGTTGCTACTCCCACTACTTCCTGGTGCCCAAAAAGGACAAGGAGGACATGCGTCCTATCTTGGACCTCCGGAACGTCAATCGCTTCCTCCGGAAGGAGAAGTTAAAGATGCTCACCCTAGCTCAGGTCTTGACTGCCCTCGACCCTGGAGACTGGTTGGTAGCGTTGGACTTGCAGGACGCCTATGTTCGAGGCATGTGAGCTGCAGAGCTCACACTGTGCATTAGATCGCCATCTGGTGTTGGGCTCGGATGCTTGCACTTTGTTGTTGTCTTCGAAGAAGTCTTTGTAGTCATGTGATAGGTGACTCCTCCTTTGGACAATAGTGCGCATGGGCATCGACTCCATCCTCAGATTGTTTTTTTCCGCCATCGGGTTCGGATGCAATTTCGACACTCCGGTTCGAAACTTGTTTTTTTGCAACGTTTTTCACTTTTCAACACCTGATACCGACATCGACATCTCGACGTCCCTTCCTCGATCTCCTTTCCAGCCATCGACGCGGGCCGTTGGGCCCATCGACGCCGTAAGGCCTACTGCCCATGGAAAGGACGCCATTCCGAAAATGCCCCCAATGTGGAGCAAAGTTTCCTCACAGTGAACACCACCAGGTCTGTAATCGGTGCCTCTCACCAGACCATAACGAGGCCACTTGTCCGGCCTGCGCCTCCTTCCGCTCCAAGAAGACAATCCGCGATCGTCGAGCCCGAAGGCACATCATGGCGCAAGGTCCGCTCCGGAACCCGTCAACATCTTCGATGAGGGTCCCGATGTTCCGGAAGAAGACTCCGAAGACCTCGCTATCATCTCCGAGGCAGAGGACTCCGACGGTTCCATCCCTCCAGGGCAGCGTGTGAGTACTACTGCCCCTGCCCCAACCCTCCCTGCAAAATCGAAGGCACCGGTCAGCACTTCGCCTACGGGCCCCAGTCGAGACCGTAAACGTGCTTCGGACGCCCCGCCTCCGGGCTCGGCACCGAAGAAGAAAACAAAGCCTTCTAGTTCCTCGGCACCGACCAAACCACATGTGCCCGTTACACCGGCACCTTCGGCGCCGAAACACAAAGACCACCCGGCGCCGAAATCCAGTTCGGTCCCCAAATCCGCCTCCAAGCACGCGGATCCCTCGGCACCGAAACCGAAGCTACTCGACACACCCCCTAAACTAAAGCCGGTCGAGCCTGTAGCTAAGCCGAAGGACGCCTCGACGCCTTCTAAAGCAAAGGAACATTTAAAGAAGCCATCACCACGTTCGGAACCGAAAAAGTCGGCGCCGAAAACTAATATTCAAGGGGAGGAACTGTTTACACCGGATCCCATCGATCCTAATCAACACAAGCTTTATATCAATCCTAAAACAGGGCACATTTCCTCTGTGCCACGTCACAAGCCTGTCCCTCCAAAGAAGAAGGACTCTTCCACTTCCCCTATGCCTCCTTCTTCCCCTATACCTCTCTCTAACACCCCTCCTCTCCACATCCCTATCACACCTCCTCAACCTGCGGATTCTCCCCCACATGAGTATGAGGACAACATGGGGTACGGGGATGACCCTCATAATTTATTTCTGGATCCAGATAATCCACCATAGGATGACTGGGGTTATAATGACCCCGCAGACCCTACAGACCTCCCCAGCCCTCCACCTTATCCCACAAAACCATCTCCACCAGATGATCACATAGGTTTTGGGCAACTCATACATAGGGCGGCCGTTTTTCATGGGGTGCATATTCACACCGACCAACCAGAAGAAGACTTTCTTCTAGACACCTTTGAACGGTCTCAAAAAACTGTTCAAACTTTGCCCATGATCAAGGGTGTCATTAAACACACACCTGAAATTTTTAACAACCCAGTCAGAGCCAGGATCCTTAATCCTAGAGTGGATAAAAAGTATAGACCTGCCCCCGATGACCCCACCTACATCAAAGGTCAGCTCCCCTTGACTCACTGGTCGTTTCTAATGCCAGAAAACGCGCCAATTCCCAAACTTCAGGGGATGCTCCGCCCCTGATAAAGAATCCAAATTGTTAGATTCCTCTGGCAAACGCGTAGCTGCGCAAGCCACCAACATCTGGCGCATCGCTAACACCCAAGCTCTACTAGCTAGGTACGACAGGGCACACTACGATCAGCTAGAAACCCTCCTCCAACATCTACCTGATCAATACAAAACACAAGCCACTGACCTCATTCAGGAAGGCAAACTTATTTCAAATGCCTCCATTAAGTGCGCCTTAGACGCAGCCGACACCGCCGCTAGGTCAGTTAACACTAGCGTGCTTATCAGACAACACGCCTGGCTTCGCATTTCAGGTTTTAAGCCAGAAGTCCAGACTACCATACTGAACCAGCCATTTAACCAAAACCAACTATTTGGTCCCGCTGTCGACACAGCACTAGAAAAGATGAAGAAGGATACTGACACTGCCAAATCAATGGGAGCATTGCAGTCCCCGCAGCAACGTGGCTCCTTTCGCCGCTCCTTTTACAGAGGGGGCTCCAGGAATACCACCGCAGACAGTTCCTCTTCCTATCGAACAAACACCCAAACCTCTCCTAATAGAGGATACTTTAGGGGTGGTTACAGAGGCAACAACTCTAAGGGCAGAGGTCGAGGTATTAATAACAACACCCGTACCTCCACCACTCCCAAACAGTGACTTTCCTCCACTTCCCCCGACCACAACACCCTGTCGGGGAAGGCTATCACAGTTCCTGCCTGTCTGGAACTCCATTACAACAGACAGGTGGGTGAGACAGATTATCCAACATGGCTACTGCCTGGAGCTAACAGCTACCCCCCCACCATACCACCCAGGCAGCGTCCAATGTCCACAGACCATCTTACACTTTTACAACAAGAGGTACTTTCCCTGCTTCAAAAGCACGCCATAGAGCCAGTGCCTCTGCTACAGCAGGGCACAGGGGTTTACTCCCTGTACTTCCTCATTCCCAGAAGGACGGCACTCTCAGGCCTATTTTAGACCTCAGACCTCTCAATCAATACATACACTCAGATCATTTTCACATGATCACTCTCCAACAAGTGCTTCCTTACTACAACAACAAGACTTCCTTGCCACATTAGACCTCAAGGACGCCTACTTCCACATTCCAATACATCCTGCTCACAGGAAGTATCTAAGGTTCGTTCTCAATGGGCAGCACTACCAGTTCAAAGTACTCCCATTCGGAGTCACCACTGCTCCAAGAGTGTTTACCAAATGCCTTGCAGTAGTAGCAGCGCATCTACGAAGACAACAAATACATGACTTCCCATACCTGGACGACTGGCTTATCAAAGCCAAATCATTCAACCAGTGTGTCCAACACACCCACCAAACGATACAAACATTACACAACTTGGGGTTCACAATAAACTATACCAAGTCCCACCTTCAGCCCTCCCATGTCCTTCAATATCTGGGAGCCACAATAAACACTTCCACTGCTCTAGCTTACCCCAGCCCAGCCAGGATAGCCAGTATACAAACCCTTGCCCCCAGGTTTCAAATGCAACACTCTCTTCCAGCCAGAGTGTTTATGCAGCTAATCGGCATGATGGCATCCTGCATTTTTATCGTCCCTCATGCAAAACTTCAAATGCGTCCTCTACAAGAGTGCCTAGCGCGCCAATGGAACCAGGCTCATGGACATCTTACAGATCTGGTGTTGGTGGACAGCCGCACACATCGCTCTCTGCAGTGGTGGAACACCAACAATTTGTCCAAGGGGCGGCCGTTCCTAGAGCCGGTTCCACAAGTAGTACTAACCACGGACGCATCCCTTACAGGATGGGGAGCACACCTGTTACATCATACAACACAAGGCAAGTGGACCACTCAGCAGAAGCTGCTCCACATCAACCACCTAGAGTTACTAGCTATATTCCTAGCTCTCAAGTCCTTTCAACTCCACGTACAAAACAAAGCTGTCCTGATCCGAACAGACAACATCACAGCTATGTACTATATACAAAAGCAGGGGGGACACACTCTCCACAACTGTCCCAACTAGCACAGGACATTTGGAGGTGGGCCATTCCACAAAACATATACCTTCTAGCAGAACACCTACCAGGGGTTCACAATCAGATTGCAGATCTGTTAAGTCGACAGACACAACAGATTCACGAGTGGGAACTACATCCACAAGTTCTTCTACCTTTCTTCCAGATGTGGGGCCAGCCAGACTTAGATCTGTTCGCCACACACGAAAACGCCAAATGTCCAACCTTCGCCGCCAGGTTTCCACACCCGCAGTCCAAGGGCAATGCGATATGGATGAACTGGTCCGGCAGATTTGTGTACGCTTTTCCACCGCTCCCACTCATCCCACTTGTAGTACGCAAGCTTCGACAACAGTCTCTCAAAATGATACTAGTAGCCCCTACATGGGCACGCCAACCGTGGTTCACCACACTACTGGAGCTATCAGTAGTCCCATACCAAAGACTACACCTCTCCCCAACAATGCTAACGCAGAGCCATGGAGAGATAATGCACCCAGATCCATCTCAGCTGAACCTTGCAATTTGGCTCCTGAAGTCCTAGAATTCGGTTACCTTAACCTACCCCCAGACTGCATGGACGTTATTAAAGAGGCTAGACGTCCAACTACCAGAGCCTGCTATGCAGCCAAATGGAAAAGATTCGCTATTTACTGCACTAATAATAACATCCAACCATTACAAGCCTCTACGCAAAACATCATTTGCTACTTGCTACATTTGCAAAGATGTAATCTTGCATACTCATCCATACGTCTGCACCTCGCAGCCCTTGCTGCTTACTTACAAAACAGACAACACTTATCACTATTCAAAGTTCCCGCCATTAAAGCCTTTATGGAAGGCCTTAAGCGGATCATACCTCCCAGATTACCACCTTCCCCAGTGTGGAATCTTAATATAGTACTTACCAGGCTCATGGGTCCACCTTTCGAACCCTTACATAAATGTGAACTTCAATTCCTTACATGGAAAGTTGCGTTTCTAATTGCAATTACTTCTCTCAGGAGAGTCAGTGAGCTACAAGCTCTAACTATACAAGAGCCGTTCTTACAAATACATCATAAAAAGGTAGTTCTCAGAACAAACCAAAAATTCCTTCCCAAAGTCATTTCGCCTTTCCACCTTAACCAATCAGTAGAACTACCTGTGTTCTTCCAAAACCCAGATTCCGTGGCAGAAAGAGCTCTCCACACCCTAGATGTCAAAAGAGCCCTTATGTATTACATTGACAGAACCAAATCCTTTCGCAAAACCAAACAATTGTTTGTGGCTTTCTCTCCACCACACAAAGGTAATCCCATCTCAAAAGCCGGGGTTGCAAGGTGGATTGTTAAATGTATCCAAATCTGCTACCAAAAAGCCAAACACACATTATCAGTTCCCCCTAGAGCGCACTCAACACGCAAACTAGGGGCCTCCATGGCATTCTTAGGGAACAATCCCCTAGAAGACATATGTAAGGCAGCCACGTGGTCTACAACACACACCTTCACTAAACACTATTGTGTTGATGTGCAAGCCAAGCAACAAGCTTCCGTGGGCCAAGCTGTCCTTAAAACCCTTTTTCAAACTACTGCAACACATACAGGTGACCACCGCTAGGGGAGATACTGCTGTACAGTCTATGCACAGTGTGAGCTCTGCAGCTCACATGCCTCGAACGGAAAATGCTACTTACCAGTATGCATCTGTTCTTGGCATGTAGAGCTGCAGATCCTCACACGCCCACCCACCTCCCCGGGACCTGTATGTGCTCCAGTCCTATCTTAATTAGATACACACACATGGACATCTCTTTTCTTTTCTACTAACTCCATCACTCCCCAATATGGCGAAAAACAATATGAGGATGGAGTCGATGCCCATGCGCACTATTGTCCAAAGGAGGAGTCACCTATCACATGACTACAAAGACTTCTTCGAAGACAACAACAAAGTGCAAGCATCCGAGCCCAACACCAGATGGCGATCTAATGCACAGTGTGAGGATCTGCAGCTCTACATGCCAAGAACAGATGCATACTGGTAAGTAGCATTTTCCTTCCACATCCCCGTCCTGCCGGCCCACCGGCGTTACCTTCGGTTCACGGTAGGCCTCGAGCATTTTCAGTTCACCGTGCTCCCCTTTGGCCTTACCAGTGCCCCTCGGGTGTTCACGAAAGTGATGGCGGTGGTCGCAGCTCATCTGCGCCGGGCAGGGGTTTCAGTCTTCCCCTACCTCGACGACTGGCTGCTGAAGGCGGGCTCGTCCCAGGCAGTCGTCTCCCACCTCCAGACTACGGCCGAACTCCTGCACTCGCTGGGGTTCTCCATCAATGTGCCGAAGTTGCATCTGATTCTTTCTCCACAGCTCCTTTTCATCGGAGCAGTTCTGGACACGACGCAGTTTCGGGCCTCTCCTCCCGAACGGCGAGTCCGGGATGTTCAGGCTATGATTCCAATCTTTCAGCCTTTATCCTGGGTTTCGGTACGGATGACCCTGAGGCTGCTGGGCCTCATGGCCTCCTGCATCCTGCTGGTCGATCATGCCAGATGGCATATGCGGGCTCTGCAGTGGGACCTGAAGTTCCAGTGGGCGCAGCACCAGGGCAATCTGTCCGATCAATTCCAGATCTCGGAGGGGACTGCAAAACAGTTGCAGTGGTGGCTTTCGAACCGGCAATGGGTCATGGGCAGATCCCTCTCCCTTCCCCAGCCAGAGCAGACAGTTGTGACGGACGCGTCCCTTCTGGGATGGGGCGGTCACATGGGAGAGGCGGAGATCAGAGGCCTCTGGTCTCCGGCGGAGTCCCGGCTCCATATCAACCTTCTGGAGCTCCGGGCGATCCGACTTGCACTCAAGGCATTCCTTCCCTCTGTCAAAGGGAAGGTAGTGCAGGTGTTCACAGACAACACCACCGCCATGTGGTACTGCAACAAACAGGGCGGGGTGGGGTCGTGGACCCTCTGTCAGGAGGCTCTGCGCCTCTGGACATGGCTGGAACATCAGGGCATGTTCCTGATGGTTCAACACCTGGCAGGTTCCCTGAACGCCAGGGCGGACGAACTCAGCCGCAGGTGCATGATGGATCACGAATGGCGTCTTCACTCGGAAGTGGCGCAAGGACTCTTTCTACAATGGGGAGAGCCTTGGTTAGATCTATTCGCCACCGAAGAGAACGCGCAATGTCATCAGTTCTGCGCGTTGGAATTTCCAAGGCGGCACTCGCTCGGCGCCGCTTTTCGTCGCGAGTGGAGTTGCGGTCTGTTGTCCACCTTTCCGCCTATACCACTTCTTCCCAGAGTGTTGAAGAAGATTCGGCACGACCGGGCCCAAGTCATCCTTGTGGCTCCGGACTGGGCTCGAAGAGTTTGGTATCCCGAGCTACTCAGTATGAGCGTAGATCCCCCGATCCGTCTGCCTCTTCGGGAGGATCTTCTGTCGCAGCAGCAGGGGACGGTCCTCGACCCGAACCTGTCCAGTCTACACCTGCTTGCGTGGAGATTGAGCGGCGGCAGTTGATTCCTTTCGACTTGCCTCCCGCAGTTTGTGATGTGATTCTGGCAGCCAGGCGTCCCTCCACTAAGGTGGTATACGCCTGCAGGTGGAACACATTTGTGGCATGGTGCACAGCAAAGGCTGTGAATCCCCTTTCTGCCCCTCTTTCTGAGGTCCTTCTGTTCCTTCTTTCTCTGGCCCAACAGGGTTCTGCCCTGGGTACCATCAAGGGTTATCTTTGTGCTATCTCGGCCTTCCTCAGGCTCCCTGATCAGCCCTCCCTTTTCAAGTCCCCTGTTGTTAACAGGTTCTTAAAAGGCATTACACACCTCTTCCCTCCTGTTCCGTTTGTGATGCCTCAGTGGGACTTGAACTTGGTTCTTACCTTTTTAATGTGCGCTCCCTTTGAGCCTCTACATAACTGTCCTCTTCGTCTTCTCACTCTGAAGACAGCCTTTCTGGTGGCCATCACCTCCGCTCGGCGGGTGAGTGAGCTCCAGGCTCTATCTTGCAAACCTCCCTTTCTGTCTGTTCATCCAGACAAGGTTGTTCTTTGGACGCGTCCGTCCTTCTTGCCAAAGGTGGTTACTGCCTTCCACATTGGGCAGACCATCACTTTGCCTACCTTCTTTCCGCCTCCGCATCCTTCCAGAGAGGAAGAGAGACTCCACCGTCTGGACCCAAAACGTGCGCTCTCCTTCTATATCGACCGCACGAAACACTTCCGGGTGGATGACCAGCTCTTTGTTGGCTACGTGGGCGCCAAAAAAGGTCAGGCGGTGCACAAACGAACCATCTCCCGCTGGGTTACCTTGTGCATCAAGACCTGCTATTCTTTGGCTAAGAAGGAGCCTCCTGTTGGGCTGCGTGCCCATTCCACCAGGGCAACGGCTGCTACCACGGCTTTGGGCCGCGGTGTTCCTCTGCCGGTTATCTGTCAGGCAGCTACGTGGGCCTCGCTGCACACGTTTACAAAACATTACTGCCTTGACAGTCAGGTCTGGAGGGACGGCTTCTTTGGCCGTTCTGTCCTCCAGGACTTCCTTGTCTGATCTTTGTTCGCAGACCCACCACCGGGGTTGGTATTGCTGGGGTATCTATTCTAAGGTAAGGAATCTGTCACTAACGTGTCTCTTTCAGATGCACAAGTTACTAACTTGTGTAACGATATATCTGTAAGAGACAGTAGTTAGTGACAGATTCCTACCGCCCACCCATCCTCCCGTTCTGCGAACTGATTTCTAGGGTTAAGGACATCCCTTTCAGGGCCCTAGTATTTTTCAGACACCTATGTCAGCTTCTTGCATGGCTCTGCGTTCCTGGCGCGGAAAGTCGTGTACAGAACTGACGTCAGCGCGCAGGGGCGGCGTCTAAGTACTGCCCGCGACGTCATCCCGGCTATCACGACGCTGACGACGGCGGAGCCGCACGACGCCGCCTACCGACGCGCAAGGGTACTGCTACGCAAAAAACTTTCCGGATCCAGCCTGACGCCTGGGGATATTCTAAGGTAAGGAATCTGTCACTAACTACTGTCTCTTACAGATATATCGTTACACAAGTTAGTAACTTGTGCAACAGTGCTTCTCCACTGTTGTGCATGCTCGATCTGTATGCTCTGACTCGGTCATACCGTCTTGTCCTCTCTCTGGGTCTTTGTCTCTTGCAGAGCCATCGGATCCTGTGGATCCATCGGCTCCTATGATCAGTTTACTTTCTTTTGCGTAAGTTATGGACTCTCACATTCCGCACTGACATTCTGGTTCTGTGCTCCCTTTCAACCCTGTATAAATGAGAGGGCTTTCATGCTGTCCCTGGGCGGCTTTTGATGCCTTTGCCTCACATTGTTTTCCGCTCCTTACAGAGCTTACTGGTCTGGTGTTGGCCACGCTGGCATTGCTGCCCCCACTGTGTTTAGTCAACTTGTTGACGACTGGGTTCTCTTTGGAACTTGGTGGGGTTCAGTCGCAGACCCGCCTCCTATGGGGTATTGCTTTGGTATCTATTCTAAGTTAAGGAATCCGCGGCTAGATGTCTCTATCAGATGAACGAGTTACTTACCTTCGGTAATGATGTATCTGGTAGAGACACAGTCTAGCCACAGATTCCTTAACGCCCGCCCATCCTCCCCGCTCTGCGAGGACCTTTTCAGGTTGGGTTTTATGCACTCGCCTCCTTTCGGGTGGCTTTTGTCTTCCTGCGGGGTAGCGTCTTTCACCTCCCTCCTCGGTAGGATGAGTCATTCTGTTTTACTTGTTCTATTCCACCCATTCTCGTGAGTGGGCAGTGGGTGCATGTATCCTTCTACATCCCTACACCCTGGTTCT
The DNA here is from genome assembly GCA_963921515.1 of Calotriton arnoldi. Taxonomy (NCBI): domain Eukaryota; kingdom Metazoa; phylum Chordata; class Amphibia; order Caudata; family Salamandridae; genus Calotriton; species Calotriton arnoldi. The sequence goes on from CAWUFW010014038.1 coordinate 198,031, forward strand.
TCCAGTGTGGGGCCTACTAATGTTCTTCTTCCCTCCCTCCCACCTTCTCCATTGCTTTGGGGTCTCTTGACTCCACTACAGTCAATTGGTTTGGGGTGTATTTGACTCTACCTCAGTCCATAGATCTCTTACAGGGGATACGGCATTCCTGGTGTTGCCGACCTGTGGTAGATCGTAGTTACTTAGGTGGTCTCGGTCTTGTTGCCCTTCACGGTTAGATCTTGCGATTGCAGGCTTCCTGTCGTCTGCCTTGACATTCTTTTCATATGTCATTTTGCCTCGGGGGAGGGCATAGCCTTTGCTTTTGCGGGCTGTTTCTCAGAGAGCTGCTCTTTCCTTTCCCTTCAATTTCTTTCAGTATACAGTGCTTGTCACTGTTGTTTACGGTGAGGTTTCTCACCATGGATTCTTTTTGTGTTTTGTTTCACTGATTTTTCCTCTTTTTTCGCACACTGTTCCCATACTCTCACAGTTTTTAGTGGTGGCTCCGCGTTGTGGCGCAGAAAAGTTTCTCCGAAGAAAACTGACGTCAGCGCGCCGGGAGGGACTTATATTGCTCCGCTGACGTCATGTCCGTGGACGACGTCAGGGCAGAGCCATGCGGCGCCGCCCCCCGGCGCGCAGAGGTGCTGCTGCAAAAAATTCTCCAGATCCAGTCTGACGCCTGGGGATATTCTAAGTTAAGGAATCTGCGGCTAGACTGTGTCTCTACCAGATACATCGTTAACGAAGGGAAGTAACTCGTTCATCAGGCCTATATACTTTACTGTACAATGCTTCTAACTGTAGATTCCTCACCTTTAGAGTATTCCCAGGTGCCAGACTGGATCTGGAAACTTTTACACATCAATTCTCCAGTGCTTTGGTAGGTGGCTCTGAGCTGCTCTGTGTTGACTTCGTTCAGTCTTGAAGTTGCAAACAGAGCTGCATATAAACGCCACACCTAGACGCTGACATCAGTTACTTTCTTTCCACATTTTCAAATGCTCATCTAGAGTTCCACTCCCCTTTTTCCTTGTCGGTTTTACAATATTTTTTTTCAAAATTCTCAATCAGTGTGCCAGGGTGCTATGTCCCCTCCAAAAGCTACAGGATTTAACCCATCCTGGGACTGTTGCAAATAGATGACTCTGTGACAGACCCACACGAGGTATGCTTTTGGTGTTTTGGCTCAGACAACAACTCTAAGTTGTCTGAGGAATGCACCCTCATGAATTCAAAATCCTAACCAGGAACAGAAGTAAATCTGTACATTGCTGAAAACTGGAAGGAACTGTGCAAATCCTGCTCCCATCCGAAGTGGAGAGTGAGGACCCGCTTCCGCTCCCAAGGTCATACTTGCGACAGGTCCTCATTGTATTGGAAGTCTTTGGAGAAGTCCAAATCAAAGTCAAAGCTGAAACACTAGAAAGCCAAGTGGGTCTCGCTCCCATCCTGCCACTCTGTCTCCAGAGAAGTCGCAAGGGCATCAACATGCCACTCGGTCTTGTTCACGATCCACCGAGGAGCTGTTTGAACAACTGGTCCCAGTTGCCATGGGTTCCCCAGGTCATCATTGACATTGCAACAAATCGAGGCCTTTAAGGACGCCATTGTGTGGATGTTTGGCACACTTCCAGCTATGGGGTGCCTTCAGTCCCCAAGAATCCCCAGGGGGCTCCAGTCGGGCTACCACTAACAGATCCCTCCTCTACACCATCTGTGCCTCTGGAACCCCCTTCGAGTTCTGCACCGTCTTCAATGCCAACTTCTACTCTGATGCCAAAATTGGCCCCCTGTCGCTTTGACTTAAACACTGGCCCACTCCATGCCAAACTCATCTCAGCCTCAACTGAGATCCCATCCTCAATGCACTTTGATGCTCCCAGGTTCGATTCAGTCATATTCATATAGAACACTGCCTCTTACACTGAGCCGCCGGAGGTGCTCCACCAACATTTTGGCTCTGAATCTGCACCGAGTCTGCCAGCCTTTGGATCACCGCGCAATCTGGAAATGCACTGATTTCAGCAGTGGATACTCTTTTCTAAGCAACTTATATGGATTGGATCTTGGAGGGACCATTTAACCTTATACCTTAAGATTCCCTCAGCTACGTCAAATTTCTTCCGTACTTACATGACCTATAATCTGATTGACCCGGAGTTCATTCATTGTACTTTCCTGCTGTTTTGGATGGACCAGCCTTGTTTGCACAACTGATGGTTGCTCCTTAACTGTTTTGTCCTGATGATGACCAGTTAATTGAATATGGTTAAAACTCTGTTGACGCCTTCCTTGGTAAAAAATAAGAGGAAGCATTGAGTGTTGTTTGTTTTTGTAATTGTACAAATCTGTTTTTGTATATAATTTTTTCCTTTTTGCCTTGATTATTGTTTATGTTTACACTTTAGTTTGTCCTTTGTCATTGAAATATGTTTGTGTAACCTTTTGAGCACTTTCTGTATTTTTGTATATAATTTTTATTCATGAAAAATATAATTGTTGATAATTGTTTAAGGGTACTGAATTATTTCGTGATTTCTCTGAAATGGGATTTTTTGAACCATTTGAAGTCGTAAATGTTTTGTTTTTGAATTAGGAACCTGAACCACTGTAGCATTCACACTGTTTATTAGCCCCAGGTTTGGGTTACAGGGCTGCCCCTGTTTGTTGGAATCAGCCTTTTGGTCACAGCGGAGATGATGGGAATTGCCCACCCTCTCCTTTATGATGATGACAATCTCTACATGGATTTGTAGCAGGCCAATGGTCTGAATACTTCCACTGATACTGGGTTGATATCCCCCTCTGGCTGAACAGAGGAAAGTTTTTTTTTTTGCTTTGGTGATTAGACATACAGTGTAGGTGAAGACTAATGTACTCACAAAAGTATCAAATCCTAGGCAGCCTTCCTCGGAGCCTTTGCTGCCATTCAACGAAGCCCTTTAAAATGCATATTTCTAACCGCATATTCCTCAACTTTATAACATCCCCAGGCGCCAGACTGGATATTGAAGATTTTTCAGCATAGCCCCTCCTTGCCGGTAGGTGGAGTAGTGCAGCTCTGCGTCGATTCTTCTCCACTCCAGAAGTGACAGCTGGAGTCTCATATAAGCTTCACCCAAGCTCGCTGACGTCAGTTCCTTTTTTTCCATGCTGTCGTACGCATATCGGAACTAACGTTTTCTCATCAGTTGACAAGTTTTTTCTACTAAAAGTGTTTCTTTATTGTGCAAGGGAACATGTCTCCTCCTAAAACAACAGGGTTTAAACCTTGTAGGGACTGTTGCATGCAAATGTCTGTGACAGATTCCCAAGAGGTGTGTCTCTGTTGTTTGGGTTCGGTCCTCAACCATGTGAGGAGCATGCCCCTACGCACCTGAAGGCGATCCGGGAATACAAAGCCAAGTTGTATGTCATCATACTCTGGAAGACGTTGCTTAAGTCCTGTTCCCACTGGATGTCGAGGGTGCAGACCCATTTCTGGAGTTGTTCCCACGGCAGGTCATTGTTGCTGTGAGAAATTGGGTTATTAATTGAGGAGGGTGAAAATCCTACTCAAGCAACAAACACAATCCTTGTCCGTCTGAACCACAAAGTGACTAGTTTGACCTGTGCTTAACCCTCTGATAGTTTGGCCCAAAAGCCGTCAGGCTTAACTTAGAGGTAATCTGTAAAGTCTTTATGCAGGACACAATAAGTACTAGAGTGAAAACACAACACAAGAAAAAAATCCTGCACCAATTTAGAAAAATAGAGGATAATGCAATAAATAAAAAGACACCAAAATGACACATATCCAATCAGTAGATCCGGAGATATGCAATATCAAAGATGTAGGTAAGTATAGCACCTAAAAGCACAAAGCGCCACTCGAGGAACAGGTCGTGCTAGACCGGGCGAAAGTCATAAGTTCAGACTGACCGCGATGGATACAAGGACCAGATTGGTCCCGCTGAAACAATTACCTTGTCAAAGTCTGGCGCAAAGAGTCCAGTTTGCAGTGGAGAAGGCTGCAAGGAGCAGAAAAAGCATCAAGGATGGTCGTCACTGTAGCACGAAGACCAGGCCAGGCGTCGCATACAGTCATCGCTGTAGCGCAAAGATCCTGTCGACGATTGCTGCTTGAGCTTTGTGTTTGTGGTCACCGCCGGCTGTAAATGCTGTAGCGCGAATTGCAGATCTAGCGTTGCCGTCCGTCGCTGGTGGTCACTGCAGCATGAAGAGGTCGTGTTCACTGGAGCTTCGCATTGGTGGTTGTCATGGCACGGAGATCTTGGTGCATATGGCCCTGTTTGCAGTCACAAAGAGCCCAAAACTTCAAGATTGCTCCTTTGTCTTCAGAGGAATGCACTCTGAAGTCAGCCAAGGGTCCAGGACCTGGGGAGGTCCCTTTTGGAGATCAAGGACTCACTTCAGCAGAGGCCAGCAGTGGTCAGGCAGGTCCAGTTGGAGATCCAGGCAGGTGCCATTGCAGTAGGTCAGCTGGACAGTTGTAGAGAGCCCTTTGGAGCTTGTTGTGTCCCTGTAGCTCAAAACAGGACGTCAGTCAACCGACACTTGGAGGCACACAGGTTAGCCTGGTATGAAGGGAGCAGGTCCAGTCTTCCTTCTCAGAGAGCAGGGCAGGCCTCAAGCAGCAGGGCAGTCCTTCTTCTGTAGTATCCACAGGTCCAGGAGCGTACTGAAGAGTTTGTCTGAGGGTCCAATATTTATACTTGGTACCAGTTTTCAAGTGGGAGAAACTTCTAAACTTCCCCCCACATCTGGTTCTGGAATTTCCTTCCTTCCCCTGCCCAGGCTTCAAGTGGTTTGGGGTGACAATAGACTTGTATCAAATTCTTTGTGAGTGAGCTGAGGCAGCTCCTTTGAAATGTAATTTGAGCAGGGAACAACTCTTCTCCTCCCCTCCCATCCTGACAACACCAACTCCCCCTTTGTCTCACTGTCTGGAAGGAATACACAAAGGCCAATTGCCAGCTACACCTAGTCATGTGAGCCATGATACAGGCTGCAGACACCAAATGGTTAAGAGAAGAAAATGCCAACTTTCTAAAAATGTTTAGAGAAACAAGGGAACCCAATAGGCAATTGGTCAGGGACCTTGGGTGCGTATATAAATTCTAAAGACAGAGGTCCCTAGACAATCAGAATATTATTAATAGTAAATATAGACTCGATCAGCGCTATATTCCTTGTCCAGCCGGACAGAATTTTAATATTCAATAAATGTATGACATAAAGTACAAAAGAAATTCAAGTGGGACACAACCAGCGTCCTACTAACATAAATAAACAAAACAACAGTAAGGGAAGGGTTCAGGCAAGGGGGACGTGTCTGCATGGAGTTAGGAAGATACAGCAGACTTTAGTAACGTGTAGACACCATTACACAATTGACTTCACAATATATTATATGCATATGGTGTACATTGTGTCGATGGCGTTTCGATCCCTTAGAGAATTAGGGGGATCATCATCAGGACATTTAAGTAGTCATGCCTGTGTACATATAGCAATTGTTGCTATAATTTGCGCAAACCATGGAAGTAAGGGGGAGAAAAAGAGAAAGGACATACGATTACAGAGGACATTGAGCGGACCATACAATTATTGTGAACGATGTGTAGTGAAGAGTTATAAAAAGGGGGGCGGCGGGGGGCGAGTGGATAATTGGCCGTGTGGAAGGGTTGATTACAGAAAATGGCGATTGAAAGGGACAGGGGAGAGCCAAGAAGCAAATGGTTTTGCTGTGGCGAAAGGTGAGTAGAACAAGATTTGGCCGTGCTTGCAATCACTAAGAACGATGGTGCTGGTGATGTCGCTGTTCAGTTAAGCAAGGGTAGTGCTGCCGTAGTGGCTTACCAGGTGGAAGCCGGTATGCGGGGCGCTGATCGTGTTCAACGAGAGACCAGAAGCGCGGCAAGGTATTTGCAGCGCGTGGTAGCTATGCGAGGCTCTGATGGAATCATACTATGTGCCTCATGTGCTGTGTGAATACCTAAAATAACAAGGCATTAAAAGGTGAAACTACCGCTAGAATGACGTGGCAAACTCACAAAATGGGCCGTGGGGCCTGCTTACCATAGGAGACGATAGTAGCATTAGACGCCGGGATCGCTGGATTCCCTCAATGGGGATCTATGGGGAAATGCGCAGTATTAGGGCGAGGGAAGTGACCGTGGCCTGATGGGCGGGTTAGCAGTCTAGGCCGGTCATAAGTAAACGAGGGACGCAAGCTTACTGGTTCAATTAGGTGGGCGGTACCTCAATTGGGGCAGCGGTCGCTGTCTTCGATGTGGACAACCCTAAGGGATGGGGGCTGAAGTTAGTAATGCGGCAGGGTAGGGGTAAAGATGCAAGTAAGAGGCAGCGGCGGGAAAACTTACCGAGTGGATCTCGGTTCCAGTCTGTGTCGCGAGGTCCCGGCGGCGGACAACCTGAGTCGATGCTCGTGGTTGACTGGGGCAGCTCAGGCAGAGCGTATATTATTCAATTTGGGGAGGTCATGTGACCCTTGCCATGTGACTATTGTAGACGCAGCACAGAGGGTTAAATCTATTGCTAAAGTGCGGCGGCCATCTTAGAAGGGTGTGTGATAAGGTGTGCTATAAGGGCAGGTGATAGGGAGATACATTCATAAAATCAATTTAAAAGCATGGAGAAACATTTGGAGCATAGATAACTTCATATTTACATTACAGAGCAGGAACATTTGACAATCAGGTGTGGGAACATGAGTCAATTACAGTAAAGAGGTCCAATCCTCGAGGCGGTTCAGGCCATTATGGATACTATTCGTTTTCAATATCCATTTTAGTTCCTCCTTATTGAGCAACTGGTGGATATCAGCACCCCTTGGGGGAAGTTTAATCACATTGATGATTGTCCATTTTAAGTCTGTTTCAGTGTGCCCAGTCGCGATGAAATGATCCCCCAGTGGAGCGTTTGGGGTCTTGCAGCGTATCCTGCTGCGGTGCTGGCAGATCCTGATACGGGCTTTCTGTGTAGTCTGGCCAATATATATTTTGTTACATGGACACAAAATCGCATATATAACATTGCAGGAATTACAATTAGAGAAGTTCTTTCTCTCAAACTTTATTTGTTCAAATACAAAATCTTTGCCCTCTATAGTGGTTTCGCATACAATACATTCTCCACATTTTGCGTGGCCAGTGAGGCGCGGTAGCCCCCAGAGATCATTCAGGGTGCCTTTGGCATCCGTGGGGGGTAGTGCCGCACGAACCAAGGGGTCTTTTATATTTTTGGCCTTTCTAAAGGCAAACAAGAGGCGTTCAAGACTTAGTATTCCAGCATTGATTACTTTCCAATGTTTAATGACACTTTTTCTTATAGCGTGTGAAACCGGTGAAAAAGTTGTTACACAGACCAGCCGGTTCTGTGTCTTTTTGCTCTTCGGTTCCAAGAGCACATCTCTGGGACAATACCAAGCCCTCTTAAGGGAGCTCCGGACAAGCCTACGGGGGTAACCTCGAGTACAAAGCTTATTACTTAGAGTCTGTGCTTCACTGAAGTAGTCTTCTTTTCGGTAACAGTTTCTCCGAATACGAAGGAACTGGGAATAGGGGAGTGAATCGCGGAGGGCACGGAGGTGGTGACTGTCATATCTGAGCAATGTATTGCGCTCCGTTGGTTTTCTAAATAGGCTAGTTATCAGTTGTCCCTCTTGGTGTTGGATATTTAAGTCAAGAAATGGAATAGTCTGTTTGTTTTCGGAAAGGGTGAACTTCAATCCACCACAGTTATTATTTAGCCAGTGGAGGAATTGCACCATCGAGGCATGTGAATCACGCCAAATCATAAATATGTCGTCTATGTACCGCTTCCACAGGGCAATGCCGCTGTGGAAGGGGTTTGTGGGAGTGAGGATGCGCCCTGTCTCCAGGTCATCCATGTACAGGATCGCTAGATTAGGAGCAAATACTGCTCCCATAGATGTACCTCTGACTTATCCATAGTACTGATCATTGAAAAGAAAAAAGTTTTTTGTCAGACAGATCTCAAGGAGCTGTAGTATAAAAATGGTAGGAATGGCATGTGGTCGTGGGCGCCTGTTCAGTACCCGTTCAATAACGAGCAAGGAGTCAATTTGGGGAATGTTGGTGTAAAGTGACTCTACATCTAACGTACACATTGTGTCAGATGTAGGGTCAAATGGGTATTCTTCTATTAGGTTTATTATGGCCATACTGTCGCGTATGTAGCATTCTGTCTCTGGTACGAAGTCTTTGATAAAGTGATCGACGTACTGGCCCAGTGGTTCCAGAATGGACCCACATCCCGAAACTATGGGGCGGCCGGGTGGTGTGTCTGGATTTTTATGAATTTTGGGCAGGGTATATATCACAGGTGTTCTGGGTGACTTGGTATTCAGGAATAGATGTTCTTTTTTTACTGAGGAACCCTGCTTCTAAACCCTCATTGGTGACCTGGACAATCAATTTCTGTATTTCTTTGGTGGGATTGGTAGGAAGTCTACAGTATTTATTTTTTTTTTTTTTTATTTTATTTGAAAAGTTTTATATAGCGCTGGCTAGACCCGGAGGTATCAGAGCGCTTTACATGAGGACAAGCATTGTTTCAGAGCATAGTTAACAAGTTACATAGTTACACAGTTTCAGAGTTACAAGTTGCTGGAGCGTAGTTACATGCGTTAAAAACATATACGTAAGGTAAAAAGCAGGTAAGGGGAGAGATTCAGGGGAGCGGGGTTAAGAGCAGGGGAGGTAGATAAAGAATGAAAGCGGGAAAGAGGTGGGGTAGGGTGAAAGAAACACTACCGGGAGACGAGGAAAAACAGCGTCAGACATGGTAATGGTCTGTGTTGCTCAATTGTCTTAAGATTTCGTTTTTATACTTTTCCTTTTCTTGTAAGACAATTCCACCACCCTTGTCAGCAGGTTTGATGACAAGAGATGTATTCGTTTTTAGTGCAGAGAGTGCCTTTTTCTCATCAAGTGAGATGTTGTAGGGTATAAAAGCCCTTTGGGTTTCCACTCGAGTCACATCATTAAGGACCAATTTCTCAAAGGTCAGGATTTCTCCTTGAACCATATTGGCAGAAGGCGAGAAGGTTGAAGGGGGTCTGAAAGGGGTATTGGTGTTAGTGATGGGTTTGGGGTTGAGGAGGAAATAGCTGTGCAGCCTTATTTTCCTAAAAAATCTGAGAAGTTCAGTTTGTACGTCCAGAAAGTTGGGCCGGACTGTGGGCACAAACGAGAGGCCTTTATTTAATAAGGACTGTTCGCAACTAGAGAGTTGATGACTGGTTAGGTTAAAAATAGGAAGCGTAGAACTGGATGAAGTTTCTACATTGTTTGTTACCATTGGTAGCATAGAACTAGATAAAGTTTCTGTTACCATTGGTAGTGCTGGCGACGTGTGTAGCGTTCGCCTGGAGGATTGGGCCACCGTTGTTGCTGCTTTACTTTCCCTCTCTTTGGAGGTTCTGTTTGGCCTCGACCTAAAAAAGGTATCCTGTTTGAAGTGCTAGGGCTGTCTCCCTGGTCTGAACTATCCGAGGATTCAGCCGATGTGTCTGAGAATACGACTAGATTTTGGCGTTTGTTAAACCGGCCCCAGGGTCGTTGATTTTGGGGAGCACTGTATGACCTATTTGTGTAAAAGTCTTTGGCCTAATAGGGGTATGCCCGTTCCTGGGTAAATGCTTTAATATCTTTCCTCACTTTATTAGACTTTTTATTTTGTTCCAATCTATGGAACTCATCTATGGTCTTTTGTACCTCTTCCAAAAGCTTCTTGCCCTCACTAGTCGGGCTGTTGTCCTTAATCTGTTTTTCCAAGTCAGTGATTTCATCGGTCAGTTTTTTGAGTTCTTCAGTGGCTATATCGATGCCAAGCAACATCCAGTGTCTGGAGCAAGTGGTACCGATATAGCTAAACCCTGTGATGTACTTCGGGTTATCTGTAAATACCCCTGGGATATTGCGGACTTGCAGTCCCGTTGGGATTATGTTTGCCTTTAAATATTCGGTCAGCATGCGTATCATTAATTGTAGACGCACAAATTTCTTTTTGCTTCTTTCTAGCTGTTCCCCTAGGGATGTGCTCTGATCTCCAGGTGTGTCAGTAGATTCAGAGAGCAAGGAGGGGCCCTCTAGGATCTTTTTAATGTAATCGTCGGAGTAAAGGGGTGTGTGGTCAGACATGCCCAGCAAGGAAGGAGAATGTGCACAAAAGTCGGAGGGTGGGTTAGGGTAGGTAGGGCGGGAAACGTACCCACTTGCAAGGAAGGGGATGGGGGTGCAACACCCTTGCAATCAACTGATTGCGCTACATAATGTTAGAGAAACAAGGGAACCCAATAGGGAATTGGTCAGGGACCTTGGGTGCGTATATAAATTCTAAAGACAGAGGTCCGTAGACAATCAGAATATTATTAATAGTAAATATAGACTCGATCAGCGCTATATTCCTTGTCCAGCCGGACAGAATTTTAATATTCAATAAATGTATGACATTGTATGGTCCGCCCAATGCCCTCTGTAATCGTATGTCCTTTCTCTTTTTCTCCCCCTTACTTCCATGGTTTGCGCAAATTATAGCAACAATTGCTATATGTACACAGGCATGACTACTTAAATGTCCTGATGATGATCCCCTAATTCTCTAAGGGATCGAAACGCCGTCGACACAATGTACACCATATGCATATAATATATTGTGAAGTCAATTGTGTAATGGTGTCTCCACGTTACTAAAGTCTGCTGTATCTTCCTAACTCCATGCAGACACGTCCCCCTTGCCTGAACCCTTCCCTTACTGTTGTTTTGTTTATTTATGTTAGTAGGACGCCGGTTGTGTCCCACTTGAATTTCTTTTGTACTTTATGTCATACATTTATTGAATATTAAAATTCTGTCCGGCTGGACAAGGAATATAGCGCTGATCGAGTCTATATTTACTATTAGTAATATTCTGATTGTCTAGGGACCTCTGTCTTTAGAATTTAACTTTCTAAAAATGGCATTTTCAGAATTGTGACTTAAAATTAATCTTTGCCATTAAAGAGGGTTTTAAATTACAATTCATTTGAGTGGAAACATGACATTCCTACCTGTTCCCAAACAAACGTTATGACTTTTTAAATATAATAAGGTAACCCGATGTTATCCTATGGGAAAGGTAGGCCTTGAAGTAGTAAAAAACGAATTTAAGAGTTTTTCACTTTCAGGAAATGAAAAACTTAAAAGTACATGTCCAACATTTTAAATACAGTGCACCCTGCTCTATGCACTGTTTAGGGCCTACCCTGGGTTGATTTAAATGTATTAAAAATTAAGGTTTGGGCTTGGCAGAAGGTTTATTTTGCCAGGTCAAAATGGCAGTTTAAAACGGCACACAGGTTGCAATGGCATGCCTGAGACATATTTTGAAGGGCTAATTAAGTGGGTGCCAAAATAAATGCTGCAAGCCCACTAGTAGCTTTTAATTTACAGGCTATGGATACATGTAATACTTCTTTTCTAGGGACTTATCAGTAAATTAAATGTGGCAATTGGTTGTAAGCCAATGTTACCATGTTTTAAGGAGTGAGGACAAGCACTTTAGCACTGGTTAGCAGTGATAAAGCGCACAGAGTCCTAAAGCCAACAAAAACGAATTTCAGCAAGCTGGAGTGGAGAAAGCAAAAGGTTTGGGGGTATAACAATCGCAGTCCAAGCCTTCGGGTAAGTTGAAGAGGCAGGACAAGAAGTTCAAGTGGGACTCGTCCCAATCTCATTACTCTTTCACTGAGAAGTCTCAAGGACATCAAGATGTCAAAGTGCCTTCTGGTCTCGCCCCTGGTCTCCCGCCAAGGAGTCGATTCCACAGCTGATCTCAATGCACTCCAAATTTCTGGGATCATCAGTGATGTCGCAAATTATTGAGGCTTTCAAAGAAGCCATAGTGCCCATCATTGGCACCCTGCTGGCTCCTTATGGCGTGCCTGGGGCTCCACGGATCAGCTGAGGCTTCTAATTGTGTTACAGCTGGTGAATCTGTCCTTGGCAAGCTTGTGCCTCCAGAACCTGCTTCTGTTTCAGCTTTGACTCTGGAGCCAGTCTCAATGTCTGGCACCAAGATCGTTGCCTGTTTCTGCCACGTTTCTGCTATTCTTGATACTGCTGACGCCAGTGGAGGACACCAATGCTATTGTCCTGTCTGACCTCAAACTGAATCCGTCACAACCTCGACCGAGGTAGCATCCTACAATCATTCTGGAGCGTTGGCACCTGTTCACTCCAACTCAGAGAAAACAGCAGCTTTGCCTAGGATCTGCCTTCAGGGCTCCAGCAACATTTTGGATTGGATTCTGACCTAAGCCAGCCAGCCTTTCCCGATGCTGGAGATGTTCAGATTAATTTCTCTCAGAATATGGTGACGACAATTTCTGTTTAGACATACAAGAGGCCAGTGGACTGGACACTTTCCCTGATATGGAAATGGTGTCTCAACCTCATTTGGTCTGATCATCAGGTGGGTAGCTGAAGTCCTAGACTTACACTTATCTGTTAAGGTAAAAACCAATATCCTCATTGAAGTTTTGCAGCCTAGGAAGACCTCATCCGAGCACTCGCTGCCATTCAGCAAAGCCCTGACTGACACCCTTATGGGCTCCAGGGTTAAACCATGTTCCTGCTCATGTGTGACCATGCAGGTAGCCTGATGCCACAGACGTGTGCCAAATGACCTTGTCTTATTGACACAATACCATACTGCTGAGAGCCAGGTAGTTCTGATAAGATACTTCTATCTGCAGGTTCCTCACCTTTTGAATATACCAGGCGTCAGACCGAATCCAGAAACTTCTCATTAGCTCCCTACGGCAGAAGGGCCTGCTGACTACATTTCCATAAAGTGCCACCACCAGCACCCTGACATCGGATCCCTTTTTTCTGTGCCATCAGCACAAATCCGGTTCTTTGCTTTCCTCTGGAAATTCTCCTCTTGATTGTTCGTTCTTCAAAAACAAGATCTCTCTCCCTAAGCATTCAGATTTCACACCCTGCAGGGACTGGGATGTACAAATGTCCATCACAGACCCACACAACATCTGCTTATGGTGCCTAGGGTCAAATCACGATCTGAAGGCCTGTGCCTTCTGCCGAACCATGTACCTCAGGCCCATAAAGGAGCAGGAGACCAACTCTTTATGGCTCGGGTGATCTTTGAGCCAAACAGAAGTCGAGGCTTAGGATGAGGCCACTAGAGTCATCGTGGAAGCCATTGCAGGGCAAGCACAAGAAGAAGCAACGTCATGACTCTAAATGGCACCAATCTTCAAAACAAAGGTCACCACAGCGCCTCCTCAGGACTCTTCTTCAGAGCCAGAGCTAGTTAAGCTTCCTTCTAAGGATCCAGTGCCTGTGGCACCCTCTGACCCAACCCCAGTCTCATATCCGCTGACGCCTGCGGCACCATCACCTAGGCCAGAGCCTGATCAGCAATACCCTGACTTCCTAACCCCAGGCATGGACCCTGCCATCGTTCATAAACTCCAAGTTCGAATCTGGAGTGCCTTAGGGCTTCATGGGTCCTATGGGGTACGTATTCGGCACTTACCCAGCGTCTCATACTCCAGCACAATTTGCGCCATTCTTCCTGTTACACCCCCTAACAATTGCGCCGACTCCAGCTTCTACGTCGGTGATATGTCCGACATTGCTACCTCTCCATATCTCAGCATCATCACCCTTGGCGCCAGGTCAGCCTTTGCCACTTCTACGAACACCACTGGTGCCACATCCAAAGCAGCTGGCACCTCAAACAACACCACTGGTGCCACAACGAACCTCACCAGCACAGGTCACTGCCCCAATCCGTTGCCTCTAGGTGAAAATACCTCCTCAGCAACACAGATCTAGCAGGGAGGTACAATATCTTCTGGAAGAACAATGCTATTTCTTTATGAGAGTTCCCCGCCCTGGAAGAACAAAGTCAGGACACTGATCATGATGGTGATGACCAGTCCGCACCATGGACCCAGACTTTATGGCACTCTGGAATGTAATTGGCCTTTATACTTTGCCTAAGTGGGAACTTTATTCCCGGACTTTCCTTCTGCCACAGGAGATCTCATCCGACCATGCAGTCATAAGAAAGCGTGCTGAAGCCCTTGCCTTACAACTTACTTCAGCAGAGACCAAGGCTCACCTCCTCACAGAAGTGCTACATTCTGCACTTTGCACAGCAGAACCTCTACTACCTTTTAATAAAGCTCTCCCATAGTCCATCCTTCCAATGTGGGTGAAGCCTGCTACTTGTCCTGCAGTCTATAGAGTGGTGGCTAGGAGATATAAACCAGCTCCAGGTGGCCTGTCATTTCTCTTCACTCATCGGTTGCCTAAGAGCCTTCTTGTACTGGTCTCCTGCTCATTGAAACTAGCAAAAGAAGCCTTCCCCACTACGCCCTCAGGCAGAGAATCCATGAAATTGGAAGGGATTGCAAAGAAGTCATTTTCATTTGGCAGTGTGGCCCTCAGATCCCTTCCTTCGGCTTGTTTGATGGCACATTATACTCACGGCCTGTGGGCCATGGCACAACTGGTGATCTTGAACTTGCCTGACCACCTTCAACCCCATGCACAGATTTAGTGAGGTATGGACAAACAGCTGCAAAAAATGTCTTTCAATCGGGTCTGAATGTGGCAGATTCGGTGGCACAAGCCATTAGCACATCCATATCTCTATGTCCGCCTGCAGAACTCAGAAGCTCTGGATTTTCGAATGGTGTCCAGTCTGCCCTAATAGATCTTCCATTTAATGGGTCTTCCCTCTTGAGAGCAAAGCAGATTCGTCTCTCAAAAGATTTAAGGAGAACAAGGCCACTGCCAAATTGCTGGGTCTACAGATTCAGCAACGAGATTACTGGCAATACCGAAGATTTTGAGGTGTCTATCAAGGTTTCTTATTTCAAAGTAGAGAGCAAGTGCCAAGCTCCCAACAACAGCAACAAGCCAACTCACTGTACCGCCAGTATCAAGGACGTGGCAAAGATGGAGCCCATTCTCTGCCCCTTCCTCCACCTCCACTCTCTTTCTCATCCTCCTCTATAGCCACCATAGGAAAGCAGCCCTTGTTCCCTCTTGTCGGAACACAGGATACCAGTTAGAGGATGGGTGTCCCCCTTTCCACAGGCTTGGAGGGCCAACACTTCAGACCAATGGGGCTTACAATTTGTCAAAAGGGAGTATGCCCAACCCTTCCAGCAGTCCCCTTCATCCTTTCCCCCCCCACTACGGCCCCCTCGATCCTTCAGCAGGAGGTAGAGAAGGGATGGTGGAACTGGTGCCGGAGCAGGACCGGGACCAGGGGTGCTATTCCAGGTGCTTCCTAGTTCTGAAAAAAGACAGCGATCTTTGTCCGATCCCAGACCCTTGGGTTCTGAATTGCTTCCTGCTAAGGGACACATTAAAAATGCTGTCCCTATCACAGGTGTTACTTGCGTTGGAAGCAGTAGACTGGATGGTGTCTGTTGACCTGTAGGACGTGTAATTTCATATACTGATTCTGCGGTCGCAGAGGAAATATCTACTCTTCACGTGGGATCAGCACATTACCACTTCACAGTCCTTCCATTTGGTCTGACTTCGGGTGCACATGTCTTCACGAAGGTGAAGGCAGTGGTTGCTGCACATCTCAGATTCACAAGAATCCTAGTGTTTCATTACCTGCACGACTGGCTCATCGTAGCTGAGACCCAGGAGGTGATGGCGCAACACCTGTAAGTCACAGCGTCTCTGCTGTTCGACTTGGGCTTTTCCATCAGCAAGCCTAAATTTCACCTGGTGCCCTCTAGGTGCATCCTGTTTATAGAGGCAGTACTGGACACTATAGCTAATCGGGCCTTTCCGCCTCCTCTGAGGATACGAAATATTATGGCTGTTCTGATCTTTCACAACAGAGCGCACACTTCAGTCCTGATGGTCTTGAGCCTGGTAGATCTGCTAGCTTCCTGCATTTTGCTTGTCACTCATGCACACTGGCACATGAGAGCCCTGCAGTGGTGCCTCTGTAAGCAGTGATCCCAGCATGGAGGAGCCTGCGATGTTCCGTCAGAATCTCCGGGGACACTGCAGCAGATCTGTCATGATGGAATGTGGAAAGCAATCTGGCGCAAGGGAGGCCATTCCAGTCATCGCCAGCCGTTACAAACAACCATCAGAGATCTTTCCACCCTTGGGTGGAGGTTCATCTGGAGGACCTGCAGATCAGAAGCGTTTGTTCTCAGGGAGAGCAGATGTTACACATCAATCTGCGTGTACAATAGACAATTCAGCTCTGGCTCAAAGCCTGCCTGTCATCCCTTCATGGTCAGTCTGTCCAGATCTTGACAGACAACACAATTGCAATGTGGTACATCAACAAGCAGGGGGGTGAAGGATCGCATCTTCTCTGTTGAGAAGCACTGCAGCTCTGGTCCTAGGCTAACCAGCATCAGATCTGGTTGGGGTTCTGAATGTCCGAGCGGACAGTCTAAGTCGGCATCACCTTGCACGACAATGATCAGTGCTCAGTGTTCTGTGCCCTCTGGCATCTGTTGCAGGGAGACTTGAGGGACATGTTTCACTTGAAGTTGAGCTTTCCACTTGTGAGGCAGCAAGCACAGGGGCGCCGTTCTTACCTGCTGTCATAGACCGGCATCGACCAACCTCTTCCTCGAGTAGGGACCGGACTCCGAGGGTCGGTTTTCGGGAAGCCCAGTCCAGGAGATTAGACACACCCCCCTGTCGTGTTTCCCTACAGCGAGAGCGAGACCAGGAACCGGAAGCAGGAGGAGCTGACCCCGGAAGCAGTTTATTCCAGCCAATGAAAACGGGCCAAGACCAGGAGGGAAGGTCGTCGACCAGAGAAGGAGTGGAGGTGTATACCGAGCGGAACGCGGAGAGTTTGGAGAACGAAGACGGAGACCAGAGCAGAGTGATTGACGAGGAGACGGACGAGCGGTGGAGCGAGGAGTGGTGGTGTCCACCGGAAGAGGCTGGAGAGCTGCCGCAACTCAGGAGAGTTGCGGCGGAGCCGGTGAGTGATTGTAGCTCCGGGGAAGGCGGGGGAGGGTACGAGGGTGGTGGGAGGAAAGTGGAGATAGAGGGCACGGGTTAACCAGGCGGAAACTCCGACCAGCACTGACTGCACGTTTAGGGTTATACCACGACCTGAGACCTTTTTTTGTTTGTCCCTCACCATTCTTATCCTTTTCCGTATATATCTCAGGAACGTCTGTGAACACTGGCAAAGATAGACCACTCACCAAAGGCTTAGTTAAAGTCTTTATTTATTCCCCTTTTTGTTTTCGACCATCCGGTCAACACCCTTCTGGTGTGGTGATGGGTAGTAACTAAATCCCCACCCCACAAGTCACACGAATACTGACAGCTTCCTTTTCTTCTCTCTTATGAGCCTCCGGGGTAACATCAGCGAGACCGAGGAGCCGTGCCCAGTGTCATCCCAACCCCGCCCGGGAATCACGAAGACGGACGAGAGGGAAGAAGGAAGAACACCTACAACTATATCAAAAACCTCACACCCTGTCAATAAAACACTTACCTTTGGAAAGTATATTCAGCCTCCGCGTCTGTTCATCCGGCCCGCCCTCCCACAGGTGGTGTCAGAAGTGGGATCCACCGGAGACATGGAGGCTGCACTCGCCAAGATGGCGGAAAACCAAGAACATCTGGGAACAGTAATGGAGCGCTTCCTCACTGTGGTGGAAGAGGACCGGGGCAAATTACAGCAAGTGCTTACGGGACAGAGTCAATCGCATGGGGCTGCTATGGATAAAATCACTGAGGCCCTTGGACATCAGAGGGGACCTACTACTCTTCCTTCCGTAGTCCTACAACGGTATGTGAGTGGTGAAGACCCGGATTATTTCTTTAATAATTTCGAGCGAATGGCCACCGCGGCTG
Organism: Calotriton arnoldi; assembly: GCA_963921515.1. NCBI lineage: Eukaryota > Metazoa > Chordata > Amphibia > Caudata > Salamandridae > Calotriton > Calotriton arnoldi. The sequence continues at coordinate 215,949 of CAWUFW010014038.1, forward strand.
CCTGGCCCGCGGACAAATGGGGCCAGTACCTGGGTCCCCTCCTGTCCGGCGACCTGCAAGCGGCCTATCAAGCTGCAACCACACAAGGAGCAATCCCGTATGCAGACATCAAGCGATGTATCATGGAGCGATTGGGAGTAGATGATGAGTCATACCGGATGAAGCTGCGTCAAATAAAAGAGGGACCCCAAGAAACCCCTAGAGCCTTGTACTTCCGGGTAAAAGACATGGTAGATCGCTGGCTGAAACCTGCCACTACCGACAAAGACAGGATTATGGCCAAGATTTACTTGGAACAATATCTGTCCTCCCTTCATCCACCCATCCAGAGGTGGGTCCGACAACAGGCCCATCTCACTCTGGAAACGGCAGTAGAGATAGCCAGTGCCTACAGTCGGGCACAAGAAATCCAAAAGGGGCGAGAAGACCCATCCTGGAGACCTGGGGGAGCCGGGGCCCATCGCCCACCCCGTCCTCCTACTGTGAAGAAACACAAACCTGTCACCATCATCCCCGGGACCCCGGTGTTCCGACCCCCTCCTGTTGGCCCTCAATGTTTTAACTGTGGAGGGTTGGGGCATATCACCAGGTTCTGCCCCCAAAAGGAAGAGCCAATGGAGATAGGGATGGCCCGAAACTACTATTGTTCTCCCTCTGGGAAAAGACCACCCCCTTATCACTGCAGAGTGCCTGTAAACGGACAGCCAGTAATGGCATTGGCAGACACGGGCTGCCACCAGAGTGTTATACGACCCCAGGATCTGGAACCAGGGATCGGACCCATTGATGGGACCGTAGCCATACGATGTGTTCACGGGGATACGAAGCAGTATCCCACCACCCGAGTACGGATACAACACCAAAACGACTCTGGGACCTCGCTGAAGGTGGGACTTATTCCCAGTCTACCCGAACAAGTCATTCTTGGGAACGATTACCCGAACTTATCACAAATGATAAAGGATACCCCAACGAAAGATGAAGAGTGGTGGACCACGGCGCCCTTTTCCAGAGAGGAGGACCAGGAGTGGCCACCCTCTAAACCACGAAAAAGTAGAAAACAAAGAAGGGCGGAAAAAGGGAAAACCCCCGCGACGTTGCCTTTTTTGCGGGATGACAACCCCTGGGAAGCAGACAGAAACTTTCACGCCACTCAAAGGGAAGACCCCGTCCTACGAGAAGCCTGGGATACAGCCCTACCGATCGATGATCCTCTTCATGTAGGTCCCTACTTCTTTATTAAAAATGGGTTGTTATTCAGAAAAGGAGGTCCTGCCCAAAATCCCCAATTATTGATCCCAGGGCCATTCTGAGAAAAGGTTTTATTTCTGGCTCATAGCCACCTGTTAGGGGGACATTTCGGGAACGAAAAAACAGAAAAGCAGATCACAGAACGTTTCTACTGGCCTGGTATATACCAACAAGTAAAAAGGTACTGTCGAGAATATCCCGTATGCCAGAAAAACAGTCGGTACCGGCCTCCCCGTGCACCCCTTCATCCTCTCCCCATCATTAGTGAACCCTTCCGCAGAGTAGGGATGGACATTATAGGTCCTTTGTTGCCTTCCCGAAGAGGGTGTCGTTACGTTCTTGTCATTGTCGACTATGCCACCCGTTTTCCGGAAGCTATGGCCTTACGCCGTCCGGACGCCACCAACATCGCAAAAGCCATGGTGACGGTATTCTCACGGGTAAGATTCCCAAAAGAGATCTTGACGGATCAAGGGACTCCGTTTGTGTCCAAAGTAATGAAACAGGTGTGTGCCCAGTTAGGGATCAAACAGATACGGACCGCGGCATACCATCCCCAGACGGATGGACTAGTCGAGCGGTACAATGCCACCATTAAAACCACCCTCAAGAAACTCCTGGCCTTAGAATCCAGAAAATGGGAAGATATGTTACCCCTGGCGTTATTCGCTGTTCGATGTAAAGTACAAAAAAGCACCGGTTATTCCCCATTCGAATTATTATTCGGCCATCAGCCACGTACACTGTTGGAAATGGCTCAAGAGAAATGGGAAACAGAATCAGACGACTCAAAACCACTGGTGGATTATGTGTCCGACTTGAAAACGCACTTAGGACAAATCAGAGCCATAGTCCGTAATAACCTGGAAGATGCACAGACAGCCCAAAAGGGACAATACGATAAAAAAACGAGAGAAAGGTCCTTCAATGTAGGAGATTCCGTGTTGCTAATGATGGCTTCCTCTGACCACAAATTATTGGGACAATGGCAGGGACCCTACACAGTGATCGAAAAGGTGACACCCGTGACCTACCGCATCGAAACGGATACGGCTAGGGGCACCTCCCAGATCTTTCACATTAATCTGTTGAAGAGATGGGAGGGGCCCTTGCCGGCACTCGTGAGCAGGGCGAAGGCACAAACCCCTTTGTTTGATCAGTGTATAGACCCTGTTCTCCCTTCTAATTTGAGGCAAGAGTTGATGGACGTCCTTTTTCCTCTCCAGAACAACTTCTCCTTAACCCCGGGTAGAACCTCCCTGTTGGAACATGCCATTAAAACCCCTCCCGGGAAACGGGTGCGTCTCCGACCGTACCGTATACCCGAGGCACGCCGACTCACCATTAGAGAGGAAGTACAGCAGATGCTACGGATGGATATCATCGAGCCGTCCATAAGCGAATGGAATTCGCCTATCGTTCTCGTGCCCAAGCCAGATGACTCGGTACGGTTCTGTATCGATTTTAGAGAAGTAAATAAAATATCTGAATTTGACACATACCCCCTCCCCAGGGTAGATGAAATGGTCGAGAGAATAGGCAGAGCCAAATATATCAGTACCCTTGACCTTTGTAAAGGGTACTGGCAAATCCCCTTACGCGAACAAGACATGGAAAAAACTGCGTTTTCCACCCCGGATGGTTTATATCAATTCAAAGTGCTCCCCTTTGGGTTACACGGGGCTCCGGCTACTTTTCAAAGAGCCATGAATCAGATACTACGGCCCCATGAAAACTATGCCGGAGCGTATATAGACGATATCATAATCTACAGCGACACCTGGGAACAACATATGTCACATCTGTCCCAGGTGATACAGGCTTTAGGACAACATGGTCTCAAAATAAACCCCGCCAAAAGCCATCTAGCAGCTCAGACAGTGCGATACCTGGGATACTTGTTGGGGGAAGGAGTTATTAGACCCCAAAGCACCAAACTTAGAGCCATCTCACAGATCCCGTTACCAAAAACCAAGAGAGACCTCCGAGCATTTCTAGGTTTACTCGGTTACTACCGACAATTCATTCCCAATTTCTCCCACCTGGCGGCCCCCCTTACAAATCTGCTACAGAAAACCGTAAACACCGAGGCTTTGTTAAAACACCCTTCTCCTGACATCTTACAGGCCTTTGAGACCCTAAAACTGTCCCTCACTTCCGACACTGTTTTGGCCAGTCCTTATTACTCCCTTCCATTCGTTCTCCAGACTGATGCTTCAGAGCAGGGGCTAGGGGCCATATTGTCTCAGATAACGGACCAGGGAGAGGAGAAACCCATCCTGTACATCAGCCGGAAGTTGTTCCCTCGGGAGCGAAACTATGCTGTTCTGGAAAAAGAAGCCCTTGCGATCAAGTGGGCCATAGATACCCTCGGTATTATCTTGAAGGGAGGGAATTCACCTTATACACGGACCATGCCCCCTTAGAGTGGCTAGCACGGAACAAGGGCAACAATGAAAGGGTGTTGAGGTGGTTCCTGTCTTTACAGCCATACATGTTTCATACAAAACACCGAAAGGGAACAGAGCAAGGGAACGTGGACTATCTGTCGAGATACCCCCAAGATCACAACCCTAGTAGAAGGACAACAAGGGATAGGGGATGTGAGGCAGCAAGCATGGGGGCGCCATTCTTACCTGCTGTCATAGACCGGCATCGACCAACCTCTTCCTCGAGTAGGGACCGGACTCCGAGGGTCGGTTTTCGGGAAGCCCAGTCAAGGAAATTAGACACCCCCCCCTGTCGTGTGTCCCTACAGCGAGAGCGAGACCAGGAACCGGAAGCAGGAAGAGCTGACCCCGGAAGCAGTTTATTCCGGCCAATGAAAACGGGCCAAGACCAGGAGGGAAAGTCGTCGACCAGAGAAGGAGTGGAGGTGTATACCGAGCGGAACGCGGAGAGTTTCGAGAACGAAGACGGAGACCAGAGCGGAGTGATTGACGAGGAGACGGACGAGCAGTGGAGCGAGGAGTGGTGGTGTCCACCGGAGGAGGCTGGAGAGCGGCCGCAACTCAGGAGAGTTGCTGCGGAGCCGGTGAGTGACTGTAGCTCCGGGGAAGGCGGGGGAGGGTACGAGGGTGGTGGGAGGAAAGTGGAGATAGAGGGCACGGGTTAACCAGGCGGAAACTCTGACCAGCACTGACTGCACGTTTAGGGTTATACCACGACCTGAGACCTTTTTTTTGTTTGTCCCTCACCATTCTTATCCTTTTTTGTATATATCTCAGGAACGTCTGTGAACACTGGCAAAGATAGACCACTCACCAAAGGCTTAGTTAAAGTCTTTATTTCTTCCCCTTTTTGTTTTCGACCATCCGGTCAACACCCTTCTGGTGTGGTGATGGGTAGTGACTAAATCCCCACCCCACAAGTCACACGAATACTGACGGCTTCCTTTTCTTCTCTCTTATGAGCCTCCGGGGTAACATCAGCGAGACCGAGGAGCCGGGCCCAGTGTCATCCCAACCCCGCCCGGGAATCACGAAGACGGACGAGAGAGAAGAAGAAGGAAGAACACCTACAACTATATCGAAAGCCTCACACCCTGTCAATAAAACACTTACCTTTGGAAAGTATATTCAGCCTCCGCGTCTGTTCATCCGGCCCTTCCTCCCACACCACTTCACTATGTATTCCCCCCATACCCTTGATTGCTCGGGTGCTGAGGAAGATTATCTAGGCTCGACCCAAGTCATCTTAATGGCCCTGGACTGGGGTATGGCATGCAGACGTGTTGCATCTTTTCTTGTGCCCCACGCTCCTTCTTCCTCACAGGGTAGATCTCCTCTCACAATTGCAGGGACAGGTGCTGCACTCCAACCTCCAGAGCCTCCAACTTCATGCCTGGAGATTGAGCGGGGTAATCTGCATGGTTTTTCTCTAACCCTGAAGTGGTGGATGTTATCCTAAGTTCCCATAGACACTCCATCAAAATGGTATGGTCTGGCAGATGGAGTAGGTTTGTCAAATGGTGAATGGCCAGTTATATAGATCCTCCTAAGGCCCACTTATTGGACAATTTAAGCTTTGCACTCTCATTAGCCCAACAGGTGCGCAGTGGGCACAGTAGAAAACAAACTTTTCCGCCTTGCCAACCTTTTATGTCTTCCAACTCTCTTCAAGTCACCAATAGTTATGAGGTTTCTGCAAACTGCTTAGCCAACATGTTTGCGCCTACCTCTGTCATAATACCACAATGGGATCTTAATGTGGTTTTTACTTTTTAATGTGTTCCCCATTTGAACCATTGCAGAATTGCCAGTTGCGTCTGCTTACTTTTAAGACTATTTTTCATGTAGCTATAATGTCAGCAAGACACATCAGTGAGTTACAAGCGCTGAGCATTACGCCCCCTTTTTAAATTTTTTTTTTTTTAGAGTATTATATAGCGCGAACTAGACCCGAAACATCGGGTATCAGAGCGCTTTACATGAGCACCAGTGTCGTTACAGAAGGACACATTCATTTTTGGTAGGCACGGGGAGATTACATGATTTGCCCAGATTCACAGGATTTTGAGCGTCGTTGCCGAGACTCGAACCCGGTTCCCCAGCTTCAAGGTCGACCGCTCTAGCCGTAAGGCTACATCCTCTCCCTTCACTACTCTCTTTCCAAGTTCTTAGTCCCTGGGCTCCTTTTCTGCCTAAAGTGATCACAACCTTTTAAATGGGCAGTCTGCCACCTTACCCACATTCTCTCCTCCTCCACATCCTACTAAAGAGGATGAGAGGCTTCATAAGCTGGATCCCATGAGAGATCAGTTTTTATATTGACCATACCAAAGCATTCAGATTGACAACCCATTTTCATAGGAGACAATGGCAAGATGAAGGGCAAAGCCACCCAGAAGTGGACATTATCAAGGTGGATCATCTTGGAACTCACAGTTTCACTCCATGGTATTCCGTGGAGTTACATAAAAATTCTACAAGATTCCGCAGAGTTCTGTGAGCTGGTGAAATTTGGCACGTCGCTCTGCTCACGCTGATTTTTAGTGCCAGGAGCTTGTTTCCCGCTGTAAAATCAGAGCCAACAGCACCACACGGTGTGCCAGAGGGCGCTGCTTTCTGCCGCTCAAGTAGATTTTCTACTCGAGCAGCAGCTTTCTTAATGCGAACGTCCGCATTGAAAAATCTTGCTGGGAGGCATTCTAGTACCAGAAAATCACGCTAGGAGATACAAATTCTCATTCGCCAATTTAATGTTGGGGAGCAAGGCATGAGAAAAAACTCTGCCGTGCGACGGTTGTCGGAGTTTTGCCAGAACTCTGCGTTACAAGCTGACCGCAGAGTGGGCAAAACACCGCCAGTGGAGCGTAATTTTTCGCCCACCCCTGATTAAGATATGCTATGCCTTGCTCGCAAAGAACCACTAGAGGACTACTTAGGTATTGCAGAGATCTGCTAAGCGGCAGCTTGGGCTTCTTTCCCCACTTTTGCAAAGCATTACTGTTTGGAGTCTGAGGTGTAGAGAGAAGGTCACTTTGTACGCTCTAAGGTTTTCTTAGTTTAACCAGTCATTCAGCCAACTTCCTGGTTGGGTACGGCTTGGGGAATCAAAAGGTGAGGAATCTGCAGGTAGAAGTATACATCCGAAGAAAATGTTACTTGCCTTCAGTAACAATCTTTCTGATGTATACTCTATCTACTTGCAAATTCCTCACAATCCCACCCTCCTTCCCATTTTCATGGCTGGTTACTAAGTTGATCCCTTTAATAAGATTCCATTTCTAGTGCTCGTGCTGCACCTTGTCAAACTGATGATGTTCTCATCTTGTTCGCCTCAAAGGCGTGTTAAAAAATGGATGGGAAACTGACAGGGAGATGGTGGGAGCACTTTATGGCTCCAGTGATGTCACAATAGTGTCACTTCCAGTGCCGAGGAGGAGTCAGCACCACTTACTGGCTTGGAGAACTACTGAAATGTTTCCAGATTCAATCTGATGCCTTGGATATTCAAAAGCTGAGGAATCTGCAGAAAGATAGAGTATCGTACAGAAAGATTGTTACCGAAGGTAAGTAACTTTTCTTTTGGCTTCCAGTAGTAGGATCATCCAAAACTTATTCACTACAACCCCACCCCAGATAGAGAGACAAAGAGAATAGTGGAAATTGGGAAACCAGTTTGCTATGCAGCCGACTCCACCCATCGGTCTGTCAACACCCACCGTTAAATTGGTAGGTACCCCCATGCATTATGAACATGGCCGAAGAGATCTTGCTGGCAGTCCCAGAAGAGTTCTGCACCAACTTAGCGTAAACCATTCAGGATAGCCAGGATGCAGCTAAATATGTCCTACAGTTAGGCATGGACATGACCGTACGATTAGGCAGAGCAGTCAAGACTAGCATGGTGCTATAATGCCACCCATGGATGTGATCCAAGGGTTTCTTTGGCAACACCCAGGTGTCACTCATGGAATTTAACAGGGCTCACCTATTTGGTGAGAAGGCTGACTCTGCCTTATAATGCTCTGATTCTGTAAAGAAATTAGAACCACAGTGTGCTCCTTTGGTCTTTTAACACCCACAGGGCAATATCCCAATCGTTTTGCCCCTCCTATCGAGGCATCAAAAGAGGTTTCGCTTACAAGTACCGCCAAGGCCCATCACCCCAACAACAGGCACCCCTTTCCTTTTGCGAATGGGGTAGGGGACAGCGTGTAGGCGAGTAGGGACAATGAACCTCCCTGTCCCCAGCCTCCACCCTCTTTAGTTTACCTTTAGTGGTGCATGACCACCCTGTGGGAGCCAGAGCCAGTAATTTTCTCCATGGGTGGCAGGTCCTAACAACCAGCAGGTGGCTCTTGGAGATAGTTTAACCTGGCTGTGCCCTTCCATTCCTTTACATCCCACCACCTCTTCCACCTACATTGGAGCCGCTTTTGAAGGATAATTTGTCCATTTTGTTGCAGGAAGTTCAGGCTCTTTTGGCTATACGAGCCTTAGAGTGAGTCCCTGCCTCAGCTGAATGTTACTCTTAATATTTCCTAGTAGCGAAAAAGGGTGGCGAGATCTCCAACCTCTCAATTTCTTCCTGTGGAAGGACAAATTCAAGATGCTCATGCTCGCCTAGGTTCTATCTGCCTGGATCTAGGAAAATGTATGGTAGTGTAGGACCTACAGGAAGCCTGTTTCCAGGTTCCCATTTTGCAGGCCCACAGGCACTACTTGCGGATCAAAGTGGGCCACAAGCATTTTCAGTTTCTTTTTGACCTCACGAGTGCCCCTCAGGTGTTCATGAAGATGAAGGTGGTGATCACAGCACACCTTTAGAGGTCGGGTGTACCTGTCTTTGCCAAGGTTGACGACTGGCTTTTGAATGCGGGGTCACCACAGTCAGTTGTGAATGACCTCCAGACGACAGCTTATCTACCTACATCATTGGCATTCAGTATCAATGTGCCAAAATCACACCTGGCTCTTTCATAGAGGCTCCCTTTCATCAGAGTCATCCTGAATACAGGTGCCTGGATGTGGGCCTTCCCTCTGAATCAGAGAGTCCAGGGCTTTTGGACTATGATTCTGCTATTTCATTCTTGGTTCTAAGTCTCAGTGAGGGTGGGTCTGAGGCTTCTTGGACTACTGGCCTCCTATATCCTGGTCGTTGATCATGCCAGGTGGGGTATGCGGGCTCTGAAGTGTGGTTTCTGAAGTGCCAGTGGACCCAGCACCAAGGGAACCTGTCAGATTCCATTCAGGTTTCAGAGGAGACTTCAGAAGATGTGCAGTGGGGGCTGCTGAGCTGCAATCAGACCAGCAGCAGATCCCTCTCCCTTTTACACCCAGAGCTTACAGTGGTAACAGACGCATCACTGCTGGACTGTGGAGATTATCCAGGAGAGGTGGAGATTGGTGGACTCTGGTCGTCCTTCTCCACATCAACTTGTTGCGGTTGAGGGCCATTCAGTTGGTGTTAAATCCTTTCTGCCATCCATCGAATCTTATTCAGGTTCTCACAGATAACACCATCACCATGTCGTATTGCAGCAGGCAGGGCAGGGTGACATCCTGGGCCCTGCACCTCTGGAATTGGTTGAATCATCAGGGCATTTTTATGACTGTACACTACCCGGCAGAATCTTTAAATGCCAGGGCAGATGAACATAGCTGGCGATGCCAATCGGATCACAAATCTGTAGGTGGCACAGGGCGTCTTCCATCACTGGTGAAAAGCCTGGCTAGAACACTTTACCACCGCCAAGAATGTGCAATGTCAACACTCTTGCGCACTGGATTTACTAAGAAGACTCTCTCTGGGAGACAGATTCCAGTTAGAGTGGAACACAGGACTCCTGTATGCCTTTCTACCCCTATCTCTTTTGCCAAGAGTTCTTAAATAGACCAGAAATGACTGAGCCCAAGTCATCCTAGACCTAGAGCCTCCGGATTGTGCCAGGAAAGTGCAGTACCCCGAACGCCTGGGCATAAGCAGCTGTCACTGATAAAGGCTTCCGCTTCGGGAGGCTCTTCCATTGCAGCAGCAAGGCAGGTTTTTGCACCCGGGCCTGCACTATCGACACCTCCATGCATGGAGATTGAAAGGAGGCAGTTAACTGCATTCGATCATTCTCCTGAGACTGTGGATGTTATTCTTGCTGCATAATATCCTTATAGCACTAGTAGTAGTACTACTTTATTCGGTTTCCATGACCCATCAAAGTATACATACACAGTCCAATAGCAATATGACACATTTTTAAATACAGGTTAAAAACAGCAAATATCCAACACAATTTTAATACATCACCTCCCCGTTCTGTGGAATGATCTCCTTTCCCATTTAAAAAGATTAAGCTAAATGGCCTTTGGGCTACAGGTCAGAGAACACGGGCAGAGTCAAGAAAAAACCTGTCATCAGTTAATGTTAATGTTAAAGCACAAGTTACTAACTTGTGTAACGATATATCTGTAAGAGACAGTAGTTAGTGATAGATTCCTTACCTTAGAATATCCCCAGGCGTCAGGCTGGATCCGGAAAGTTTTGCGTAGCAGTACCCTTGCGCGTCGGTAGGCGGCGTCGTGCGGCTCCGCGTCCGTCGTCGGCGTCGTGATCGCCGGGATGACGTCGCGGGCAGTACTTAGGCGCCGCCCCTGCGCGCTGACGTCAGTTCTGTACACGACTTTCCGCGCCAGGAACGCAGAGCCATGCAAGAAGCTGACACAGGTGTCTGAAAAATACTAGGGCCCTGAAAGGGATGTCCTTAACCCTAGAAATCAGTTCGCAGAACGGGGAGGATGGGTGGGGCGGTAAGGAATCTATCACTAACTACTGTCTCTTACAGATATATCGTTACACAAGTTAGTAACTTGTGCATCTGAAAGAGACACGTTAGTGATAGATTCCTTACCTTAGAATAGATACCCCAGCAATACCAACCCCGGTGGTGGGTCTGCGAACAAAGATCAGACAAGGAAGTCCTGGAGGACAGAACGGCCAAAGAAGCCGTCCCTCCGGACCTGACTGTCAAGGCAGTAATGCTTTGTAAACGTGTGCAGCGAGGCCCACGTAGCTGCCTGACAGATAACCGGCAGCGGAACACCGCGGCCCAAGGCCGTGGTAGCAGCCGTTGCCCTGGTGGAATGGGCACGCAGCCCAACAGGAGGCTCCTTCTTAGCCAAAGAATAGCAGGTCTTGATGCACAAGGTAACCCAGCGGGAGATGGTCCTCTTGTGCACCGCCCGACCTTTTTGGCGCCCACGTAGCCAACAAAGAGCTGGTCATCCACCCGGAAGTGTGTTGTGCGGTCAATATAGAAAGAGAGCGCACGTTTTGGGTCCAGACGGTGGAGCCTCTCTTCCTCTCTGGAAGGATGCGGAGGCGGAAAGAAGGTGGGCAAAGTGATGGTCTGCCCAATGTGGAAAGCAGTAACCACCTTTGGCAAGAAGGACGGACGCGTCCGAAGAACAACCTTGTCTGGATGAACAGACAGAAAGGGAGGTTTGCAAGATAGAGCCTGGAGCTCACTCACCCGCCGAGCGGAGGTGATGGCCACCAGAAAGGCTGTCTTCAGAGTCAGAAGACGAAGAGGACAGTTATGCAGAGGCTCAAAGGGAGCGCACATTAAAAGGTAAGAACCAAGTTCAAGTCCCACTGAGGCATTACAAACGGAACAGGAGGGAAGAGGTGAGTAATGCCTTTTAAGAACCTGTTAACAACAGGGGACTTGAAAAGGGAGGGCTGATCAGGAGCCTGAGGAAGGCCGAGATAGCACAAAGATAACCCTTGATGGTACCCAGGGCAGAACCCTGTTGGGCCAGAGAGAGAAGGAACAGAAGGACCTCAGAAAGAGGGGCAGAAAGGGGATCCACAGCCTTTGCTGTGCACCATGCCACAAATTTGTTCCACCTGCAGGCGTATACCACCTTAGTGGAGGGACGCCTGGCTGCCAGAATCACATCACAAACTTCGGGAGGCAAGTCGAAAGGAATCAACTGCCGCCGCTCAATCTCCACGCAAGCAGGTGTAGACTGGACAGGTTCGGGTGGAGGACCGTCCCCTGCTGCTGCGACAGAAGATCCTCCCGAAGAGGCAGACTGATCGGGGGATCTATGCTCATATTGAGTAGCTCGGGATACCAAACTCTTCGAGCCCAGTCCGGAGCCACAAGAATGACTTGGGCCCGGTCGTGCCGAATCTTCTTCAACACTCTGGGTAGAAGTGGTATAGGCGGAAAGGCGTACAACAGACCGCAACTCCACTCGCGACGAAAAGCGTCGCCGAGCGAGTGCCGCCTTGGAAATTCCAACGCGCAGAACTGATGACATTGCGCGTTCTCTTCGGTGGCGAATAGATCTAACCAAGGCTCTCCCCACTGTAGAAAGAGTCCTTGCGCCACTTCCGAGTGAAGACGCCATTCGTGATCCATTATGCACCTGCGGCTGAGTTCGTCCGCCCTGGCGTTCAGAGAACCTGCCAGGTGTTGAACCATCAGGAACATGCCCTGATGTTCCAGCCATGTCCAGAGGCGCAGAGCCTCCTGACAAAGGGACCAAGACCCCACCCCGCCCTGTTTGTTGCAGTACCACATGGCGGTGGTGTTGTCTGTGAACACCTGCACTACCTTCCCTTTGACAGAGGGAAGGAATGCCTTGAGTGCAAGCCGGATCGCCCGGAGCTCCAGAAGGTTGATATGGAGCCGGGACTCCGCCGGAGACCAGAGGCCTCTGATCTCCGCCTCTCCCATGTGACCGCCCCATCCCAGAAGGGACGCGTCCGTCACAACTGTATGCTCTGGCTGGGGAAGGGAGAGGGATCTGCCCATGACCCATTGCCGGTTCGAGAGCCACCACTGCAACTGTTTTGCAGTCCCCTCCGAGATCTGGACGTGATCGGACAGGTTGCCCTGGTGCTGCGCCCACTGGAACTTCAGGTCCCACTGCAGAGCCCGCATATGCCATCTGGCATGATTGACCAGCAGGATGCAGGAGGCCATGAGGCCCAGCAGCCTCAGGGTCATCCGTACCGAAACCCAGGATAAAGGCCGAAAGATCGGAATCATAGCCTGAATATCCCGGACTCGCCGTTCGGGAGGATAGGCCCGAAACTGCGTCGTGTCCAGAACTGCTCCGATGAAAAGGAGCTGTGGAGAAGGAATTAGATGCGACTTCGGCACATTGATGGAGAACCCCAGCGAGTGCAGGAGTTCGGCCGTAGTCTGGAGGTGGGAGACGACTGCCTGGGACGAGCCCGCCTTCAGCAGCCAGTCGTCGAGGTAGGGGAAGACTGAAACCCCTGCCCGGCGCAGATGAGCTGCGACCACCGCCATCACTTTCGTGAACACCCGAGGGGCACTGGTAAGGCCAAAGGGGAGCACGGTGAACTGAAAATGCTCGGGGCCTACCGTGAACCGAAGGTAACGCCGGTGGGCCGGCAGGACGGGGATGTGGAAATACGCGTCCTGCAAGTCCAACGCTACCAACCAGTCTCCAGGGTCGAGGGCAGTCAAGACCTGAGCTAGGGTGAGCATCTTGAACTTCTCCTTCCGGAGGAAGCGATTGACGTTCCGGAGGTCCAAGATAGGACGCATGTCCTCCTTGTCCTTTTTGGGCACCAGAAAGTAGTGGGAGTAGCAACCACGCCCTACTTCTGGGGTCGGAACATGCTCGATGGCCCTCTTGGTCAAGAGGGCCGTGACTTCCTTCCGTAGAAGCACCAAGTGATCCCCTGACATGCGGTGGAATTGAGGTGGCATGGCTGGGGGTGGTCTCGAAGGGGAGGGAGTAGCCCCTTCGGACAATGTCCAAGACCCACCTGTCCGAGGTGATGGTGCGCCAGTGGGGAAGGTGATGGCGGACCCTGCCCCCTACTGGCGTGCCGTGCACCTGAAAGGAGGGACTAGGAGGGCTTGGAGGCCGCGGACGGGTTGGAGGTGGTGGCCTGACCCGCACGCTGGTTGCCCGATCCGCCACGGCGGAATCCACGTCCTCGGCCACGCGAAGACGCCTGCTGCGCGGGCCGGTGGCTGGGCTGCTGACGTGAAGGGGCGCCCCTACCGTGGCCACGATAGGGGCGAAAAGCAGAAGGCAGCGGAGGGCGTGTAGCAGAAAGGCCCAGGGACTTTGCAGTAGCCCGTGAGTCCTTAAAGCGCTCCAGCGCATGGTCTGCTTTGGACCCAAAAAGACCGACTCCATCAAAGGGCATGTCCATGAGAGTATTCTGGACATCCCCTGAAAAACCAGTGGTTCTCAGCCAGGCGTGGCGCCGGAGCGCCACCGTCGTTGCAATCGACCTGCCCAGCGAGTCGGCGGTGTCAAGGCCACAACGGATAGTGTATTTGGCCGCATCCCTTCCTTCCGCAATGGCGCGGGAAAGCAGTGCCTGGACCTCCTCAGGGCACTGGGGCAAAACATCCGCCACCGAATCCCACAGGGAGTGGGTATATCGGCCCAAAAGACAAGCGGTGTTAACGGACCGCAAGCCAGCACTGGAGGAAGAAAAACCTTTCTTCCCAAACTGATCCAGGCGTTTGGATTCCCTATCCGGAGGAGCGGTAGGGAAGGCGGTTTGGGAAGCGGAGGCTTGGACAACCAAGCTCTCAGGAGTGGGGTGGACAGAAAGAAACAGGGGGTCGCCCGGAGCGGGGCGATGGCGTCGTGACACGTTCCGATCCACAGGAGCCCCTGTGTTGGGCTTGGACCAGGCGCCCAAAAGAACGTCAGTGAGGGCGTCGTTAAACGGCAGCACAGTCTCCGCAGAGGAGGCTGCCGGCTGAAGCACCTCTGTCAAGATGTTAGTCTTGACCGTCAAAGTAGGGAGCTGGAGACGTAAGGCCCCAGCAGCCCTACGCAACACCGTACCAAAATTGGCCCCCTCCTCCGTAGCCACGGGAGGAGACAGCATGCCAGTGTCAGGAGAAGTATCCAGACCACTGGCCTCCCCTAGACTCTCTGTCCAGTCCTCATCATACTGACAGTTGCGTGTCAGAGGGTCATCAGACCCCTCCCAGTCCTCCTGGTCCTCCTCTGGTTCAAAATAAGGAGGAGGAGGGACATTTGGGACCCAAGGTCCCATCGGCGCCGGAGCCGGCGTCGAGCGACGTCGCTCCGGGTCCATGTCCGGAGCCGGAAGGAACTGGGGACGACGCCGCCCGGAGCCCAGGGCGGCGTCGAGAACGGCACCGGAGACATCGGCGCCGGCGGAGGTGTCGTGAGGTCGACCGGCGTCGATGGGGGTTGTGGAGCCGGGATCGAGGCCGGGGCCGAAGCCGGAGCCGGGATCGAGGCTGGAGGCTCGGGCGACGCCGGGGCCGGAGCCGCCGGCGACGCCGGAGCAACCCCATCAGGGCCCGCGGGGCCCGAAGGCGCACCGGAGGGGCCTGAAGGCCCGAAGAGGCGGGCCATGGCCGACAGGAACTCCTGTACCTTGGCCGGATCCGCCCCCGAACCCGGGAAGGGCGGGTATGACGGGGGCGACTCCACAGGCAAGTCCGGGGCCGCGGGGGCGGGGACGGTGCCGGGAGGGGCCTCAGCCGAGTCGCGAGACCGGCGAGGCGAAGTCCGAGAGCGACGATGCTTCTTGGACTTCTTGTGCTTAGACTTACCGGACGAAGAAGTCGACGACCGGTGTGCACTCCGCGAGCGACCCCTGGACCTCTCACGCGACCGGGGCTTCCGCGGAGCCGAATGCCGGGCCTCGAGGAGCTTTCGAGACCGCTCTCGCAAAGCTTTCGGGTTGAGGGCCTGGCATTCGGGACAAGACTCGGTGTCGTGGCCTCGGCCGAGGCAGAAGAGACACTCCCAATGCGGGTCGGTGACGGACATCATCCGCGCACAGGCGCCGCATCGCTTGAAGCCGGGCATCCCTACGACACCTTAAAGTTGGAAAAAACCAGTGAAAAAATCACCAAAAAGTATGGTCAAAAATTGACCAGGGCACTGCTCTTCCCGGATCTGCGCTTGCTGGCGCGGAAAAAGAAGAACTGACGTCAGCGCGCAGGGGCGGCGCCTAAGTACTGCCCGCGACGTCATCCCGGCGATCACGACGCCGACGACGGACGCGGAGCCGCACGACGCCGCCTACCGACGCGCAAGGGTACTGCTACGCAAAACTTTCCGGATCCAGCCTGACGCCTGGGGATATTCTAAGGTAAGGAATCTATCACTAACGTGTCTCTTTCAGATTGTTTTTATAAAGTCCACTGTTACCTGGAGGTGTTCTGGTGCCAGTGCAGAGCGATAATACTTATATGCTCTCCCACATTTTCACTGTTGCAATTAATGCCCTTAGAACCTAAGGCCTCCCTGTTTTTATATCCACTTATTTTGTCGCTTTTGTGAACTGACAGGAGATGCAATTTCCACATGGGTAATAACCCACAGCGGGTTGGCTGTCCCAGAGAGTTGTCTTTGGTGGAACGTGCGGATTCGGCGTTTTTGTGTGGACTAGCTCCTCGTGCAGATTGGTGTTCCTCTTAAATGCAAAGAGTGGGGGGGGCCAATGTTTTGTCCCACCAATCAGAATCCTCCAGTTTCTTTTCATAATATTGTGAAACTTATTTGGAATTGGTGTATATGTGGTCACACACACAACTCTATTTGAGTCTGGTTCTTGGTAAGTTTCCAGTAGTGCTTCCCTGTTATTGTTGTTTGCTGTCTTCTTCGCCTTTCTTTACAGCTGTTTTTGGGTAATAACGGGCCAAGAGTTTTTTTTTTCTAGTGCCGTAGCCTGTGTCTCAAATTGTTTCTAATGAGGAACAACTACGTCTCACCTGTAAGAATTATCCCACAGGTAAATTCTGGCATAAGGCCGTAGGGTGGAAGTTCTCATACAAGAGTAAGCTGTTCTTATCTGTGGTTTTGTTATGAACTCTGGTACTGATGCCTGTAGGAAAGTGGGTTTCTGTTGCAGTAACCCCCCCACTTTTTGCCAGACTACTGATGCACTTTTTCTTGGTGTGCCCTGGGTCCCTGCCAATCAGGTTCCCAGGGCCTGTGTTCTTTCCCCAAAACTAACCCAATTGGCATCTCTGGCCACAGGTCAGCCCCTGGTAAATGGCACCACAGGTACCCAGGGCACTGTGACCAGAGAAGACCTCTAAGGGCTGCAGCACTTATTGTGCCACCCTTAGAGGCCCTGTACCTTTACACACACACACTGCCTTTGCAGGCTGCGTGTTTTGGTGCAGAACAAAGTGAAGAGTCGACATGGCACACATCCCTGTGTGCCATGCCTACAACCCACTGCCCTGGCATAGATCAGTCACCCCTCTAGCTGGGTGCCCTATGCCAGTGGTGAGGGTACAGGTGCATGAGCCCTGTACCCCTACAGTGTCTAAGTCCATTCTTAGACATTGTAAGTGCAGTGATGCCATTAAGAGTATATGGTGCTGGAAGCTTGTCATTACGAACTCCACAGCACCATAATGGCTACACTGAAAACTGAGAAGTTTGGTATCAAACTTCTCAGCACATTAAACCCACACTGATGCCAGTGTGGAATTTAATGAAAAATGCACACAGAGGACATCTCAGAGATGCCCCCTGAAAACTAACCCACCACTAGTGTCCCGGCTGAGTGGCTGCTTTCAGCTGCCACCACCAGACATGTTTCTGGACCCCTGGGTCGAGAGCCTGCTGCTCTCGGGGGCCTGAAACAATGCACATCCTGGGACGAGGTGCCAAGCCTCCTCCCCCAATATGGGCAGGGTTCATGAAAGGGGAAGCTTCAAAGACATGCCGCCTTTGTGAGCCTCCCCAGACCATTTACTGCTTTCAGCAACTGGTCCCCAATAGTTCTACCCTTCACTTTGGGCGGGAGAACCGGCGGGAAAAACAAGTGAGGGAGAGAGGTGTGCCCACCTCTGCCAACTCCACCCCTGAGGTGGGGGAGGCGAGGTGAAGCACAACTCCGAGTCCCCGCCATCTTGAGGATGGGGGGACCCAGCCAACAAGGGACAGGCTCCTGCCCCCCTCCCACTGGAAAGTGGCACCATAGGGGGTGTACCCACCCCAGGGAAGGGACCCATTGGTCCGTGCCCTCTACCTACCTGTAACGCCCCTAAATCTAGTATTTAGGGGGCACCCTGAACCTTGCTTCCTCAGATCCAGCCTGACAACAAGAAGGACGAAGAGCCTTGCAGAGCTAACAAGAGGACAACGCCCACTGACTTGGCCCCAGCCCTACAGGCCTGTTTCCCCTCGAACCTGCTCCTGCGAAATCCTGGTGTGTCCTGCAGCCAGCAACCTCAAAAACCCCGGAGGACCTGCCTGCCTTCACTTCCAAGACTGCTTCTCCCGTGAACACCGGACTTGTTCAAACTGCAGCTTCTGGCTCCGGCTGAATACCGCGAATCCAGCCCACTCTGCACCCGCCGAAACCGTCCCGAGCTCGAGTGGAAAAACACCACGAGGAGGTCACCCCGGCGATCTTGACCCGAGATCCGGCGACTCCTGACCTACCTCAAGCCTCCAGACTACGCCTGCAGCCTCAATCCAGAGTTTCCCCTCTACCGCGACCAGAGCGGGTAAGACTTTCGGACGTCCCAAGGCACCCCTGCACCCGACGCCCCATGGCCTTGGGTGCCCAAACCAACGGTGCCTAATAAACCCAACACATCCCAACTTACCCCTCGAAGTGGTAGTCGCACCCAGAAGATACTCGTCCCCGAGCCTGCAGTGTTTCTTCTAACCGGAGGTTCTCCATTGAAAACAACAGGGCACCCGACCTCAAAACAGCACCCTGCACCCGGCCGCCCTAGTGCCGCTGAGGGTGCACCTTTGGTGCTAATTTGGTTCCCTATTTGCCCTGACCTAAACCCTAGGAGCTTTGCTCCCACAACCCAGTGGCCTGCTTGCCAGCAGCCACCAACCGGAGACCCCCTCTCCTCCATAGGATAACATTGGGCCTCAACACTCTGCACCCGGCCGCCCTAGTGCCGCTGAGGGTGAAACAAAAGTGCATCACTGACCCTGGGGGACCCCTGAGTCTAACCCCAGAACCTTAGCTCCCACAGTCGATTACTTACCTGTGAGCCGATAACCTGTTTTTCCTCCATAGGATAACATTGACAATTTTCTTCCAAAAAGTTTCTAAGTGTGGAGTTTTGAAATCTAAAAATATTCTTTAAAAATCGCACAAATAACCAAAACGTATTTACTTACCTGTTTACAGGAAATGTCCCAGTGCTGAATCCAGGTATCCAGCACTGAGTAGGAAAAGTAACGTACAAAGTAACTTACCTGTAATTTACTGAAAAAGCCTATTCATTTCAATGCACTGTTTTTATTCCAAAAAACGACCAAGTGTGGAGTTTTGAAATCTAAAGATATTCTTTAAAAATCCTGCGAATAACCAAAACATATTTGCTTACCTGTTTTCAGGAAATGTCCCAGTGCTGAATCTAGGTATCCAGCACTGAGTTAGAAAAGTAACGAGAAAAGTAACTTACCTGCAATTTACTAAAAAAGCCTATTCATTCCAATGTACTGTATTTGCTAAGTGTTGCAACCTACTGCATTCCCTGTAAATCAAACAAAGTACAATTTCTATTGCATTTTCAAACTGTTCTATATTCAGCAACTTATTCCTGTAAAGTATTTAATGCTTACCTGTGCCAGGCTTGCTTGGTTCTAAAAAATAAAACAACAGTATATTTTTTTATACAAAAACAATTGGCCTAGAGTTCAGTTCTTGAGTGTGTGAATTCATTTGCTGACTGAGTGTGTACATCAAATGCTTAACACTGTCCTCTGATACTGCCTTACTGCTCGACCACTCTACCACAAATAGAGAGTAAGGTTCTATCTAACTTTAACCTCTGCCTACCTCTGGGGTCACCTGGACTCTATACACACTATACCTCATGTTGGTGTAGTATATATAGAGCCAGTTTCCTACATTCGTGGCAGCGGTGGGATACACAACTTTGCATTTGTTGGACTACTTGGTTACCACCTGATCACACGACAGAACTCTTAAATTGCCTTTAGAATTCAGATTTTTTCAAATTGGCATTTTTTCCAAAATACTAAAAGTTTTGTTAGGGCCTTGCTTAAATCCCTTTAGAATTTTAGAAAATAAAAAGTCACTGTAGTCAAGGGTAGAGGGGTTAGAACTTTTGTGTTAGAATGTCTCAAAAACAGAACCCAGCTATTAGTGAAGATAACCATAATGACATACAGGACATGGTTGAGGAGCTTGACCTCACCCCTTACCTTCACTTGTCTTTCAAGGAAGTAAGGTCCTTATGTAAAATTAAAAATATACCAATGGGCCCTCACCCAACCAAACAAAAGCTCCAGGAGCTGTTGGCTGAGTATTCAAAGGCCCACCCCTCTGAAAATGGTGATGACCAGTCAGAGGGAGAAGGAGGGGAGGAGGATGGAGAAAGGTGTCCACCTCCACCACTTCCTAGGGAAGAAAGGAACCCTGTTCCCTTACTTCCAAGAATCAACCTCTGGGGACCTAGAGGCCACACAGGTGGCTCAGGTTCTGGTGAGGACATTGAGGACAGCCTCAATGAGGAGGACAGCCTTTTAGCAACGCTGACCAAAAGACTGGACCTAGAGACCAGACTCTTGGCTCTAGAGAAAGAAAGAAAGGAGATGGGATTAGCACCCATCAATGGTGGCAGCAATCAAAATAATAAGGATAGAGAGCAATCTTATGATCCTAAAATCCCCAAAGGGATTGTCCCTAAATATGAGGAGGGTGATGGTATCACCAAGTGGTTCACATTTGAGAGGGCTTGTGAAGCCAGAAGGGTGAAGAAGACTTTCTGGGGGGCACTCCTTTGGGAACTGTTCTCTGGTAACTGCAGAGACAGACTCCTGACCCTTTCTGGGGCAGATGCTGGGTCCTATAACCTCATGAAGAGAACTCTGATTGAGGGATTTGGACTCACAAATGAGGAGTACAGAATTAGATTCAGGGGGCTCACAAAACCCCAAACCAATCCTGGATTGATTTTGTAGATTACTCAGTAAAAACACTAGGTGGCTGGTTAACTGGAAACAATGTGCATGACTTTAATGGAATTTACAACCTGTTTATGAAGGAACACATATTAAGTAATTGCATTGATGAAAAGTTGCATCAGTACCTGGTAGACCTAGGTCCATTTTCTCCCCAAGAATTGGGAAAGAAGGCAGACCACTGGGTCAAAACAAGGGTAACTAGGACGTCCACTGGGGGTGACTAAAAGAAAGGGGTTACAAAGCCTCCCCAGAGGAAAGACAGTGAACCCCCTAAAGATAAAAGTAAGGAGTCCCAGGTAGCCCCCCAAAAACCTGTCCAGGAGGGTGGGCCCAAAGACACCTCACAAACTAAAACAGGGTACCAAGGTAAGAATTGGGATCCCAACAGAGTATGGTGTCACAACTGTCAAAAGGCAGGACACCACACCAAGGACTCTAGCTGTCCTAAAAATAAAGCCCCTAGTGCAGCTCCCGGGGTTACTAGTGTAGCTCCAGGGGTTGCCAGTGTAGCTTTGGAGGATGGTTCCTCAGATGAGGAAGTCCTCCTAGCCTTCAACTGGAAAATGGGCCCAAAAGGTGAGCTGGAAATTCCAGAGGGGAGTAGACCCTTCCACCACCTACTGGTGAATGGAATCCTAGCCACTGCCCTGAGAGATACCTGTGCCAGTCACACTGTGGTGCATGACAGGTTGGTACTCCCACACCAGTATGTCCCAGGGGAAACAAAAAGAGTAAGGACTATCCCAGGGGGTGTCACTGTTAGGCCTATGGCTGTAGTGCTCCTAGAAGTAGCTGGGACCCTTAGATGGAGAAAGGTGGTAGTCAGTAAAAACCTCCCCCTTGATTGTCTCCTGGGGAATGACCTACCAGAGGTTGGTCTGAGCCAAAGAGAGGTACTGGTCCCATGCCAGTCCTCACCCAAGAAACCTGGGGGGGGGGGGCTCAACCTGCAGTTAGTGCAGCTAAGCCCCAAAAGAAAAAAAAGAAACAGTGTAGGAAAGGTGGGCAACTGTTAACCACAGTTCTAGTGGGCCAGGGAGATTCTATCCCAGTAAGGGAGAACTCCAAAATTGGCACTGGTGAAGTCCCCCCTAGCCAACAAAGAGACCTGACTAGTCAGACAACTGTCCAGCCTGAGTTGGTGGCTCCTCAGCTGGCAGAACAGAGGGTGGAAGAAGGGTGTTCACTACCCAGTGTAGTGACTCCCCACCCTAAAACAGCAGACAGGCAGCCAGAACCCAAAGAAGCCTGTAAGATAGCCCCTTCACTTACCAGTCAGGAGCTAAAGGTGTGGTTCTGGGCACTGACAGCTGTCAGCAGCCTCTGCTGGGTGTTAGCCTTCATGTCAGCACTGTCCTTGGCATGGTGGCCTAGCCCCCTGCCAAATAGCAAGTTAGGCCCCCTGACCCTATTGGTCATGGTGGGGTTGCTCAAGCTGTGGGTGACCTCTGTGGGTAAGCTGGGCTTTGCCCAGGCTAAGTTAGAATTTGCACAGGTGGGCACCTCTGAACCCAAACTAAAAAGATGGGGCGAAGACACTAAAGAGCTAGGAAAGGAGCATTGGGAATTAGGTTCTGAAACTGTTGAGGTAGGCCAGCTCCCCAAAGGGACTGACCGGGACAGAAGGATGTAAGGTAGAGTAGGCCCTGCAACTTTCAAACCACTTCCTCTACTCTTCCTCGCCTGAAAGACTAGGAAGACTCTCCCAGCTTTGGCAGAGTCTCCTGGCCTTTGGGCTGGGGGGCTTGTGTAGGAAAGTGGGTTTCTGTTGCAGTAACCCCCCCACTTTTTGCCAGACTACTGATGCACTTTTTCTTGGTGTGCCCTGGGTCCCTGCCAATCAGGTTCCCAGGGCCTTTGTTC
The DNA here is from genome assembly GCA_963921515.1 of Calotriton arnoldi. Taxonomy (NCBI): domain Eukaryota; kingdom Metazoa; phylum Chordata; class Amphibia; order Caudata; family Salamandridae; genus Calotriton; species Calotriton arnoldi. The sequence continues at coordinate 238,478 of CAWUFW010014038.1, forward strand.
TTTCCCCAAAACTAACCCAATTGGCATCTCTGGCCACAGGTCAGCCCCTGGTAAATGGTACCACAGGTACCCAGGGCACTGTGACCAGAGAAGACCTCTAAGGGCTGCAGCACTTATTGTGCCACCCTTAGAGGCCCTGTACCTTAACACACACACACTGCCTTTGCAGGCTGCGTGTTTTGGTGCAGAACAAAGTGAAGAGTCGACATGGCACACATCCCTGTGTGCCATGCCTACAACCCACTCCCCTGGCATAGATCAGTCACCCCTCTAGCTGGGTGCCCTATGCCAGTGGTGAGGGTACAGGTGCATGAGCCCTGTACCCCTACAGTGTCTAAGTCCATTCTTAGACATTGTAAGTGCAGTGATGCCATTAAGAGTATATGGTGCTGGAAGCTTGTCATTACGAACTCCACAGCACCATAATGGCTACACTGAAAACTGAGAAGTTTGGTATCAAACTTCTCAGCACATTAAACCCACACTGATGCCAGTGTGGGATTTAATGAAAAATGCACACAGAGGGCATCTCAGAGATGCCCCCTGAAAACTAACCCACCACTAGTGTCCCGGCTGAGTGGCTGCTTTCAGCTGTCACCACCAGACATGTTTCTGGACCCCTGGGTCGAGAGCCTGCTGCTCTCGGGGGCCTGAAACAATGCACATCCTGGGACGAGGTGCCAAGCCTCCTCCCCCAGGATGGGCAGGGTTCACGAAAGGGGAAGCTTCAAAGGCATTCCGCCTTTGTGAGCCTCCCCAGACCATTTGCTGCTTTCAGCAACTGGTCCCCACTGGTTCTACCCCCCACTTTGGGCGGGAGAACCGGCGGGAAAAACAAGTGAGGGAGAGAGGTGTGCCCACCTCTGCCAAATCCACCCCTCAGGTGGGGGAGGCGAGGTGAAGCACAACTCCGAGTCCCCGCCATCTTGAGGATGGGGGGACCCAACCAACAAGGGACAGGCTCCTGCCCCCCTCCCACTGGAGGGTGGCACGATAGGGGGTGTCCCCACCCCAGGGAAGGGACCCATTGGTCCCTGCCCTCTACCTACCTGTAACGCCCCTAAATCTAGTATTTAGGGGGCACCCTGAACCTTGCTTCCTCAGATCCAGCCTGACAACAAGAAGAAGGACGAAGAGCCGTGCAGAGCTAACAAGAGGACGACGCCCACTGACTTGGCCCCAGCCCTACAGGCCTGTCTCCCCTCGAACCTGCTCCTGCGAAATCCCGGTGTCTCCTGCAGCCAGCAACCTCAAAAACCCCGGAGGACCTGCCTGCCTTCACTTCCAAGACTGCTTCTCCCGTGAACACCGGACTTGTTCAAACTGCAGCTTCTGGCTCCGGCCGGATACCGCGAATCCAGCCCACTCTGCACCCGCCGAACCCGGCCCGAGCTCGAGTGGAAAAACACCACGAGGAGGTCTCCCCGGTGCTCTTGACCCGAGATCCGGCGACTCCTGACCTACCTCAAGCCTCCAGACGACGCCTGCAGCCTCAATCCAGAGGGTCCACTCTACCGCTACCAGAGCGGGTAAGACTTTCCGACGTCCCAAGTCACCCCTGCACCCGACGCCCCACGGCCTTGTGTGCCCAAACCAACGGTGCCTAACCAACCCAAGACATCCCAACTTACCCCTCGAAGTGGTGGTCGCACCCAGAAGATCCTCGTCCCCGAGCCTGCAGTGTTTCTTCTAACCGGAGGTTCTCCATTGAAAACAACAGGGCACCCGACCTCAAAACAGCACCCTGCACCCCGCCGCCCTAGTGCCGCTGAGGGTGCACCTTTGGTGCTAATTTGGTTCCCTATTTTCCCTGACCTAAACCCTAGGAGCTTTGCTTCCACAACCCAGTGGCCTGCTTGCCAGCAGCCACCAACCGGAGATCCCCTATCCTCCATAGGATAACATTGGGCCTCACCACTCTGCACCCGGCCGCCCTAGTGCCGCTGAGGGTGAAACAAAAGTGCATCACTGACCCTGGGGGACCCTGAGTCTAACCCCAGAACCTTAGGTCCCACAGTCGATTACTTCCCTGTGAGCCGATAACCTGTATTTCCTCCATAGGATAACATTGACAATTTTCTTCCAAAAAGTTTCTAAGTGGGGAGTTTTGAAATCTAAAAATATTCTTTAAAAATCGCACAAATAACCAAAACGTATTTACTTACCTGTTTACAGGAAATGTCCCAGTGCTGAATCCAGGTATCCAGCACTGAGTAAGAAAAGTAACGTACAAAGTAACTTACCTGCAATTTACTAAAAAAGCCTATTCATTCCAATGTACTGTATTTGCTAAGTGTTGCAACCTACTGCATTCCCTGTAAATCAGACAAAGTACAATTTCTATTGCATTTTCAAACTGTTCTATATTCAGCAACTTATACCTGTAAAGTATTTAATGCTTACCTGTGCCAGGCTTGCTTGGTTCTAAAAAATAAAACAACAGTATATTTTTTTATACAAAAACAATTGGCCTAGAGTTCAGTTCTTGAGTGTGTGAATTCATTTGCTGACTGAGTGTGTACATCAAATGCTTAACACTGTCCTCTGATACTGCCTTACTGCTCGACCACTCTACCACAAATAGAGAGTAAGGTTCTATCTAACTTTAACCTCTGCCTACCTCTGGGGTCACCTGGACTCTATACACACTATACCTCATGTTGGTGTAGTATATATAGAGTCAGTTTCCTACAGTGCCTCCCTGGTCAATCGTAATTACTAGGTCTAGAAATACCACCTCTTTTTTACACACAGAATGTGTGAATCTCATATGTCTGTCTCTAGTGTTTACCCACTCTGCAAATTCCATAGCGAGCTGTTCATCACTGTGCCACACTATTGATACATCATCGATGTATCTGCGTCACAATTGAATGTGATCTTTATATTGATTTCCGTTTGCGAAAATATGATCTTCCTCAAACTGGTGTACATATAGGCAGGCCATACTTGGGTCGAAGGTACTCCCCATGGAAGTCCCCCATACTTGATGGTATATCACCCCCTCAAACTCAAAGAAATTCTCAGTGAGTGCCAGTTCAGCACATTTCATGACAAAGTGTCTCGGGGTCATGAAATCCCACTCTTTTTCTGCCAAGATTCTTTCTACCACGTCAAGGGTTCATCTCTGGGGATGCTAGTATATAGTGCTACTATGTCTATAGTTATTATCATGTCATCTGGAGTAGTAATCTCCGTCTCTTGGAGTAGACAAAGAACATCCCTTGTGTCACGTAGATGAGAAGTCGATGTTCTCACAATCGGTCTAAGGAACCAATCACAAAACTGTGAAAGAGGTTCCAGGAGTGATCCGCCTACTATCGGATAGAGAGAGTTACAAAGTCTTCCCACTGACCCAACACCGAGACTTACTAATAAAATCAAGTCTGTGGTGGAGGAAGCACTAATGCAGGATTGGATTACAAAGCTGGAGTCTGAATTTCTAATTGCTGATAAACTAAAAACCCCGAGGTTTTATACCCTCCATAAACTTTACATGAACAGGATGCCTCCCCCAGGTAGACCAATAGTCTCAGGGGTAGGATCACTCCTGGAACCTCTGTCACAGTTTTGTGATTGGTTCCTCAGACCAAGAAACATAAAGATGTGGATGTGACACGGGTGGTTCTAGAGAAAGTGAACATTAACACCCCAGGTACCCAGAAAAAACTGCTCATATGGGAGCAAAGATGGGTGCATTGATTGAGAACATGGGAAAAGGGGCTTAATGATGAAATCCCATGGTTACAATTGACATAAAAAACCTATCTACATTGTGTGCAAGATCACCAGTCTTTGACATCTTAGACCTATCCAACTGTATTACATGCCACAAAAGCCCCAGCGACCATGTAAAACAACTTTGAGAGGCCGTCATTTAGGTAGCTGGCATGTACTCTCATTCTGTGGTAAGGGATAATACAGCACTTAGGGGGTATGTTTTCTCAAAATAAAGAAACAATCAAACATTAAAAATGGAGGTTCCCTCCCTTAAATAAAAATAAAAGACCATAGTGAGAAAGTTGTCTGTGATCTGAGATAATTATCCCCACAAGAACATTAGTATGCGATCGGGCTGTGTTATGCATATACTCAGCAGTCAGAACATATCGCCAGCTTTACCAGAAGAAGCGTTTATATGCATTTACATGTCACCAGCTTCCATTTCCACCAGTCTAGTTTTCGGGACTACACGTCCCATGAATCCTGCACTTCCTACTGAAGCGCCCGGTCTACAGACGTCGCCATAATAACTTCCGTACGAAGGGAGGTTTCTAAATACCTAATTACAAACGCTGCTGCAGGTGTGGGCGAGTACCCCTCAGCAGGGAAACACCAAGATGATGCCTTGCTATATATACGCGTCTCCCCGCCCCTCCGGCACAAAGCAGGAGGAAGGAGCAGACGTAATCAGGTTTTTCATGAGGAAGGCACCTTGATAAAGTAAGAGGGTGGATGTATGTGGGGATAGTGTATCCCTTTATGTTGGTGACCGCGAGTGATAGTAAACACCATAACAAATTGCTACTGGACTCCCTCCGTTTTATTTCTTGTAGAGTGACTACAGGGGTTCCTGTGCCCTCCCTAAATGGGTCCCAGAAGACCCGTTAGTGGGGTAAGAATGTGAGCTGGTCTCACAACAAAGACAGATATTTGTTTTGTGTTGCCTCACGTGTGCAGTGCCACTTACCACCGAGCATGCAAATGTTGCATGCTTATGGTTGTCTGCAATTCTTTGTAGCCCTTGTCTACATATTTGGAAAATCTCAAAGAATGTTTTTATCTGTTTGCAGGTACAAATGGGCCGGATATAAAAGAGGTGACATAGGTCACTCTTTTTGCAGTGCCAAAATAAATGTAGGTTTGCCATACTAGGTTCCTGTGTTTTCCGCCCTGAAGAATGCCACAGACTCGCATGAGCCATCAGGCAGAGACATGTTGACAGTATAGTGGTGATGGGGTACTGATTCCCCTTGTCCCCACTGTTGGTTTTAATGCCAAGTATCATTCTTAGTGAATAAAAAGGGATATTTAGGATGTCACATTGGTTTTGAGTAAGCTTAGCTCACGGGTCCGCTCTTAGTTAGAAGTTCCTTTCCTGGCTACAGGTGACGGCCCGCTCTCCATCAAACTGGGTTTTTGGAGAGCGTGGGTTGTCCTATGATGAAGCATGACACCTAGTGGTGTGTGAGGACATTCCGTAACATTTTTGTCTATGTCCAACTATGGACATTATGTTGAGTAGAACAATGAGGGATACATACCTATTAAGATTAAGAAATCTCGGGTAGCTTTTTTTGTTGTGGAAAAAAATCCAAGAGGCTGGACAGTTGGGGCAAGAACATTTTTTCTTCTGCCAAGTCTTGCAGAGCGGTTGGTGAATACTCTTATTGAGCGGTTAATTCCACTCTCTGTGAGTTGCGCAAGTGCTGCCACAGGTCCTGGAGGAGGCTTAGACCATCCTCTCCCTAGCATTATCAGACAGGAGAGATGCAGCAAAGGTCTCCATTCGATATGGGTTTAGACACGACCGACTCGCTGGGCAGAGCCATTTCCACAACGGTGGCTGTTAGACACCATGCCTGGCTGAGAACATCTGGTTTTTCAGGGAATGTCCAGGCCTCGCTCATGGACATGCCTTTTGATGGCACCCATCTCTTCAGAGACAAGGCAGACATGGCACTGGAGTGTTTTAAGGCCCCCGTGCTACGGTCAAGTCCTTTGGCATCTCAGTTACCCCCCTTCCCCAGTCTACCTTTCACTCCTTTCGTACCTACGGAAGGGTCTTTCAACCACACCAGCCCTATCCCAGCTACCAAGCCATGCAATTTCCACAACCCCTGCACGGACGAGGGCGCAGTTCATTCTGACCACAAAAGTTGGGTAGCCAGAGGTCCGATCAAACCCCTCCCCCGCCAGCCTCAGCCCCCAAACCCTCCCAGTCTTGCTCTTCCAGATCATGGGTGTCCAGTTGGTGGCAGGATCAGCCAGGCTAATATAATACCAATTGGCCTTTAAGTGAAGAATGAACCAGCCATCTTTGTGGATCTACCAAAGTTTAAAGAGCATTTCAGCTTTGTAGCCAACAATTGCTCCAGCCACTGGATGGTGTTAGGAGTTGAAACGGCTTTAGAACAAGTTGAGATACTCACGAAGGAGATCGCCGATCTTAAACATGAAATCTCAGGGGATTCCCCATTGACCAATGCCAAAAAAGCTCTCGAGCGTTTGGACAAGACCTTGAAAGATTTTGAAACCAACACACAAACCAAGAAATTGGATAAATTAGCAAAGGACATCCGCTATTACGACGAGAAGGGGACCTACCCTTATCTTCAAGAAGATTACTACAAGCAGAACAACCAAGGCCGTTTTCCCAACAGAGGTAGGGGAGGATACAGAGATCGCAGGCAGTTCCCCACCTTTTCAGAGTCTTCCGGATCGAGCTACAACGAGCAACCAGGGACTAGCTCAGACTACCTCTACCAAGACAGTTGGTATCAACCACAAGGACCGTCTTTTTTAGGAGAGGCTAAATGGAGACCACCCAGGGCAAGAGTTACAACTGGCACCAAGGACCCCAGCGAGGCCAGGAACAGAGCGGCCCGAATTGGGACGGAGGACGGACAAGGGCACAGAAACAGGTCCGTTTCCCACAGGAGAACCACGGGGAAATTCAAACCCGCCGACGCGTATACAGATGGTGAACCAACAGGACAACTCTATAATTAATATATCTTCATACACACTCAAGGAAGAGGAGATGAAGATTTTGAGTAAAGGATTATCCTTTGTGCCAACTACCCGCCCTAACCATTTCACGATTAAAGCTGAACTCTATCGTTTTTTCAGAAAGGTTAGATTACGCTATTTCTTCAAACATTCTCCATCATCCCCCCATCGTCACACACACGTTTAAGGATACCATCAACCTTCATGCCACCTGCACACTCTGTGACTAATAAGATACTTACCTATGAGAGTGTGGTCCTACGAGATGTTTTGAAAACGGTTACAGACAAACAGTACGCCAACCACAATGTTTCCAAATTGGAACGAGAAGCACTATCCTCATTGAAGAACAGCAAACAGATTGTGATCAAACCCGCGGACAAGGGGGGAGCGATTGTGGTACAGGACATTGCAAACTACAAGACGGAAGTATTCAACCAATTGGGCGATGGGGTCAGCTACGCAAGACTGCGGACAGACCCTACCAAGGAACTTGCAAAAATGATCCTGAATATATCAAAGGAGGGCCAGGCACAGGGTTTTCTTTCAGCTTTGGAGTACAAATTCCTGAATCAAAAGCAACCTCGTTTACCAACGATTTATACATTACATTTCCGAAGATACATAAGAACATGCAGAAACCACCTGGACGACCTATCGTCTCCGGCTGCGGCTCCTTGCTTGAGCCTCTTTGCAAATACGTGGATTTCTTCTTGAAGCCAATAGCAGAGACCACGAGATCGTACCTCAAAGATACAATGGAGACAATCAATCTGATCGACCAACAACCTTTTGATCCAACCAAACAAATCCTAGCGATCTTAGACATTGTATCTCTGTACACGAGCATACCCCAAGGACCAGCCCTCGAAGTTATGCAGACAGCCCTCAACAAAAGACCTGCCCCCATGGGGGTGCCCACGGAAATTCATTATTAAACTTCTCGAAATGGCCATGATGCACAACTTCTTTTATTTTCAAGGCGATTTTTATCTGCAAACCAAGGGCGTAGCAATGGGTGCCAGTTTTGCTCCAGACCTAGCCATCATCTACATGGATCACTTCGAAAATTCGCACGTATTTGATGAAAGCAACCCTTACCGTGCACAGGTGACCCTGTGGAGGTGGTACAGTGACGATGTCCTGTTGATTTGGACTGGTGATACCACGTCATTGAACAACTTCCATACATGGTTGAATCAAAGGTCTGATGATATCAAGTTTACCATTCATTCAGATCCCCACACGATAGATTTTCTTGACATTACTATCAAGACGGAGAACGACCAACTGTACACCACTCTATACCGGAAACCCACTGAACGGAACTCTTTACTCCACTACAACAGCCACCACCCTAGGGGACTACGAGACAATTTGCCCTTTGGACAGTTTTTGAGGATCCGCCGAAACTGTTCCAAAAAAGAGGACTACATGCTGGAATCAGAACACCTGAGTGACCGCCTCATTGAAAGAGGTTACCCAAAGGGATTAGTCAAACGTGCCAGAAAAAGAGCGTGGTTTAACCCCAGAGAAAGCCTGCTTACTGCAAAGACAGGTGAAAGGGATCTTTTTTTTTTTTTTTTTACTTTATTTATCATTGTTGGGAGACAATACATTGATAAACAAAGCAGTATAAACGGCACATCAAATATTACAATGGCATTTATGGATACGACAGCAAATTAACGTTGGTCTACTGAGTCAGTCTGTAGGAAGGTTCATGGGGATGGAGGAATGTGACTGCTGGCGCATGTAGCTGGTAAAAGGTTCCCAGATGTCACGGGGTCGAGCGCTTGTGGGCATTAGGTCCCAAAAAGCAGACAGCTGTTCATGGCAATAAGAAATGTCTTTGATCCAGTCGCGCGTCTCTGGCGCTAGTGTGCTGCCCCAGCACATTGCGACCCTACGCTTAGCGAGGAGTAGCTTTAAGGCAGAAAGCTTACGAGAATTGCTGGGTATCTCCGCCACATATCCCAAAAGCCCAATTAGTGGGGAGGGGGGCAGCAGTATGTTTATAACCTTCTCTATTACCCCGAACACCTTGACTCAGTATGCTGCAATAGCTGGGCATTGCCAGGCAAGATGAAGGAAATCTGCAAAAGTGGCATGGCAGCGTGTGCAATGATGGTCTGGGGATATGCCCATTCGATGCAGCAGCACCGGAGTGCGATAGCTACGGTGGAGAAAATTAAAGTGAATTAGGCGTAGCCTGTAGTTCGGAGATAGCACTTGAAGTTGACCGCAGCAAAATGCCCATTGAGGATCTGTGAGTGGGGAGTCAAGATCTAGTCCCCAAGCGTCCCGGGCAGGTGTGGTCGTAGCGGGTGAGGTGTGTTGTGTGTTATTGTACAAATGTGTAATAAGTTTCCGGGGGGAAGCAGTGGTGTACATGTATTCTAAGGCTGTGAAGGTCTCTGGGGGGGGGGCTGGAAATGTTGTGTATAGCTCCTTACATGTCGCCCGTAGTTGGTAGTAGAGGAGAGTATCCAAAGGTGCGCTGAAGGTAGAAGGTGGGGTTGGGGGGCCGCGGAAGTTGTCTCCCGGGAAGAGATCCGCGAATGTTAATATTGTTAGCTCTATTGCACGCGCTCTTATCATGTAGTGGGGGTATTAGGGGGTGTCTCGCTACAGGAATCGAAGGGGCGTAAAGGATAGGGACGTTTGCGCGATGTGCCAGCCCGATCCACGCTCGTACATTGTGAAGTGTCTATTTCGGAAGTGGGTCGTTTATATAGAAGGAAGAGTGCCGTCGATAGCGGCCATGGTGAGACCGCATCTATCTCTACCGCGACATGCGGTTGGAAGGGTGTGGGATGCGTCCAATAGTGCAGGAAATGTGCCTGGGCGCACAGCGCGTACAGCTGTAAGTCTGGCGCTCCCAGGCCTCCCTGGTATTGTGGTAAGGTCAGCAGTTCATATCGGACTCGAGGTTGTCAGCCCGCCCAAACCAGTGTGATCAGATTGGAGCAGAGCCGTTTAAAAAAGGCCTGTGTGATCGGGATTGGAATATTTATAAATAGATACATTTCGGTAAAACCACCATCTTTGCGATGGCGATTTGGCCCGCTAGTGATAATGGGAGTTTAGACCATAAGGGAATGCGGTCCTCAAGCCACGTCATTGCTTTGCCAAAGTTGGCCCTCCACACCTCGGTTATATCTCTGCTAATGTAAATCCTTAGGTACTTAACGGGCCCCATGGCCCACTGGAGTGGGTACTCCACAGTAAATGGGGTTGTGGCTTCAGTTAGAGGAAGGAGAATTGACTTGGCCCAGTTTATATGAACCCCGGAGAACCCTCCAAAACGTATGATTTCCCGAATCAATGGAGAGAGGTTGTGTTCAGACTGACTGACATACAGAGTGATGTCGTCCGCATATAGGGACACGGTGAGACCTCTGGTTGTGAAGCCCACTCCCCTGTTCGCGTGATGCTGACGGATGTGAGCGGCTAGAGGCTCCATCGCGATGGCAAAGAGAAGGGGCGACAGGGGGCACCCCTGCCGCGTGCCCCTGCTGACTGGGAAGGGATCAGAAATTTGCCCATTGAGGCGTATCCGGGCTGTGGGTAAGGTATAGAGAAGGCATATCCGTGCGAGAAAAATGGAACCAAGGCCCATTCTGCTCAGCAGCGGGAATAGAAATCCCCACTCCAGTGTGTCAAAGGCCTTGGTCGCGTCGAGCGAGGCTGCCAGTGCAGTGGTCTGTGGGTGTAGGTAATGCATTACTGTAAACAGCTTCCAAAGGTTGTGCGCTGTGGAGCGGCCCGGTATAAAACCGGATTGATCCGGCCGGATCATCACAGGTAATAAGAGCTGCAACCTTCGCGAGTATTTTATTGTCGATGTTGATGAGTGAGAGGGGCCTGTAGGAATCGCATTGGTCTGCTGGTTTGTCTGGCTTGAGTGGCGTAAAGATTACCGCTTCCCGCATGGAGGTGGGGAGTGAGCCCACTTCCAGTGCATCGTGATATACCTCCATTAGCTGGGGAATCAAGATGTCTGAGTATTCTTTGTAGAAGGCTGCTGTCAGCCCATCTGTAATAGGGGCATTATCCGGAGATAGGCTCGCAATTGCCAGTCATACCTCCTCGGTAGTGATGGGGGAATCTAGGAATTCCCGATGTGAGTTCGAAAGCCACACTAGTTCAATGGCGTCGAAGTAGGCCTGTAGGTCTGAGGGAGGAGTTGTTTGAGAGGAAGAATATAACTTTGTGTAGAAATCGACCATGATGTGTAGCAGGTCTGGAGTGGAGGAGCGGTGTTTGCCCTCTGAGTCCATCAGACTGGATATATAGGAGGTGGCGGGCGGCTTTTGGAGCGTCCTGGCCAAGGTTCTGCCGGGCCGTTCTCCTTCCCCATATCGACATGCCTCCATTTCTTTACCAAGGAAGTGGACCTCTCTATTTGCTTCCTCTTGATAAGCCGTCATTTTGGTGCGTATGTGAGCTAGGATAGCGGGATCATTAGTGTTATGAAACTGGGCTTCAAGCGCGGAAATGTCCCTCTCAACTGTCAAGAGTGTGCCTCGGATGGCCCTGAGTACCCCGTGTTGTTTAGCTATGCAGACGTCCCGAATAACCACTTTAAAAGCGTCCCAGAGTGTAGCAGGGGAGCTGACCGAGCCTGTGTTTTGCTCAAAGTAATCCTGCATTGCTGTACGTATTTCTTCCCGGAATACTTCATCCCTGAGTGCATGTGGGGGTACTCGCCACGAAAATGCACCTGGCGGCTCGTGTGGGGGTCTAAGAATCAGTTGGACCAGTGTGTGGTCTGAGAGGGTGTGCGGCAAGTGGGAGGATTCGGGTCGCCAGGGTAGCAGGGTTCTGGACGTTAACCAGTAGTCAATTCTGGACCATGCCCCGTGTTGCAAAGAAAAGCATGTGCCTTCACGTGCATTGGGGTGTGTGTCGCGCCATGTGTCTACGAGTTTATTGTCCGTGATAATCGAGGTGAGTATGCAGGCAGCTTGGGTGTGGGGGCGTCTAGAGCTCCCAGTTCTATCTGCTGTGTCTATCAGGGGGACATTAGAGTCGCCGCACCAAAGTACATTCTGCTGGTTAGTGCTGGCGATCTGATGCCAAACTTGGGCGAAGAAGTTTGGATCGTCTATATTTGGGTCGTAGACGGTAGCTAAGGTTACGGGATGATTGTAAAGTTTGCCAGTCAGGATGAGATAGCGGCCTTCGCAAATGTAATTGTCAGTAGTCCAGGCCAAGCCTTTCCGTATTAGTACGCATACCCCCCTTGCATAGTTGGAATATGAAGCAGAGTAGGTTAATCCCCATCCTCTAGAGAGCTGAGGTGGAAGGGTATTGTTTGCAAGATGAGTTTCTTGAAGCAGACATATATCTATGGCGTGGCGGTTCAGATAGGCATGGACTAGGCGGACCTTCCTGCCATCGTTAAGCCCCCGTATGTTCCACGTAACTAATTTAATTGAAGCCATTGCAGCCATCTGTAGTAGGTGGAACGATGACGTTATCCTGAGGTGTGAGGTGTATTTGGGTGTCGCCGATAATTGCAGGCGAGTGTGTGCCTGTCTGCGCTAGTGTGCCAACATTTTTGAAACAAAGAACTGAATTACAAAAATTTACTTTAAACAATCCCTTCCCTCCCAGAGAACCCCCCCCCCACTCCAACCCCCAAATAGGTTGAGATGTCCCACCCCATAACTGAAACTTCCGGGAATCATCCCAGGGGGTAGTGGAGACTCCGCGGGGTCTACCTGCCTTAAGGCTAGGTGGCTGAGCATGGTTATGGAAGAGGAACCACTACCGCTCCGCCTGATGTCCTAGTGGGTTAATAACAGAGGTGGCTGCATTTAACTGTAACAAAAGAACTTTCTGAGTGGGCATGTGCAAGAGGCAGCCTTTGTCTATTCTAGGAGACAGTTCTTTGGATGCTATCATAACTATAAGGAGAGGGAGAGAAAGTATAACAGATAGCTACTAGTCGTTGTCGCTGAGTCCCGCTCCGGATGAAGGGGATCCTGCGCGGTCTTCTCGGAGGCGGTCCTTCTTCGCCTGTTGTTTGGCGAACTTGAGGGCCAGTTTCGGAACTGTGAAGTGGAGAGGTTTGCCTTCTAGAGTGATCTTAAGTTTGGCAGGGTATAGCATAGCGTAGTTAATATGGGCCTGCTGTAGGAGTCGCTTAGCTGGGAGGAATTCAGGGCGGGCAGCTTGCACCGCCATGGTGAAGTCCGGGAAGAAAGATAGAGCTTCTCCCTTGTATTGAATCTGCCCCGTTCCCTGGCCCGCCGGAGGATAGTGTCACTATCTTTATAGTACAGCAGGCGCGCTACGATTGGGCGCGGCGGCGCCCCCGGGGGAGGTCTCGGGCCCAGCGATCTGTGTGCTCTCTCTACTATGAAAACCGGTGACAAGTCCGGACCGAACAGGTCGCGTAGCATGTTTTCCATGAAGTCCTCCATCTTAGAGATGGCGGTGGATTCCGGTATGCCCGCCACGCAGAGTTGTTGCGCCTCGAGCGGGCTTCGAGGTCTTCATTTTTTTGTTTCATTAAATCTAATATTTTGTCCATCTGTAAGAGGCGCTCAGAAGTGGCAGCTTGAGTGTCGTCTGTCGCGGACACTCTGGTTTCCAGGTGGTCGAGCCGGGAGTCGTGAACATCGACCCGGTTCTTAACTTTATCCAGCCTGTGGTGAGCGGTGAGCAGGTCCAGCTTGGCGTCGGATCGTTTTCAGGCTTGATTTCACTTCCAGTAGGATTGTTTTCAAGTCTGGGTCTTGGTCAGCCGGGATTTTTTCTTCTGGGCCATGAAGACCAGCATCTGTATCTGCTTCAGGGTCAGATTGTTTAGCGTTGCGCTTCTTATCAAATGTGAGCTTAGTTTGTTTGCCGTCCAGTTTCCCCATGGCTGGTAGGGCAGGATGTCTGTACCTGGCGTCTCAGCAAGAGCCCGGGTTTGTGTCAGCCGCGGCCGGACCGGGGGGCCCCTATCGTGGTCTTCGTGAGTGGAAACAACAGAGGGGGCGGTGAGGTCTCTCCCCCGGACGCCGATCCCCAGCCTCAGGTCAGGGGTGCAAGTCCCACGGCCTCCGAGGGCGGCGTCGGGAAGGATCTCGGCCCTCAGATCCACCGACTCGGCCGAGGTGCGTGCCGGCCTTAATAGCGAAGTGTGGTGATCGAGCTCCACTGGCAATAAAGGTCAGCGGCAGTCCAGTGTCTTCTCGGCCTGAGCGACGTGGCAGCGGCCGAGCTCGAGCCTCGGGCGGCCGGTGGGCGAGAGAGGGGGGGGGAAGTAGGGTGCACGGGTCCCCGATGGCTGGTAGGAATACGCTCGCCGGTTTCACAACCGCCTGCGGTCCTGCCTCACCCCTCTCCGCCCGAAGCAGGGTCTCAGAGCGGGCAACAACGATTGGCCGCGAGCTTCAGTGGGATGGGAGTCCGTGAGGAGAGTGTGCCCTCCGGGCCTACAGGCACAGCCCCACCGCGGAGCGGCGGCGTCAGCGTGGATGTTCACCACGCCTTGGCCTACAGCCAGTTAGTCCGTAAGCTTACTCAGGGATGAAAGCGTTGGGAGGGTCGGGAGAGCCCCCGCGCACCGGCCGTCACTCAATTGGCCCGCCCAGTCCCGGGGTCGCACCGTGATCCACCACACGGCCCAGGTTCGCATCTGGCATCCGGGAGGCAGAGCAGGCCGCAATTACAGGCCATGGGTCCTCAGAGATAGCTGCCGGTGGTGTCCAAGGCGGTGCCAGCGGCGCGGTAAGCTCACCAGGCCCCCCGTGTGTGGCTGGGGCTGCTTGTAGTCGGGATGGGGGGCGACGGAGGCGCTGGGAAGCTAAGGGCACCCGGCTCCTCCCCCATGTCTTCGTGCAGCGCCGCACTCACCGCACCGCCGTCAAATCCACGTTGGCGGTCCAGGCGGGTCCGGGCCTCTCTCTCCGCCGCAGCCGACCAGCACCAGCCCACAAGGCAGTCCGGCAGCCCGGCTGGGTCTCGATGCACTGTAAGATGACCGCTAGCTGGGCGGCGCGGTCAGGGCCCGGCAGTAAGCAGCGCTCTTCTGCCTGTCTCCGTCGTTTCCGCTCTCGGCCAGTCAGCTCAGGCCTCTGCCGTCACCCATCCTTTTCGTCTCCGCACTCTCGCCTCATCGGGATTTTCGGCCACCTCCACTTTCGCCCAGTGGTTACGGGTTGTCGTGGCTCCGATTTTGGAGCGGATGGATCCTGTGTGCGTTAGGGCATAACGGATTTTGGGCTCAGCCGGCAGAGCTCGCTTACGGTGCAGCCATTTTGCACCGTGGCAAAGCCAAGCCCCGACGTGAAATGGATCTTGCTAACAGGATGATATGTGTCACCACATTCTGTACCCCGAGTCATGCGATCAGGAAAATCATTAACCAACATTGGGGTTTGATCTCAGATGATTTGGAACTACAAGAGCCACCCATGCACTCTTTCAAAAAAGGCAAAAGTATAAGAGACCATGTGGTACGGTCTCTTTTGGAGCCTCAAGCTGAACCATCCATTCAATCCATTTGGCACCTTCCTGAAACCCGGGGCCACTTTAAATGCGGCCACTGCAAGGCCTGTGAATTCACTATTCAAACTAAACAATTCACTTACAAACAACACGTGATCGATTTAAAATCTTTCACTAACTGTAATACTTCAGATGTAATCTATGGCATCATCTGCCCTTGCGACATGATATACGTAGGCCAGACTCAACAAAAAGTGAAAATACGTGTCTATTGATGCGAATTATCACCATCTAGGACCTTTCCACAGTCGTTGTGAGTCCAACCCACGTGGACCATTCCCTGAAGACCTTCCTTCAATAATTATGGTAGGTCCGCAGTCGTCTCTACGTACTGCTCCTTTCCTCATGTCAAACACACCTTTCTAAAACCCACCTATTTCTAATTGTGCAGGCTGTCCCTTGTATCACCTTGTCCTGAGGAAGACCCACCGTGCCTATTAGTAAATCACGCACCCCATTGGGTCGAAACGTCGACGTGCTCGTGATAATCCTGACCTGACTTTCTCCGCCCCACGTGAAACAGAAAGTTAAAATCTCAAGCGGCGCGGAGCTTAATGTACCAAGGGATGGATGTCCTTTGAATGACCAGTTTCAGCATTTCGTACAGCACTGTATATATCTTCTTCACATTTAGCACTTCTTTCGCACCTTTTTTCACCATATCACTTGCGCTGTTGGAACAAATTGTATGTTCATGAACTTTGACAGCCTGTTAATGTCATTTCGACACCATAAAATGTAAAATACATATGGATATATGCTTAAATACAGACTCTGATTTATTTAATTTTGGTGTGTTTTTGCTTTTTTGTTTTTGTGATTCATGGTGTTTGCCTTTCTTCTCTTCGCTTTTTCATTGATTATTACTGAAAGGCTTGAGTATTGTTGCTTGTTATTATTGATTACTATTCAGTAATCCTAGAAGCAATTCTGTACCCGACAGAACCAACATTTTCCACATTACATTACTTCAACACTGTAGCAGGGTACGTTGTGGTGTCATTGGAGCACCCCTGGGCGAGCATTTTCAGAGCGCCCAGCACGAAGCAGAAAGCCTTAAATGGGTTGTGCTAGAGAAGGTTACACTTGGGGTCAGGGGAGGAAACATTCAATCCATCTTGAATGTTCGCGAATGCAAATGGATGCATTTATTTGACACCATACAGAATGGCCTTAACGAACTAGGTGCGAGCTGTGCACAGTTATCTTTCTTAACTACAGAGTAAGATTTATGCCTTTTTCAGGCTCTTAGTATCCAGTACCACTTTGGCTCTGTATGACCATCACCCAGTCACCACCATGTAATGTGTTCCAACATGCAAGAATTAGTTTCATCTTGTTTCTATTACAGAAATGCTCTTTTTAGACACATTGTTAACTATGTGCCTGAAAAACGTTATTGTTGCGTCAACAGAATATGTATCAAGCCTTTTTCTCTTTTGAAAATAATTGGCCATTTTGTTTGTTATTCTCTTTCATATGTATGTTTTTCTAACGCTGCAATCAAGTATTGTTGTGCCTTTGGTATTATATGTTCAAACAAACCAACTATGTTTAAATGTAAGGTGATATTGTGCATTTCTATGACGCTCCGGTTCACTCTGGGGACTGCATTTTAATATTACAGATGATCCGGCCCTTCATTCCTTATACGCATTGTTGTGCCTTGGACATTATACGTGCAAATTAACCGACCATGTTTCAATGTAATGGTGATATTGTGCATTTACATGACGCTTCTTTTTTCACTCTGGGGACCTTATTTCGATACTATACATGATCCGGTCTTTGTTGAACCGAATCATTTCAAAGTGAACAAATTTTTTGAATATCAGCGGTTGTCCCTAGCTGCATCATTTCTAATGAACATGTCTTGATTAGAAGAGGTCTTTCCTCGCTCTTTTTTTCCCATACATGGAACCACGCTGCATCAGCGGCCCGTGACCTCATCGTCACTACGCGTTGGCAGCAGTCAGCGACTGCCAACGCGGACGTAGCGCGTGCACGTCGTTTTGACATAGCATTTAAGGAATCCCCCTCACAGTGCTCCGCCTACGATGCGGTGAACGGATGCGGCCACCTTGAGGTAATACGTTTTTTAAGCTACGGTTCCTCGTTTTTTTTTTCGAGCGCACTCATTAGTGTAACACTGGCTCATTGTTAGGATGGTGGTGAACCTCTTGTCCGTTTATTTATTTTCTAGTAACACGGAACCTTTGGATTAATCTTGGCCCGGTTTTTTGGATGAATTTGACATATCTAATTAAACACAATAGAAGTAAGTCTCTGTTTTTCACTCTATAATGTGATTTGCATACGCAATTGTCAAGTAGCGTCAAGTTTGCTATTTGCTTGTTTATACACTACTGATGGCACGCAAACCTCTGTTTCAGATTGCCATCCGTCCCCTCTCTGCTACAGAAGCCCACGGGCCCACTATGGTCATTTTGACCACCACAGTCATTGGTGGTTCTCGGTAATTTATTTTCCCTTCATTTTCGGATGCCATCAGCATCTTAATTCATCCTTTTCAAGTTTTTAAGGGTAATTTTTAGTTAATTCCTAGTTGCCCCCCTTCAGTCCTGAGGAAGACCCCCCTGTAAAGATCAAGATCAACCTACAATTTCCCTGGGGTCGAAACGTCGACTTTTTCGTTTCCATTGCCAGTGTGGACAACAGTGCTTTTTCACTGCGCCAAACTTTACACAATGGCTGAATATTAGTTTTTTAGCCATATGTCAGGCTGGACAGGCTTCTCTGTATATAATATTGTGGATGTATATATTGTCACTACCTTTCCTTTCCCACAGAACCTTCACTTTTGCACACAATTTTCCCCTTCCCCTTTTTTCCTATTTGGGGCACTTTTGCATATACTTTCCAGATGTTTACTGGATTTTGAACATTTCCTTGTGTGTTCAATATGATTAAACAATATTGAGCAGAATTTCTTATTGCAAGTAATTTCAATGCATGCTGTTATATAAAGAATTGTTTCCCTCAATTGTGTTCCACTGGGACCATTTTCTTCTGTACAATCACCTCCACCACTGGCACAGTATCACATCGGACCGGTGGGTCCCCAGATCATCCGAAGGGGCTGCTCCCTCCCCTTCAAGAGCACACCTCCCTCCATGCCTCCTTCCTACGACCAACTGACAGAGGATTCATTTTCTTCCAGGACAAAGTCATGACTCTCTTGGCCAATGGGAGCCATAGAGAGGTTTCCCGGGCCAGAAGTAGGTTGTGGTTGCCATTCCCGCTACTTTCTGGTCCCGAAAATGGACAAGGGCCTTCAGCCTATCCTAGACCTTTGAGCCCTCATTTACTTCCTCAAAACAGAGAAATTCAACATGCTCACATTAGCTCAGGTCCTGTCTTCCCTGGACCCGGGACACTGAATGGTAGCATTGGACTTGCAGGACGCTTATTTTCATATCCCTGTTCTGCCTGCCCATCGACACTACTTGCGGTTTACGATAGGCCTTGAGCACTCTCAGTTAACCATGCTCCCCTTTGGTCTTATCTTCTCCGATCCGGTGTTCACCAAGATGATGACGGTGGTCGCAGCTCATCTGCGCAGATCAGGGGTGTCAGTCTTCCCCTATTTTGACGACTGGCTGCTGAAGGCATCTCACCCTAGGCTGTGGTCTCCCACCTCCAGACTACAATGAACGTCCAGCAATCGCTGGGGTTCACTATCAACGTGCCAAAGTCACACCGGACTCCCTCTTAGACGCTCCCTTTCATCGGAGCAGTTCTGGACACAGTACAGTTTCGGGCCTATCATCCCCAGCTGGAAGTCCAGGCTAATCAGGCTATGATATCGATGTTTCAGCCTCTATCCTGGATCTCGGTGAGAATGACTCTGAGACTATTGGGCCTCATGACATCCTGCATCCTGCTAGTCACACATGCCAGATGGTATATGCGAGCTCTGCAGTGGGACCTGCTGTTCTAGTGGGCACAGCATCAATGGAATCTCTCTGACATGGTCCTGATCACAGAGGGAACTGCACAAGACCTGCAGTTGTGGCTGACGAACCACAATTGGGTCAGAGGCAAACCACTCTTCCTCCCCAACCAGATCGCATAGTAGTGACAGATGCCTCAATCCTAGGGTGAAGCTGCCATCTGGGAGAGGTGGAGATCAGATGACTCTGCTCTTCGGCGGAGCTCCGAACGATCTGGTTTACATTTGAAAGCTTTTCTACCCTCCATCAAGGAAAGGCTAGTACTGATGTTCACGGATAACACCACCGCCATGTGGTACTGCAACAAACAAGGCAGGGTGGGGTCATAGACTCTTTGTCAAGAGGCCCTGCATCTCTGGACATGGCTGGAACAGCAGGGCATATCCCTCGTCCGTACACCTGGCAGGTTCTCTGAACGCCAGGTCGGACGACCTCAGTCGGCGATGCTTAGCAGATCACAAGTGGTGTCTCCAACCGGAGGTAGTATAGGGTCTCCCAGCCTTGGTTAGATCTGTTTGCCTCCGCAGAGAATGCACAATGTCAGCAGTTTCGTGCACTGGAGTTTCCAAGGCATCTCTCGCTCGGAGACGCTTTTCGTCTCGAGTGGAGCTCAGGCCTTCTGTACACTTTTCCGCCCTTAACACTCCTGCCCAGAGTTCTCAAGAAGATCAGGAACGACAGGGCCCAAGTCATCCTTGTGGCTCTGGATTGGTCTCGGAGAGTCTGGTATCCCGAACTTCTGCAAATCCTTCGATCAAACTTCCTCTTCGGTAGGATCTTCTGTCGCAGCAGCAGGGGAGGGTCCTTCACCTGAACCTGTCAACTCTATGCCTTCTTGCTTGAAGATTGGACAGCGGCAGTTAATAGCTTTCGACCTTCCTCTCGAAGTTTGTAATGTTATTCTGGCAGCCAGGTTCCCTCCACCAAGATGGTCTATGCCTGCAAAGGGAAGAAATGTTTAATATATTGTACAGAAAAGTCAATTGACCCTTCCCTTTCTGATGTGTTGCTTTTTAGTTTGCCCCTTGCCCAGCAGGGCTCTGCTCTGGGCACCCTGAAAGGGTGTCTTTCTGCTTTGTCTGCCTTGCTGAGGCTGCCAGACCAATCCACCCTATTTAAATCACCCATTGTACATAGATTCCTTAAAGGCCTTGTACATATGTTCCCACCGGCCCCTTTCATTATGCCTCAGTGGGACCTTAATTTGGTTGTCGCTTTCCTAATGTGTGCTCCTTTCGAGCCCCTACATAATTGTGCCCTCCGGCTGCTCACAATAAAAACAGCCTTCTTAGAGGGTGAGCGAGCTGCAGGCTTTATCGTCCAGGCTTCTCTTTTTGACGATATTCCCTGACAAGCTGGTGCTTCGCAGTAGGGCCTCTTTCCTACCGAAAGTGGTAACACCATCCCATGTGGGACAATCTGTCACCTTGCCCACTTTCTATGCTCCTCTGCATGACTCTAAAGAAGAGGAGTGACTCTACCGTCTGGACCCAAAAAGAACGTTGTCGTTCTACCTTGACCGCACAAAAGAGTTCCGGGTGGACAACCAACTCTTTGTGGGGTACGTTGGAGCGAAGAAAGGTCGGGCGGGGCAGAAGAGGACCATCTCATGATGGGTTGTCCTCTCCATCAAGATTTGCTAGCTCTGGCAAAGAAGCAGCCTCGTGGCGGCTTTAGGGCTCATTCCACCAGAGCTAAGGCTGCTACCACTGCATTTCAACGTGGAGCCCCAGTCCTGGACATCTATCAGCCTGCAACGTGGGCATCCCTGCACACGTTTACCAATCATTAGCCTAGACAGTCAAGTTCGCAGGGACGGACATTTTGGCTGCTCAGTCCTGAAGGATTTTCTAATCTAAACTTGTCCGCAGTCCCGTCTCCAGGGATAGTATTGCTTGGGTATCTATTCAACGGAAAGGAATCTGCGGCTAGATGTCTCTATCAGATGAACAAGTTACTTACCTTCAGTATCGTCTTATTTGGGAGAGACATGATCTAGCTGCAAATTCCTTACCGACCTATCCATCCTTCCTGCACTGCTGACAGGTTTCTAGGGCCAGGGCAGATCCCTCTCAGGGCCCTAGTCTTCAAATACACCAATGTCATTACACTTCATGGCTCCGCGCTTCTGGTGTGGAAAGTCATGAAAAAGAAACTGACAGTGCGCCGAGGAGTCGCCTATTTAGATGATGTGGACATCACTTCCAGTGCGGAAGACGCCGACTAAGCCACGCGTAGCCGACCAACTCATCCTACCGGCGCACAGGGGTATTACTCGAAGAAAAATCTTCCGGATCCAGTCTGACGCCTGGGAAATTCAAAGGTAAGGAATCTGTGGCTAGATCATGTCTCTACCAGATAAGGCGTTACCTAAGGTAACTAACTTGTTCATTAATGCCTGCCACCCTCAACAAAACATTGGGAATAGGTCATGTTATGCATATGGCACCAAGCACACCAGTACCCTGTTTTTGCACCTCATGCACATGCTTTGGCCTCAAACATAGTCACTTTGCTACGGGTGTCATTGACTAAGGGTTAAGCACCAGAGCCATTTTGACACCAATGACAATGTCTGTCTTATTTGAAAAGAGAGCGGAAAAACTCAGTGCATTTGGGACATGGGATGGAGCCCCCTAATATTTTAACTGTGTTTCCTCCTGATTCTCAAGTTTATGTTGCTGTCTTCTAGCTCGTATTTTAGTCTATTCAACAAACACAGCGTATTCCCCGAGTGGTACAGGGTGTTTGGCAAGCTTGTTTTCAGCACTGGTCCCCTTTCTTAAACCTCCTGCGCTTTCCATTTCTTAAAAGATATATTAACCCAGAATTTAAGATTAATTCTGACTATGAATTTAACACATTTATTGTATTTATTATTAATATGTTACAATATGTTGATGTAAATCCTGTTTAATGCAGCAAATGTTATGCTCATTGCTGAGTTATTGGAATTGAATTTTATTCATCGCATCACATAGCTTATCAACTGCACACCCTGTACTTCTTGTACTTATTGCATCCATTTTACTTCAAACACACCCCTTGTTTACTTACACTTCTTGTCTCTTAAGCACCTGCTGCAGCATAATTTCACTTTTACATCACCGTTCCATCTACTCTTCCCATTACTTCCATATCTATACTTATAGGGGTGTCAAAAGGCGTTGAAAAGGCACAAACGGGGTGCCAGTAATTCACAGGAAAGGCAATAGGGAAAAGAGGGCCTCAGCAACTTCTTAAGCGAGTCATTTCAGTCCCTCTGCCAATATTCCACCTTTTGCGATAAATATAAGATGCTGTTTGCTCCTAGGAGAGCAATCCCCTGCTGAATCAATAGACATATTGCAACCCTAAGGAGGGAGGCATGTCCTCCTTTGTAAGACCCTCCCAATGTAAGATCATGCCCCACCTAAAGGGTATTGATTCATCAGAAGAGATTATGGTGAGTGACCTGTCTGGCAGGGTTGATTAAGTTCCAATAAAGCAAGATGGCTTAACCATTGACTGCAAAAGGGGTGTCGGAAATGTCAAACTCAGTTAAAACTACTGTGCTCAATGGAATCAAATGCGGGATTCCACTTAGTACAAAAATTCTATTTATTATTGATACCACAAATTTAAAGAAAGATTCTTTCCTGCACAATACTGGTAATACTTCCAAAGACCACTTGAAGACATCATCAACTGCAGATAGAAGGCCTGCACTTTCTAATTATTGTGAAAATCTTCGGAATAGTGACTACTGGTTCAACCTGTACAGGCCTTCTCTTAAATTCCTTTATTTTGACTATCATTATATATTTTATGAAAAAGGATACATTGTTTCTTAATGGAACTTTGGAGTATGACATTCCCTATTACCTCTTTGCTCTGATTTTGATTGATTGACACTTTCCTAATAGGATGCTAACTGTAGGCTTCAATCCCGCAAATGCAAATAAACTGGAACTTAATAGGTCCTGCAAGATAACTGCGGCCGGAGACACTTTGTCCCTGTAGCAGGAGGATCCAAGACTAAATTTCAGGAGCGCTTCATTACGGAGACTACAAATTCACGAGACATAGAGTGAAAGATTTTAGATCCTTTAGGTCCCCCTTCCCTTCCTTCAAACCATTGGGCACGGAGATCCATTCAATATAAACTGTTTCCCTAGTATTAACGGGAGTAACAAATTGGGACTGTGATTTCGCTCAAACTGCCCTGATTTCAACTGCCCTAAATAACACAGACAATCATTGGGAATTGTACAGTGTCTTATGTTTTATGTGGTGTAAATACATTCACAATTTGAGCACTGCTTCGTCTGCGCTATGTTCACTGGTGTCGCATTGTACTGCATATGAACTGGTTTATTGCATTTTTGACAAACTAAGGTTGTCCTGTGCTTCTTTTTTTCAAATTCACATTTCAATTAAACATAATGTGAATTAGATTGTGGATCCCTGTAACGCATAGACGAGGTTTCCGATTTGAATGAGTCCCACATAACTTCTGTTCTGACAATATATATTGACCCTGGTCTTGTGGGTATATAGGGTATTCCTTGTTACATATACACTATACAATATAATTGATAAATAAGCAAATCAAAAACAACCGAGGAACATTTCTAAAACAGAATGCACATTCGGAAACCCTTCTTGAACTTCATTGTCCCTTTGAGAGACCTATGCTTTTAATACCCTATCTATAATTTACTGTTTTAGATATGCTGCTTTAACTTAAACATGGTTTATTAGAATTGAAATATTTAATGCATCAATATCTGTATTAAAAATAGTTTGATTTTGCCTTTCTTTGCTATTCACAACAGGCGGCTGCAGAAACAGCTTATGACATGGTGTCTCCTGGTCTGAGTCCTATTGAGGCAAACAGAACAAAAAGGTTTTCTCATCATCGCTTGGCCCATCAGCCAGTAGATCTACGGGAGGGTGTGGCTAAGGCATACACTGTTGTGAAAGAGGTAAGATTCAGTAGGATGGTAAATTATGTATGGTAAATGCAAGACCATATCAGACGCTTAAATTACATCTCATTTTGAGTTCTTTTGCAGAGCAAAAAAGGTGTTGTAAACTGGAGCCTTTTTCATGTATTTAGACAGTTCATTTCTTCACATTAACAATTCAGTTAGCAGAGCACTGTACAGACATTAAAAGGAAAACTATTTAGATAGGGCACCAAGCATCACTTTTACAATCCCAGAATGAAAGTTGGATTAGCATGGCAAAATCACAAAAATAAAAACTGATCCAGAAAGTTCACTGTTAATCTAAAAAAATGAATCAAAACGGACAAATTGAACATTTGAGAGAAAAATTAAAGCAAAAGTGCCTGATTTATAGAAATCAATTCCTCAATGGCTAACATTACCCAAAGATGGCCCACTGACATTTAATTGTTTGTCTTCTATGTGCTGGTAGATTGAGATGTCCAAAATGTCCATTACTTCCCTCAGCATTAGCACTGTTGCAAACAAAATCGATTTTTGGGGCAAATCCCAATGCATTGGAAGGTGTTTAGATCTAAAGGAATTGATTTGGGATCCATCACAAATGCAGCGGAGTGCCCTATCCACAAAACTGTTGGTCTCCCTACCCTATTTGTGTTTGTAGGATCAGCAGCTCTCTTTCGATGGAGCACCAGTTGGCTCAGTCGATGGACTTCTTCCTCCAACTGAGTAGGGTCTGTCAGAGGAAGGGCATTATACTGCAACCGTATTTAGGGTTGACGGTGTAATGCCCTTTTTATCTGTCTGTTACAGAGGGCTAGAACAAAACAAATAATGACCACCACAGGCAGGAAAAAATCTTGGGCATGAGCGTCATGAATTTTTTGTTTTTCAATAACAAACTCCCACTTCAGAGTATGTTCTTGAAATACAGAAAGTTGGTGAAAGTTAGTGGATGGCAGTCATCCATCAAACCTTTTGTGCCTTAACAGGAACTGCCATGATGGTGGTTCTTGTCAAGGTACAGAGATCTCCACTAGGACGGTGGTGATCTCAAAATTTGGCAGACAAAAGTATGTTAGGATGGCAGACTAAGGGCCCTATTACGAGTCTGGCTGTCTGAGGACTGCTAGACTCGTGGCGGATCCAGCCACCGCCGCACCGGAAGTCCGACAGTCCGATTACGAGCCGGGCAGTCGGACCGTCAGCTCCGCCAGGGAACCGCCATCACAGGCATAGGAGCAGTGGTCAGAGGCCTCAATATGCTTCGCAGCACCACCACAGTCCCGCCAAGCATATTACGAGTTTGCTCTCTGCCAGGGTTTTCATGGCGGTTCACCACCATGAAAACCCTGGCGGAGAGGAAACCGAGGGGGCCCTACAGAGCCCCTCTGTGCCTCAACCTCTAGTACATGCACATAGGGGGGCATAACATGTGCCCCCCTGTGTGCATGCACAGAGGTTCCTGTAGTGCAGGAACCTTGTAGTGTGGTCCCATTGCTGTGCTGTTTTTAATGGCACTGCCGCCTTTAAAAGAGGCAATGCCATGGGACTGCCACGCCACCCTCCTGCCAGTAATTATGTGCAATGGGGATTTCAAGGAGTCACTATGTTAGGGAACCGTCTGGGTGCCCACAATGCTGTAAAGCAGTATTCAGTAAGAGCTCTGGATCTGCATTTGTGAAGAGGGTAATAATATCTTAAGAGATTTTTAGCAACAGTGCAACTCTTCACTTAAGTCCTACTCTGGGATGATAACAGCACTGAAAATATGTATTGAAACAATTTATTGTAACTGTTTCAAATTCTTTAAGCAATTTGCAAGCACTGGGTGGATGAACAACTCTTTGTGGGGTATGTGGGAGCAAAGAAGGGAAAGGCAGTGCAGAAAAGAACCATCTCTCGCTGGGTTATTCTCTGCATTAAAATCTGTTATGCCTTGGCGAAGAAGCAGCCCCCTCAGGGATTAAGGGCCCATTCCACCAGGGGAAAGGCTGCGACTACGGCCTTGGCACGGGGTGTCCCAGTTCAAAACATCTGTCAGGCAGCAACGTGGGCATCATTGCACACATTCGCAAAACATATTGCCTTGATGGTCAAGTGCGCAGGGACGGGCACTTTGCCCGCTCAGTCCTGCAAGACTTTTTAGTCTAGCACATGAGTCCGCAACCCACCGCCAGGATGAGATGGCTCGGGTATCTGATTCAAAGATAAGGAATCTGCAGCTAGAAGTCTCTATCAGATGAACAAGTTACTTACCTTCGATAACGCATTATCTGGTAAAGACTCTATCTAGCTGTAGATTCCTTACAGCCCCACCCATGCCTCCCCGCTTTGCGGACTGATGTTGTAGGTCTAGGGTTACTCCCCTTTCAGGACCCTAGTTTTGCACATGTTGACGTCAGTCACTTTGTGGCTCTGCTCTTCTTGCGTGGAAAAACGAAAAGTACTGACGTCCGCGCCCCTGGGTGGCGCCTATGTAGGCACCGCAACATCATAACGGTCGCTACCGACGCCAGCGACGTCACGCGGAGCCGATTGGAGCCACCTGACGTCGCGCGCAAGGGGTACTGCTCAGCAAAAGTTTCCGGATCCAGCCTGACGCCTGGGAAATTCAAAGGTAAGGAATCTGCAGCTAGATAGAGTCTCTACCAGATAATGCGTTACCGAAGGTAAGTAACTTGTTTGTTTATTCTATCCCTAGCCCAACAAGATTTTGCTTTGAGCACAGTTAGGGGTACTTTTCAGCTATTTCCACATTCCTGACTCGTTTCGTTAAAGATTTACCACGTTTCCTCCTACGCCCTTCATTGTGCCCCAATAGGACCTGAATTTAGTCCTCATCTTCCTCATGTGCTCACCTTTTGAGCCGATGCACAGCTGCCCTCTAAGACTGCTGACCATCAATCCTGTCTTCCTTGTGGCAATCACATCTGCCAGGAGGGTTAGCGAATTGCAAGTGCTTTACATTAAGCCCCGTACACTTCCTTCTTCCCAGACAAGCTGGTTATTAGAACCCGGGCATCCTCTTAGCAAAATATAATTGCACATTTTCACTTCGGGCAGCCTATCACTCTGCCTACTTTTTTCGCCCCCCTCATCCTACCAAGGAACAGGAGAGACACCACTCTCTGGACCCGAAAAGAGCATTGTATTTTTATATTTTAATATTGATCGCACCAAAGGTTTATGGGTGGTTGATCAACTCTTTGTTGGCTTTATGTTTGTGAGGAAAGGCAAAGCAGTTCACAAAAGGACCATCTCCATAGGGATGGTTTTAAAAAAAAATCTGCTATGCAATGGCTAAAAAGTAGCCCCCTAAGGGCTTAACAGCTCATTCTATCAGAACTAAAGCTGCGACCACTGCATTGGCGAGAGGGTTCACAGTTCTGGATACCTATCAGGCAGTCACGTGGCCATCGCTGCACACGTTTACCAAACACTGCTGCGTAGACAGTCAGGTCCAGCGTGATGGACATTTTGCCCATTCGGTCCTACAGGGCTTCTTAGTGTAATAGAGTCCGCAAACCCACCTCCAGGGAGAGATTGCTTTGGTATCTGTTCTGAAGTAAGAAATCTTCGGCTAGAAGTCTCTATCAGATGAACAAGTTACTTACCTTCAGTAATGCCTTATCTGGTAGAGACTCCATCTACCCGCAGATTCCTTACTGACTCTCCCATCCTCTCCGTACTGCCAACCATATGTCATTTACAATTGGAGAGGTGCTTCAGGACCTCACTTGGCACACTAATCATTTTGCCTCAGCTTGGCTCCATGCTTCTGGGGCTGAAAAACAGTGAAAACTGAGGTCAGCGGGTGGTGCCTATGTAGGCACCGCGCACGTCACGTCCGGCGCTGATGACGCCAACAACGCCACGTGGAGCCAAACAATGCCACCTGGAGATTGCGCAAAAATGTCCGGATCCAGTCTGACACCTGGGGAATATTCTAAGGTAAGGAATCTACGGTTAGATAGAGTCTCTAACAGATAAGGCATTACTGGAGGTAAGTAACTTGTTACAAGTACCAAAACAGTTAAAATGTCAAAAAGACAATACAATAAATATCCCTCTCTGATTTATAAAAATAGTGAATATTTTAATCAACAAAATGACACCAAATCAACTAAAAATCCTATAAAGGGAACCAGAGATAAGAATTTTCAAAGAGCAGAGAAGACACGCTCAGCTGTCAATGCCTCTCGGATCATGAATGGCTGCTCCATCCAGAGGTGGTTCAAGGTCTCTTCAGAGAATAGGGAGTACCTTGGTCAGATCAGTTTGCCACTGCAGAGAACGCACTATGTCAGCACTTCTGCGTTCTGGCCTGTCCAAGGTGGCTCTCGGTCAGAGATGCATTTCGTCTCAGGTGGAACCGAGGCCTTCTGTACTCCTTTCCGCTGAAACCACTCCTGGCCAGAGTTGTCAAGAAGATCAAGGCCTAAGTCATTCTTGTGACTCCAGATTGGGTACAGAGAGTATGGTATCCCAAACTCCTGAGTGTGGGCATCGGTCCTCCGTTCAGGCTCCCCTTTCAGAAGGATCTCCTGTCACAGCGGCATGGCAGAGTCCTGCACCCGAGCCTGCGCACACTCCGCCTTCATTCATGGAGATTGAGCAGCAGCAGCTGACAGTTTTTGACCTCCCTCCAGAAGTTTGCAATGTCATTCTGGCAGCCAGGCATCCCTCAACCAAGACAGGTATACGCTTGCCGATGGGACAAATTTGTGGCTTGGTGTGCTAACAAAAATGATTATCCTCTCCCTTCACCATTTTTGTTTTTGTTCTTTCGTTAGCCTGGCAAGGCTTTGCTTTGGGCACAGTTAAAAGGGTACCTTTAGGCCATATCAGCTTTCTTGCAGTTGCTGGATCAGCCCTCCTTGTACAAGTCAACGGTTGCAGCCTGTTTTCTCAAAGGCCTTAAACCCATGTGTTAGAAATGGGGTTTCTGGTTGTCTGGGTATGCACCCTGTACAAGCAAAAACCACCACTCTAGTCAGGGTAAGCTAGATACACACTCCAGGACAAACTGTGCTTGTCCTCTGGTAGATTGGCACAAAGCAGTCAGGCTTATCTAAAGAGGCAATGTGTAAACTATTTGTGCAACACACACACACACACACAAAGTAACACAATGGAAACACCACAAAAATACTCCATATACGGTCAGAAAAATGTATCATATTTTTATGAGTAAAACAAGACCAAAATGACAATTATTCAGTAGGTAGAACCGGAGTTATGAATTTGTAAAGATTAAATCAAAATTTTGTGCTTAGGGTCAAATAGCTCTTAGGGATTATTTGAGGTCATGCTGGACTGGGGTAAATCTAAAGTTTAGGCCACCCGCGATGGAGGGCAGGCTAGCTACAGCACTCACACAGGTCCCGATGAAAAAGTACCTTGTATCGAGCAAGCATCGACGACGAAGACTCGATGCGGCAGTTCCGATCCATGAAGGCGATGAAGGCTTCATCGGCGAACCCCTTAACGATTCAGGCACTGCGTCATTGTCGTGCTGCACTGTCCATCGTCGTCGAGCTGCACAGTCCGTCAAAGCGCTGTTGTCGATCAGCTCCTGAGTAGGCGTCGAAGGGATATACGTCCGTTCCAATCAGCGCAAAGTCATCACTGTGTCGATCTTGATGGTTCTGGCAACAGAAATCACCTTTCAAGGGCCCGGAACTGGATTGGCACCACTTGGCAGGGCAGGACTCGCAGATGACACAGTCCAGGTGCTGTTGCAGGATTGAAGGAAGTCTTTGAGGGACCTGAGACTTCGGAACCGGGGACAATTTAGCAAGCCCTTGAAGTCACTCTGGCTTCAAGTGAGATGGGTCCAGTCCTTGTCCTCAGCAGGGCAGATATCAGCGGGCAGCAGGGCAGCGCAGCAAAAAAAAAAGCAGTTCTTCCAGAGCAGCAGTCAAGCAGAGTGGCAATCCTTGTAGCACAGCATTCTTTACTCCTGGCAGAGTTCTTCAAGGGCCCAGTAGTGTACTATCTTCGTAGGGTCAGAGGCCCAGTACTTATACCCAGTTGTGCCTTTGAAGTGGGGGTGACTTCAAAGCAGGGTCTTTGAAGTGCACAGAGGTACTTTCTTTCCAGCCCTGGGTCCAGACTATCAGCCATTTGTGTGGGAAACAGGACGCTACCTATTCAAGTGTGCCAACTCATCTCTCTCTTTCTGCCCAGGAAGAGCTATCATAATGCAGATGAGTTCTCTGTCACACCTACCCTTCCTGTATTTGTGGCTGCCTAGAGGGAATGCACAAATTGTATCTGTCACCCACCCGAGACTTGTATTGTAGACAAGCTTCAGGCACACAGAGCAGTAAGAGCAGAGAATGCCCACTTTCTAAAAGTGGATTTCTAAAATAGTAATGTTAAATACAACTTTACCATTAAAGAGGAGTTATCAAGACCATTCCAAAGATATAAAACATGAAGCAGCTATTCCTTTTTGATCAGGAATTACAGCTTAAAAGTTATTAAGCCATTCCCAATTCTAACTTATGAGAGTATTAGGTCTCACAGTAGTGGAAAACCAAATGTGGGTGGTTGTCACTACTAGGACAAGCAAAACCTACCAGTACATGTCCCCTGTCCTCTGGTCTACCTAGGGCCTACCTTATGGGTGACTTATGTGTGATAAAAGGGTAGTATAAGGCTTGGCAAATAGTTTTAAATTCCAAGTCGAAGTGACAGTAAACTGCACACACAGGCCCTACAATGGCAGGCCTGAGACAGGTTTGAAAGGCTACTTGTGTGGGTGGCACAATTATTGCTGCAGGCCCACTAGTAGCATCTAGGTTATATGCCCTGGGTTTATGGTATACCAATTTACAAGGGACTTACAGCTAAACTAAATATGCCAAATGGGTGTAAACTAGTTATATCGTGTTTAGAGGAGAGAACATGCACTTTAGCACTAGTTAGCAGTGGTAAAGTGGCCAGAGTCCTCAAGCCAACAAAAACAAGATCAGAAAAAGAGGAGAAGGAAGGCAAAAAGTCAGAGAAGGCCATTTTCCAACCCAATGTTTCCTACAAAACCCTTTACCATGCCCCAATGGGACCTTAACTTGGTTCTGACTTTTTTGATGCGTTTGCCATTTGTGCCTGTGCATAATTGCCCTCTGCATTTCTTGACTAACAAAGCAGCCTTTGTAGTGGCCATTAAATTGGCCAGGAAGGTTAGCAAACTGCAGGCACTGTCTGTGCACCCTCTATACACTGCTTTTTTTCCAGATAAGCTGGTTGTGATAATACGTGCCTCTTTCCAGATGAAAGTGGTGACACCCTTCCACATTAGCCAGACCATCACACTGTCAACCTTCTTTGCTTCTTTGCCAAAGAAGAAGAGCGACTCCATCGCCTGGAGCCAAAAAGAGCGTTTTCGTTATACATTAATTGTATCAAAGAGCACCGGATGGACGATCAACGCTACATTGGGTACGCCGGGTCAAAGAAAGGGTAAGCTATGCAGAAATGGACCATTTCCAGATAGATTGTACTCTGCATTAAAATCTGCTACGCCCTGGCCAAGAAGCAACCACCTGAGGGTATGCGGGCTCTTTCCACCAGAGGCAAGGCTGCGACAACAGTTAGCCCACGGAGTTCCTGTCTTGGATATCTGTCAGACTGTGACGTGGGCATCTCTGTACACGTATACAAAGCACTACTGCCTGGACAGTCAGGTCCGTCGTGTTGGGCACTTTCCATGTTCAGTCCTCTAGGACTTCCTGGTCTGAATCTGTTTGCAAACCCACCTCTGGGAAGGTAATGATTGGGTATTATTTCTAAGGTAAGGAATCTGCAGCTAGAAGTCTCCATCAGATGAACAGGTTACTTACCTTCGGTAACGCCTTATCTGGTAGAGACTCTGTTTAGCCACAGATTTCTTACCAACCCTCTCATCCTCCCTGCTTCTGCGAACAGATTTTTCCATCTAGGGTGACCATTGTAGGTCCTTAGTGTCTGCACACTGGTCCATCAGCATTCTGTTGTTTCTCCATGCTTCTGGTGCAGAAAGTTCATGAAAAGAAACTGAAGTTAGTGCGCTGGGGTGGAGCCTATATAGGCACCGTGCATGTCGCTTCCGGTGCGGACACCATCAACTTGGAGCCGATCGCGCCACCTTCCGGCACACAGAGGTACTGCTCAAGATATTCTAAGGTAACAAATCTGCAGCTTGAAAGAGTCACTACCAGATAAGCTGTTACTTGGTTTTTAGTGCAATACAGGGAAATCAAAGTGGTTAATCTGTCCTGTAAAAGACTTATAGTGCTAAGGACTAATCAGTCATGTTAGACTACTGCTGCCCCAGCACTACCAACATTTCAGAGGTACCAGATAGTGATTAGTGAATGGGATCATAATAGGTAAAAGGAAGTTATAGGAGTGATGGTCAGCAATAAAACAGGCATTGGTAGGTGAGAGGGGCAGTGGAATGGAGATAGGCAGTGAGGAGGCAGGGAAGTGGCAGGAATAACATAATGTATGTGGTAGGAGAGGCAAAGTGAGATGAAGGGGAAAGGGCATGATAGGAGAGGTGATCTTTTAAATTGGCAGAGAGGTGGACGTTGACAGGAGATATGGAAGGTGTCAGAAGAGGTGTGCTCTGATACAGGTGATTGGTAAAGGTGGACACTTATGGGCAGTAATGAATGAAGTATGCAGTCATGGAGGTGGTGTGAAGTGCGAGACTGACAGGAGAAGTGAACACTTATTGGAGAGGTAAACTCTGTATGGAAAGGGGACAGTGTCAGCAGGGGACGGCAGTAACAGGACAGGTTGACAGTGAGTTCTGAGGTGGTCATTGAAAGGAAAGGTGGATTTTGACAGGAAGAAGTGACAGTGATGGGAAAGAGAGGTGGGCAGTCTTGGGAGAAGTAGATACATCCAAGAGAGAGGTCAGCAATGGGAGAGGTGGATAATGATTGTCATTGTGGAGAGTGGTGTGGGAGGTGCATTGTGACGGAAAAAATGGGTACTGACATCTGACGACGAATCTTGGGAAAAGTTATCATTCATGGGAGAGGTGAACAGTGACGTGAGAGAGAAACAATGTGGGATATCTGGGCGATTATGTAGGCAGTGACAGGAGAGGTGTGCTGTGACTCATGATGAGGCTGTTATTGGGAGACGACTATGAGTGTTGTGAATAAGAGTGTGAGGGGGCGATAAAAAGAGAAGACCTACAACCTGAGAGAAAAAAGATAAGAGTAGATGAGCCCAGTCCTGTATTCCTAGTGCCGCAGTAAAATCTTCTCTGGCCAGCATTTTAGTATGCTTTCATCACCATATCTCCATTTGCCAAAGTTTAAGGACGGCACACCACAGATGTTTTTTGGGCACAGCACTCTGACACCAGCCTCATTAACAAGCCATCTATGGTCATCCAGTACTGACAGAACTACCACTTTGGTACTCCGAGCAGGTCTTAACTTGGCCTGGAAGGGGTCAAGTATTTGATTGGCCTCAATAGACTCCTGAAGTTGTTTATGAACAAGTCTTCCCATTAGCTTCCCCAAAAAGGGTAGCAGAGATATGGGCCAAAACTCGTTCTGGTCTGTTGTCTCTAGAGAAGGTTTCTTAAGAGAAGGAGCTTTGCAATTGCCGCAAACAAAGACTTTGATCAGCTTTGGGCACATTGATTTTATATGAGCTGCTGAACAGATACCTGAGGGAGTCCCAGAATGCTCACGAGAGAGAAGGCACAATGTTTTCACCTGAGGCAGGAGAACTAGAAAAAGCTGGTCCCTGGTCCTGCAAAGGCGACTGAGATTTGTAGTTTATATTGAGACTCTGGTACATAATTCATAATTTCAGTTCTGATTTTGGCTATCATATTCTCAAAGAAGGATGGCAGTGCATAATGTGATTGAATGCTCAGGTGGGGATTGTGTTACTGGATTTTGTAGATCTACAATAAATCTGTAGAGCTCTTTAGATAGGGTAGGGGAACTGATGATATATATTAGAAAACAAAAAGTCTTAGATACCCTGGTTTGCTTCCTGTCAGCCACCATACTGGCTGACGGCTGGATCCTAAGGCTTCCTCAGATTTCTTGCCACTTGGCAGATGGTGCGTTTTGCCTTGGCCACATCTGTTGAGCACCTCGTTTGGACTTTGCTCTCACATTTACATTTGCCTTGCATTTATTTGCCAGGGTGCAGTGGTCTGGTTATTTGGCCAGAATTTAAACCATTTAGCAGAAATTTAGGATAATCTCCAGTGAGATGGTTGAAGAAGTCTGCAAATGAATGAGGTAAGTAGGCTTTTCAGTTATCAATGGTAAAAGATTACCAATTCCTTTTCATTGAAAAGTGACTGATGTTGAGTGGTTTCGGATAGACTGAGGTGTTGATCTGAATGAAATTCCATAGTGATCTATCCAAGGGAAAGGGATTGGAAGCTTGACTTGCATGTATCAAGTATGCATAAAATGTGGTCTAGGAGATATCCTGCTTGATGTTCAGCCGATATGTTGATCGTGGGCAGGTGGTCTACCCAATCTTCTATGAGAGACACTGCCTGGTCAGTGGGCTGATTAAACCACTGGATAAAATCTCCTTAGACTGAAAGATTATTAAGTTCCATGGCCATGATACTGTTGAAATACAATTAGTGCTGACAGGAAATAGTTCAGTGAACAGCACATCAGTATGAAATTGAAATGACAGTTGCAAGAGGAAGAAACGCCAAGATGTTCAATTTAAGTTTTCCACTGCTTTTCCTGTCCTGCAGTCATGAGGTTCTGATAGCAATAAGGCCACTGCCTCTCTTTCCAACTCTCTCTCTGATACATTTTTTAACTGACTGGGGCGAGCTCATCAAGAAATGTGGCACCATATTCCTGAAGCCATGTCTGTCTATAGAAAGACATGGAGGGTCTAATTTATTCTATACACATAGGACCGCAATGTGTGATCGTTGTTTGAATGCTGATCGTACTTTGCAGAGCATGGCACTCATTATGGAGACAGATGGTTTCTTGGATATATATGAAGACATCTCTGCGAAACACGTTTTTATTAAAGTTTTGAATAGTCAATGAAACAGCATACATTCTTATTAATTTTGTATATAT
The DNA here is from genome assembly GCA_963921515.1 of Calotriton arnoldi. Classification (NCBI taxonomy): domain Eukaryota; kingdom Metazoa; phylum Chordata; class Amphibia; order Caudata; family Salamandridae; genus Calotriton; species Calotriton arnoldi. The sequence continues at coordinate 273,737 of CAWUFW010014038.1, forward strand.
TTTTCACAGTAGCCAAGTGAGATTACCATCCATAGGTAATGACGGTATAGAGCGTAATCCAAAGTACCTGATTGTCACGAGGGAATAAACTAAGGGAAAAACTATACCATATAAGAGAATTGAAGGTATTAAACAATTGGTGTAATATGCAATACTAATGTGTTAAGAAAAAGAATAAAAAAACAACAGAGGCTGGCAATGTTGAAATAAGTGAGGTGTGGGATGAGCATCTGCCGAGAGGGCTGCAGTATCAATGAGATAATTACAGATCAAATGTATTGTGGTGAGAAAGACTGGTGTTCTGAGGTACGCTACTGATGTTATGTGAGGTGGGCAGGTGAAGTGAGGTGAGGAGGGGCCATGGTTAGTGCGGTGTGAATGTACTGATTGAATCTGTTCATGAGGGCAGTGTGTCATCTCTTGGCTCCTCGCCCAGAGCCATCAACAGGGAGTCCCAATCAGCAATTGGGTATTTATGGAGACCTTTGCATTCTTGTCTGTGAAGAGCTATGCTTTTAGCCTGGGCCCAAAGTAACATTATTGAGCATCACGATTCAAATGAAGCTGAGGGTGCGTTCCACCAGGATATGATCATATGTTTTGCCAGTAGAAGACCCAACTCTATAAAGCTGGTAGTAGCTCTACGTTTGTACAAACCCAGCACACAGGATTCCCACCTAAGTGGGATAGGTGCTCCAGTATGATCTGATAAGACCTGGAACACTTAACTCCAGTAATCCACCACGGATAGATAATCCCACAATTTATGATATAAATTGGCTGTGGGGGAGGTGCAGCACAAGCAAGAGGCAGAGGCCCCGTGGAACATTTTAATTATCCTAGCAAGGGGAGAGAGAAGCTCTTCGAAAGATAAAGAATTCAATCAGTTTGAACCTGGTATTTAGAGAGACAGAGCTTGGATATACAGGAGCCTTGGCCTATATTTTTCATGGAAAGAGTGTCCACACCAGCCGCTTGCCAATGTATGAAGGATTTCTTGGTTAAGAAAGGGTGTTGATGCAGAAACCCCAGCAATGGTATGTTGGGAACATATGCGGATGGAGATCTCTTAAGGAAGCGGAGACGCACAAGAAAGCGGAGTGCTACTAGGACCAGATGGGGAAGACTGGGGGGGAGAATAAGTCTGAGGACGTACCAGATTATATAATTTGGACAAGCAAAGTGGTCTATGGACTGCAACAGTTTCGCCTAGGGACACCCCTTAAAGCCAGCGAGATAGCCTTTGTAACTGTGCTGTTTGGTAATAGGCCTCAAAGTTAGAAGTACCCAAACCTCCTTGGTCAATGGAGAGCTGGTGCATGGCCATGGCCACTCATCAGCGCACACAAGACCACAAGGTCCCCCAAGAGCAAATCCAGAACTTGGAAAAAGAGCTGAGTAAGATAGAGTGGGATGTTTAAAAAATAATAGAGCAGTCTTGGCAGCACAACTATCTTAGAGATAGCAATGCAGCCAATGGTTGAGAGGGGTTGTGACCTCCAAAAGGTCACCTGACCTCAGATGGAATTCACAGCTCGTATCAAGTTAGCCCCCCCCCGTATGTCTTCCTCCGCATGAAGTATGGGGATTCCCAGATATCGAAACATGGTACCTTACCAACTTATTGGGTTATCTCCCTGGGAAATGTTATTTCTATCCAGATTTAACTGTGAGTACATTGGGTAGATAATAGAGATTATCCTATTTCAAGGCCCCTGAATTATTTCTCAATACACAATTTTTTGGATGGCGTTAATTTTGTTTTGAATAATTGGTTTGTTTTCACCTCTTATCTACAGGGGATTACAGACACAGCACAGACCATCTATGAAACTGCTGCACGGGAGCATGAGAACCGAGGAGTCACTGGTGCGGTTGGAGGAGTCCTTCGTCAGATTCCACCTGCTGTGGTAAAACCATTCATTGTTGCTACCGAAGCAACCTCAAATGTTTTAGGCGGGATGAGAAATCAGATTAGACCAGATGTCCGCCAGGAAGAATCTCAAAAATGGCGTCAAGGGGAGGACTGAATTCTTCTCTCCTGAGCAATGTGAAGACAGTGCAAACTCTGCGATTCAAAACATTGGCGTCAAAGAATAGTAACCAAGGCTGTTGCACTCAATTCATTTATGCGCTGTTTAAGATTAGACACGTTTCCGGATTCACACAGTGGAACCCTTAAACAGGAACTCCTTTCAACTTGACAACCTGACTTTTTTCTACACTTCATGGAGTTATAATTTGGCATATGATATTGACACGGGTACCTAGTGCCAAACTGAACTTAACATAGTTTTTTCCAATTTAGTTATGCTTTTGCATTAGTGATAGTCCCTTACCCTAATGCTTCAGGTGACATAGCAAGCAGCTCTTTGTGATTGTTGTGACAGTAATGATAGATATTACATGGGCATGCTCAAAAGGCATATATCTTCTCAGCGTCTCCATTTGCACACTGATTGGACATTAGAGACTATAACTGTAGCATGAGATGTAGAAGCCATATGTCATAAATGCAAGACTTTTTCACTGTTCTTTAACTGCCCATGTTTGCACTATATGCAACATTCATCAACAAAGTGTGGACGCTTGAAGGCGCATTCAGAACTTTTTAGACACCTTATGGTAACTTCTAAGCACTTGGATGCCTACATTTATGGGTTTTAGAAGTGCCTCAATACTGCAGCCATTTTCTGTTGTATTGTACATTTAAAAACTTCAACCTGTACATTGTGATTGTTAATAGTGTGAATAAAATAGTCTGCTAAAAGTCTTATACACAATTAAAAAATATAAGCAGAATTTCTGCGGGAAATAAAAATGTTGTGATGTGAGTAAATAAAACTATTTATGGAAATAAAAATGACTCATCCAAGCTGCCCAGTTAACAGTGGATATGTGCAACTCTTGGTTCGTTCATTTTTTATTTCACAGGTACATCCTTACTGTTGGTCAGAAAGGATCAGCTCAAAGCTTAAACGGAGGAAGACTTGGAAAATTATACAATTGATTGCAGGTGCACTCCAAGTAAAATTCAACACTTTGTTGCAAATACATGGATAAAAAAGTGAAAGAGTTAGGACGGTGGGTAAGAGAGCGACAACTCCTGAGATGAAATGACCCCTAGAGTCGTCTAGATCTACTTGGTATGCATTTGAACACTTTGCACTACAATTTAGGAAATGAACAGGGAATTAAAAACAAATACCCAGAGAGCCATACACTATACTATAAACATCAAATAAACACCAAACAGGAGGCTTATGCTAGGTGGGTTTACCGTTGATGTTCCTATTATTTCTAAATAACTTTATGCTATGTGCTTCACCATGCATTTTTCAAATTCATATGCAACAATTTCAAGGAGTTACTCAACGAAGACCATTACAAATAAGCAATTCTGTTATGCAAAAAAAAAAATCAAGCCAATGCAAAATCACTGCACTTTATTATTTAGGTAACCTTTCCCTATGAAAAGCGCAAAATTCTGATTTATTCGAAGGTTAAGCGCAGCTCATGAATGAGCTGCAGTATTTTTATAGTCTTCTGTAACATTGTCTAATTCCTATAATCTCAAAGAACAAAACGTATATCAAATCTCATTTTACCATAAGTGAACCTATCCTTGCCAAGGGAATAAACTCTGCCCCCCAGAAAAAACTTTGAAAATATCATTATTTCTCAAATTGTTATTTTATTGCAATAGTTTATCTGAAAACTCAGAAAGCTTCTTAGTCTCATTTTACTTGCCATCCAATTTGTTTCCCGTCTTTCACAGCCTTTATCACAGAGCAGGTAGTTGCATTCGTTTTTTTATATTACCCAGTGTAACATTCCTGTTAGGTGTTTTGGCAATTCTGTTTTAGAAGAAACAACATATGATTTGAACTCCTAAAGGCTGTGCTGTAGTTGTAAAATATGTTCTGTATGAATAACAATCCAGAATTTCTCAAGGAGGCAGTCTGAATCTTAAACTAATGTTACCTCCAAGCTATAGTACTGAGAGCATAATGTGAAAGAGTTCATACTATTTTAGTTATCATTTAAAATAAGATAACTTATATTAAACTGTTAATTCCAAAATGTACTCAAGCAATTTAGCAATAGTAGGTTTTGAATCTGTTTTTCATTGCCTTTGATGAGCGAGATGCATGACAACAGTATTTGATAACTTCTTTTACATTTATATTTTTAGATTCAAACCCACATTGTAGCTCTCTTTTGCTACCATGCTACAGCATGTGAATCTTCATTAAAAGAAAAAGAATTTATGCTGTTAACAAAAGCAGTCTTGACTTCACCTTTTGTGGTATAGAAATACTTTTTATTTAAATGTCTAGATAATTCTTTATGATTGCAGTATTACTGCAGACACCACAATCACATACAAAAGAGGGCGTTCAACATATTTGGGATGCTTTATTTTCACATGTTCAAAATGTTCACATGTTCAGTGGAATAAAGAAATAGACTAGCGCAAATTTTCAAACATGTCATTGAGCTGAGTGTAGTTGCACACATAACTATTGCAATAATACTATTCATTGCAGCTCTCTTGTTGCTAGACCTCTGTCTTTTATAAGCATCTGTAAAATTGTTCGGTCTTCTTACCTCAGTATGGCAGTTAGACTATGCAGATACAACTCCCTGCATGCAAAGGTGTATATAGAGTATTAGGTAAACATAGTTCAGAACAATAAATATAGAAAGCAACCTGTGTTTTAATAACATAAGCAAGGCCAGGGAATCTTGTTGCCTGCAGTCAGTTATCTAAATTCTACCAATTACTGACATTTCACTGTGCATGAAACAGGGTAGAAATGGCTTAATTTCTGCTTAGCTGTGTTTAATAACATTTGAATTGTATTCACATGTCAGCTTTTACACTACCAGATTGTTCATAGGATTCACTTCATTAAGAAATGGCATTGATTATGTAGTAGCCATCATAATAAGGCAGTATATTTCCACATGACAGCACTTCAAAACGAGGACAAGGACACATTTTTACTGTTTAGCGTGGTGTTAGGGGCTCCTTAAACTGTACTAGTTTAGCAGAAAAGTTCATGTTACAGGAGGAAAAGCCAACTAGCCATAAATTGGTACCTAAGCATGTGCCTGGGCCAAGAAGCTGCGGAATAATGTACTGACAATTTCATGCTGTTTGAAAAAAATACAGACCTTTGCCCTGGAAGTGAATATGTTTTGGGCTGTATATGTGAGCATTGTACAAGGATTCACTGCTGAGCTTTATTTAACGTAATTGTGTGTTTATGATTTACTTGATTGCCAATACAGTTTGGTATTCATAGTGTTAGAGCTCAATTGTTAATGTTTCAAACATTCACTAAAGTCCCATGTGTGTTGAGTGGTTCAATATCGGAGAAGCACGTATCCAACAAACTTAAACTTTGACAAAACATTGTTTTTTAGTACGTAGAGTGGAGTCAACGCTAACTCTTTTTTCAAGAGAATCACAAACTCTTTATTGTAAGAATTATACAAAACTAGTTAGGAGGGACGCCACCAGTGAAATAGCTGCATTCCTCTAGTTCATTTTGGCCAAGGCTTTTAGATGTAACCCAGGAAGAGATTTAGATAATTTCCGGAGACTTTTTTTGGGAAGATTGCTTTTAAAGAACTACTGTGCTTGTCAGCTGTTTGCTGTTTATATTTCTGTTCTGGAACTCACTTTTGGGACAAGCCAACTGATGTAAGTTACGTCACAGTGTGCTCCTTGTTCCTACAGCAATGTCAAGTGAGTGGCAGAAATATTTAAATAGGACTGTCTTATTACACTGCTGGAGTTTTTTTAGTGCAGGGTTATCTTGACTGAATCTCGCCAGGAGCTGAACAATGATATGTTATCGTTGTTGTTTAACATACTGAAAAGTTTAAATAATGAGCAATTTTGTAATGTGCTACCAAATTTATCAACAGTCCTGTAGTTCATGATTTACAAGTAAAGGTAAGTTTTCTGCTCCTTTGAATATCAATAAAGTTTGGACATACTGTTAGAAAGTGTTCAAAACAATTAGTTGCTACTAATTTCAAAACTCAGTGTTTGACAATGTTACTACCAAAGTACTTCTCTCTGTAAATAACTCATGGAGCTAAAAAGTGCAGGAAATGTATTCTTGCAGAGAAGATGTTTATTGACTAAAAACAGAAAATGGGACATTGGCAACCTTTTCCCAGTTTGGCCATATCTCAAAGTGTTAATGGAGAAGTGAATATCTGTCTACAACCAGTCACCTGAAGATTAGAGTTTTCCATCTGTCACTTTGCTGAGATGTGCTGACCCATATGCATTTTTGAACTAATTTTGCACTCAGCTGCAACAATTAATTGGATGTGTCAAGTATAACATATTTTCATCTTTACATTTGAATAGTGATTGGTTGCTCATGTACAGAAGGCAGTTTTGGAAGTTTGATAGCGAAAGAGTCATTCCGAACAATAAGAATGTAATGTGTCTGATGTTATAGTCCTCTATTTTTAAATTTGAAGTTACACCTTCTATTAAGAAGCATAACAGCGTCCCACTAATGTCTGCTGTCAAGAAGATATTGAGTCCTAAATTGTGATGGCGTTTGCATCAGCTTGGTATTACCGTGCAATTTTGGTTCGTTTTTTGTTAGGCACTGGGGTGACCAGATAGGGTGCAGTGTGATAAACACATTATTCACAACATACTTTCTTAACAAAAGGAAAGCCAAACACATTTATTAATTTGGATAAAAACACAGAACTGTTTCGTTTGAAATCTTATTTGATCACTATTCTTCCCCAAAAAATTTTTTCATGCAATACATTCATAGAATACTTTACAATAAGGGGGGCGTTTCTTGCTTCCTTTCAGCCAGATCCTTGTAGCTATCGTTGTAATAATTGGATGGGTTGCCTCTGTGATATATGAATTAATGTTCGTGATAGTCATTTCTGTGACCTGCAGGTATGTTTATTATATGTTAGGCACATGTTCTTAGACCAGCATTTACTATGTGTTTCACACTGTTTACATATACTTTCAGTTACCGCTAAATGTTGATTACAACATTTCCATTGTGTACGCTCTGAACCCTTGTACAAACTTTATTACAGTCAACATGTGTAAGTTCATTTGCGAATAATGGATGTCCTTGCAATTGTATTGTAATGAAAGTCAGGTAAAATTGTTTTCTTTGTCTTGTTATGTAAATATTTTTCTACATTTACGTAGCTGGAAAATAGGTTTGTGGCACTGTATATGTGTGTCTGTATATAGTTTCCAAGTGTATAGACTGTCTCTACAACCATCTACTTGAAAATCTATTTTGAAGGGATTTAAAATATGTATCTAAGCACCTGGTTTTGCTAAAAGTACTATAAATTATATGTTTGGAAAATGATATTTTTACATCACATTTTACCTTCTCCAACTTTGTCATATTTTCCCTATGTTGATGATATTGTGAATTAAGTCTTTTGTTGCATTTGGCTTTTTTGTTAAATATGTGTTATTGAATCCTGTTGGGTTGGTATCTAAATAAATAATTGTATATGTAGCAAATCATTATTTTATTATTTGACAATGCACACATGGGTGAAATCTGAAGCTACAATCTTTGCCTGAATCTTTTAAAGTGATCCTCCAACATGGGACACTCTCTAGCTTACACTAAGTCTTAAATATTATTTTACACAACCACTGCTGGTATTTTCAGGTAAGGTCAGTATAGCGAGTCTGTTCCATACTTTAATTTCTTTTCCATGCTTTTTAGGGCTCACCTACCAGACAGCGCAAGCTGTTTGTTTGCAAAAGACCTATTTTCAGCTTGCAGTTGGCTTAGAGTCTGCTAACTGCTTACCATTAGTTGACTTTATTTAAATTCTCATATGCTTGCTTTTTATTTGTTAGCTTCCTTCCTCTTCTTTGGTTTGTCCTTGTGCTGGAGCATATCCTCTTTACTTGTGTCCTTCCACTGCTTACTTTACAGGCACTACTTTCTCTTTTTCATCTTCATAAGAACTTTATTTTGATCGCCAACCATCATAAAGGTATAGACAAACAGTTACACAGTAAACAAATACATAAAAATACACTTTTAAATATGACAATAAATAAGCATATTGGTTAAAAAGGGCACTAATATTCATTACAAAATCACTGCTAAAAACATATAGGGTATCAAAATCACAAATAGTACCTTCATCTTTAAAATAAAAAATAAAAAATGTCACAACTCAGTGCCTCCCACATTAAAACCATTCTTATATAAAAACCATAGCAGACTGTATGAGTTTTGCACGCTTAATCCAAAAGGCCCTAAGAAACAGGGCCACACAACAGACTACTATCTGGCTAGTGTCATTCTGTAATATTCTGAACATTTCCCTGTGCACCCTTCAACCCAGAATTTTACACAAGGGAACAATCCATTTTGCACGTATTTGTTTATAAAAGGGACAAAAAAACAAAACATGAATGGGTGTTTCAAAACACTCCTCACAGCCTGGACATATATCAACATTTTGCCCCTTTTCCTGTAGCCATCGACTAGTAAATGACCTTATGGGTAGGGTACCATACCTAAATTGCAAATAGAATTTCCTAGGCAGTGGAGGGGCAATTTCATCGATAGTACCTTCATAGGCGGCTAACGGTTTCCGGTCAATAAAAGACACGGGTAGGGAACCCGTACACATCCTGATATTGTTGACCGCCACATTTTCCCAAAAGAGTCCTTTTATACTGGCCTTGCCAATCAGGCACATGCTTTTAGGATTTATCCAATACTCATCCATATTCAATTTATTAAACAAATCCTTCATAGCACAGAGCCAAGATATTTTCCGTGCGTACTCAGAGACCAAAGAATCTTTGACACCCTCACTGTAGGACTCGAGGGCAGGAGTTGTCCATAACCTGTGCCAAAAGATCAGCATTCTACATTCAATCTTATCAGCAATTTTCTGTGGTGTACTTACGGGCAGATTCAATAGTGTTCTTAAAAACCGTTGCTCCACTATGGATAGGCCTTTAATGTGAGAATAACCCCACAGCTTAGCGCCATAGAGAACCGGCCCTAAGGCCTTCACATTATACATTTCCAATCCTGGACCCACCCTTCTTGATATTGTTTTTACTGTGGATTTTCCCTATAAGTGCTGTGTGTTGAATCAAGGATAGGTGGGCCTTTTCCACCTGTGGTGTCCAGCATAGGTTCTTGGTCAATTTAATTTCCAAGTACTCAAAGCTCGTCACCACATCTAAGGTTGTATCACCCACTAACATCTTTCTCTTACAAGAAGTCGACGACTGTTTACTAAAAATCATACATTTGGTCTTGGAGCTGTTAAGCTCCAGGCCTCGATCCACACAAAACAATTGGAAAGAGTTCAAGAGTTGTTGCAAACCCTGCGGCGATTTAGAAATTAACAAGGTATCATCTGCAAAGAGAAGTGCAGGAACCCTCTGCCCACATATCTTAGGGGCATCGCACCCATCTTGATCTAAAAAGCTGATTACCCATTTATGTATAACGTAAAAAGAGTGGGGGCCAGAACACACCCTTGCCGGACCCCACGATCAATACAGATCGGGTCTGTCAAGGCCCCGTCCCACCTCACCTTTCTCTTTTTGGTTAAGCACTCAATGATTATGGATGTGCTTTCTAGCTGTCTCCTTCACGTACCTCTCCCCCTGCCTTGTTTCATGTTGCTCTCTTGCCCATGTCCTGCTTCCCACATGTTGCGCTTGCATAAATTTCCCACACCCTGTGTTGCTTTCTTGTTCATGTGCTTCTCCCTTACTCCTGCTCTCCCTCCATATGCCTACCCTTCTCCCAATGTTCTGCTTCCCCCTGACGCCCTCTTCTTTTTTTTGGAGAGCGAGGCAGCAAATTGCTGTCTGGCGTCCAGCCTTAAAACCGCTTCTGTGCTACTTCTTTCTTTTTTTAAATTTATTTACTGATCCCTATTGAATTGGTGAATAAAATCAAAATGGCACCGCCTCATTTTGTAGGCATGCAAGCCTATAAAATGATGTGGCCTTGCAAGGGGCTGCATCATTGTGCTTTTTTTTAACCTTTTTGCTCTGCTGCACTGTATCTTGATGATGCTGTACAGAATGGCTAAAAGGCACTGGTAAAATCAATAGGTCCCAAAAGCGAGACCTATTGGCTTTGCCCATGCTTGTCTACTATGCCTTTGTCCAGAGCTCCCCATTCTTCTTCGTGCAAGGTACATCGTCTCTTGAAATGGAAGGGATTCGGACATTTTGCAGAGCAACAGTTTAAAGCTGATAAAAGCAAGAGCTGATGCCCAACCTAAATCATTCAGGAGCCCTCTCTGTTCTGTACACCTGTACATTCCCATCTAGCCACCCCCTTGGAACTTCCTTTTCTCCTTTTTGCATGAAATTGACTTTTTATGCACATTTTTCATTGAAGAGCACTAAAGCCCACTATGTACGGTGCATTACATATCTGGCCAGCATTTTCTTCCTCCTGCTTGCTTTCCTCTTTCTCATGCCTGAGCCCCTATGTAAGCAGCGCAAGGCCGGTTTATTAGAATATTTCTGCTGTCCAAACTAAGTCTGTCAGTGGTCCTCTTTAGTGCAGTTTATGGTGTTCAGGTGCTTGGTATCCTGTCAATATTTAGATCACTTTGTGTCAGAACCCTGCATATACTATGGCACAACTTTGAAGTTTCCGCACTCAGGTGCAAGAATTTGTTCAACTGAACCACCTGCTTCATGATCATCAACCAGACTTTGCCCCAAGAGAGGTACTGAATCTGCTGTGGCTAATATAAAAGAACTTGCCTCAATGGATGAAGATGAGGTAGCAGCCATAATAGCTGTTGGTCATGGATTAAGACACTGCTTAAAAACGAAATGTAGGCTGCATTGGCCAGATCTACACTGGAATGGATCTAGTCCTTCTCAAATCAAGTAATTTCAGCCTAGACGGGGTTAGTTAAATCATCAACATGTAGGATTGGCACAAATGTCCTCAATCTCATGCCTGGTATTTAGTATTTATATACACTCTGGTACTGGTACCAAGTGTACTTCTAAATAAATACTGACAACTCCCAAGTTCACTCTTGGTGGGAGAATGAACAAGACAAACATCACTACATGCCTAGCATACTTCATAGGACTGAAAAGAGTTTCTATTGCTCACACCATGCTAAGACCATGATCTTGGTATTGGGTGCAGTAGATTCCCAATAAGCACCCTTTCACTGGCATTCTAATTTGGAAATATTCATTCACTCAAGTAATGCAGGAATTCTCACTAGGTGTGATCCAGAAAATCTCTTCTTCCAACTGACTTTTGTCACCGAAGAAAGCTGGGGACATCCCTATGCTACTGAAACATTGTACCATGTTTCCAAAGAAAATTACTAATGGGCTTCAGAGACCCGGGTGATAGAATGTGTCAAAACCTATGAAAACATGAACATGTAAAACAAGCCTTAAAAGACCAGCTGGAGCAACAGCCCTTTGGTACCTGGATAAAGTGGGTCCCAACAATGTGCAACCTAGAAATGTGAACATGATCAACCAATGGTGACTCAAGCAGCAAAAATACGGTAGTAGGTCCGTTGGAGTCCACATTATTAGGCTGTGGAGTGCCTGGAAACCGAATCTGAGTCCAGAAAAGAACTACTTACAAAAAAATGAACTGCTCAGACTGACCTTGAGCTGAACACTCCGAAACACGGTGGTCACAGAGGAATGGTCAATGGTTCTCAACCTTGCTTTTGATTAGAGTCTTACATCTCCATATCCCATCTTTGTTAAGGCTCTGCTGAAGTCTCAAGAATACTGAGGTGGCAGGAATGTGCAGCACGCTATAGGACCTTCAAATAAATAAAACAAATGGTGTGAAAATAGATTTACTCCTATACAGAGGATAAGCAAGCATGTGAGAGCACTTCAACACACTGAAAGCCTAAGCATAGAGTGATTGGCTCTAGCTTCACTCCCACATAGCTTCCTTGACCTCCAAAACATGAACTAATTTTCCATCACAATATACAGGGTTATTCTGGTTGATTTAGATTTTACTTTATACTTTACACTGGCTTTATCCTTCGGTATTCTTTGCCATAAAATGGGCTCAAAAAGCAGCTCTTGAAATTCCCTTTTGTCTATTTTGATCCATATTCTTTTTGTGTATTCTTCTTAGGGAGTATCCCCAACTCGTGCTTATTTGTCATATTGATACACCCTCACCTCCTTCTGTATTCCAAAGAGGTGCACTAATTTGAGGCATTTACTCAAACCTGTCTGGCTAAAACTGTGCCATTCTGGAAGATATGCTCATCCTGTTGTAGTTGCCCTTCCTCCTCAACCCGGTACGGAACCCAGTGAAGACAGTTGTGATCTAAGCGCTTATTCAATCTACAGCAGAGACACAAATAGGGAAACTAGTATCTCTAACCAACCTTAGCCTCTCTAAGATCCACTTTCATCGTAGGGGCAAAGTGAGTTCTGATTCCATTTTTGGCAGAGGATAAAATTGAGGCATTTCTCTATCAATACCATCAGCACAGCCTTCCATCTTGGGTACAACTTTTCCCAATAAGATCAGAAAATGTCTGAGAAGAGCTGCATTTATTGGCAGCTAAGCAATGTACAAATGCACAAATAAACCCACTTAGCTTAAATGATTCGCCAGCTGATACGGGACAGATAGGATACAGCGAGATGATAATGGGAGCATCTACAGCTGTTATTCCATGGATGTGGGATTCAAACTTACAGGAAGCCATAAAAGTGTTGGAAGCACTGTAAGAAAGTGGCTCTGTATATACTGAACCAAAGTAAGGTTCAGTGTGCACAGAGTCCACAGTCCCCAGACGTTTGGCAGAGGCTAAAGTTAGATATAACCTTACTCTCTAAAGTGGTAGCTTGGTCGAGCAGTAAGGCAGTATCAGAGGACAGTGTAAAGCATTTGTTGTACACACTCAGTCAGCAAATGAAGCCACACACTCAAGAACTGAACTCTAGGCCAATGGTTTGTATATAAAAATATATGCTTGTTTTATTTTAGAACCAACAATAGGTATCAAAATATACTTTCTCAAATGAGATGCTTTAGGTAAATACTTTCAATAGGCAATAGACTTTTGAATGCAATAGTTACAGTTGTTGCAATAGGCAACACAATTTTAAACACAATTATACATTGAGCTCAATGGGAATTTATAGTTAAATGCAATAGATTACTTTTTGGATTACTTTTCTAACCACAGGACTGGATCCTAGATTCAGTCCTGGGACATCTCCTGTAAACAGTTGAGTAAAAACGTTTTGGTTACAGTTGTGATTTTTAAGGAATATTATTGTATTTTAAAAGTTGGCACTTAGAAACTTTTTCACATAGAATCACCAATGTTATCCTATGGGAGGAAATTCACTTAGCAGGTAAGTAGTGTTAGCGTTACTTTTTCTTACTCAGTGTTGGATCCTGGATCCAGCACTGGTGCATCTCCTGTAAACAATTGAAAGAATGCGTTTATGTCACACAGGCGATTTTTAACGAATATTTCTAAGTTTGCAAAATTGACACTTAGAAACTTTTTCAGCAAAAACCAGGCAATGTTATCCTATGGAAGGAAATTCAAGTTACCGGTAAGTACAGTTGTGATTACTTTTTAGGGTCAGTGCTGGGCACCAAGATCCAGCACTGGGATCTCTCCTGATAGCAGGTGAGTAAATTTGTTTTCGTAATTCGGCTGATTTTAGGTGAATATTTTAAAGTCTCAAAACTCGACACTTAGAAGAATTTCCAAGTGAAACCAGTCAATGTTACCCTATGGAAGGAAATTCAATTCGCCGGTAAGTTACTTTAACGTTACTTTTGTAATCCAGTGCTGGACTCCTAGATTCAGCACTGGGACATTTACTTAAAACAGGTAAGTAATTACGTTTTTGTAGTTTGTACGATTTTTAAAGAATATTCTTGTATTTCAAAAGTTGACACTTAGAAACGTTTTGGAAGAAAAAGTGTCCATGTTATCCTATGAGGAAAAATTAGTTATCGGTTTCGAGGTAAGTAGTCGGTCTTTTGAGTTAGGGTTCTGGGGTTAGACTCAGGGGTCTCCCAGGGTCAGTGATGCACTGTTGTTGCACCCTCAGCGGCTCTAGGGCGGCCGGGTGCGGAGTGTTGAGGCCCAATGTTATCCTATGGAGGATAGGGGGACTCCGGTTGGTGGCGGCTGGCAAGCAGGCCACGGGGTTGTGGGAGCAAAGCTCCTAGGGTTAAGCTCAGGGCAAGGTGGGGACCAAGTTAGCACAAAAGGGGCACCCTCGGCGGCACTAGGGCGGCCGGGTGCAGGGTGCTGTTTTGAGGTCGGGTGCCCTGTTGATTTCAATGGAGATTTTCGGTTTTGGTTTTCAGCTGCAGGCTCGGTCCAGAAAGACTTCCGGGAGGAACCAACAGCTGGGCAGGTAAGTTGGAGGGCTCGGGGACGTAGATGCACCTCGGGTTCCTTTCTCCAGGGCGCAGGGCGGCTGGATGCAGGGGTGTCTTTTGAGGTCGGATTTCACCTTACGGGCCACTTGCGGTTGGGGGGGTCTCCGTGCAGAGGCTGCAGGCGACGTCGGGGAGTCCTGGAAGGGTCAACCCACGGTGGACTCGGACTCTGGAGCGCTGGGGGACCTCGCTGGGACCGGTGGGCCACTTGAACTCGGGCAGTAGGCGACGGGTGCAGTGGTGGTTCCAGGCGTCGGGTTTCTTTTTCCTCAGCAGGCTCTGAGTCTTTGTTTGATGTTTCTTTTGAACAGAGCTGCTGTTCACAGGAGATCCGGTCTTTGTTGAAGGCAGTCAGTCCTCCCTGGGGTTCTGGAGGTCGCTGGCTGCAGGACAAGACGATTTTTGGCGCAGGATCTCTGGAAACTGCAGACGGGCCGGTAGGGCTGGGGCCAAGTCAGTTGTTCTCTGCAGTCTCCTCTGCTGGGCGTCTTCTTTTGTCCTTTTTCTTCTTAGGTTGCGGGAATCTGAGGAAGGAAGGTTCAGGGTGCCCCTAAATACTAGATTTAGGGGCGTTACAGGTAGGTTGGTCCCTGCCCTGGGGTGGGTACACCCCCTAACCTGCCACTCTCCTGTGGGAGGGGGGCAGGAGCCTAGTCCTGATTGGGTAGGGCTCCCCATCTTCAAGATGGCGAGAGCCCGGAGATGTGCTTCACCTCGCCTCCCCCACCTGAGGGGTGGGTTTGGCAGAGGGTGGCACACCCCCTTTCCTCCCTTGGTGTTTCCCGCCAGTCTTCCCGCCAGGATGGGGGGAAGAACCGGTGGGGACCAGTTGCTGAGTACAGCAAGTGGTCTGGGGAAGCTCACAAAGGCGGATTGCCTTTGAAGCTTCCCCCTGCCCATCCTGGGGGAGGAGGCCTAGCACCTCGCCAAGGACGTGCATTGTTGCAGGCCCGGGAGAGCGGATGGCTCTCTACCCAGGGGTCCAGCAACATGTCTGCTGTGTGGCAGCCTAGGCAGCCCCTCAGACAAGACGTGGATTGTAGGTTAGGTTCAGGGGGCAACTCTAAGTTGCCCTCTGTCGTGCATTTTACAGTAAATCCCACACTGGCATCAGTGTGGGCTTACCGTGCTGAGAAGTTTGATACCAAACTTCTCAGTCTTCAGTGCAGCCATCATGGTGCTGTGGAGTTCGTGCTGACGACCTCCCAGCACCATATACTCGGAATGGCAGCACTGCACTTACAGTGCCCAGGAATGGACCTGGGAACTGTAGGGGCACAGGGCTCATGCACCTGTACCCTCACCACTGGCATAGGGCACCCAGCTAGAGGGGTGACTGAGGTATGCCAGGGCAGTGTGTTTGTGGGCATGGCACACAGGGATGTGTGCCATGTCGACTCTCTGTTTTGTTCTGCACCAAGACACTCAGCCTGCAAGGGCAGTGTGTGTGTGTCAGGGTACAGGGCACCAAGGGTGGCACAATAAGTGCTGCAGCCTTTAGAGGCCTTCTCTGGTCACAGTGCCCTGGGTACCTAGGGTACCATTTACCAGGGGCTTACCTGTGGCCAGAGAGGCCAATTGGGTTTAGGCTGTAATGCAGTTTTAGGGAAGGAACACAGGCCCTGGGTACCTGATTGGCAGGGACCCAGGGCACACCAAGGAAAAGTGCATCAGTTATCAGGCAGAAAGTGGGGGGGTTACTGCAACAGAAACCCACTTTCCTACAAGCACAAACCATTTTAAGAAAACAATAATTGCCAACCTTGTAATCATGTTACATTCACAGGTCAAAGTATTGGATATGGTGGGGTTATGGTCATCAAGTGCATTGATATGGTGACAGAATTTGCCCTAATGTCGGTAGCAAGTCTGAAGATGCGATTGAGAAATCGGGAACCAAATGACAAGGTGTATTGAGGTAATAAAGGGTTTTCTTTGTACCGTATCAAAAAGACCATGAAGAAACTAAAAGAAGGTGTCACCAGTGATAGTGGCAGGCTAGCTATCACACAAGAGGGACCTTTAACACCATCACTTACGATGAGTGGTAATGGTAATAAAAACATGTCATGGGCCCTCCGTGCTGAACCATTTAGGACAGTTACCTAGAAACTAAAATTGCTGAAATTGTCCGGCTATGGCAGGATCTTCAGTTAATCCTGCAGATTGTATCATTAGAGATGGCTTATGAACAGTACATGCCATAGAAGATACAAGTATAAATAGCCAGAATGATTGGCTAATACGTTTAACCCCATGTGAATCCTAAAATGACATCTAAATTGGATGTGATTGAGTAAGCCTTCTCATCAGCTACCTTTAATGAAAAACAAGGTAACGTTGGGTCGTAGCGCTTACACTACTGCTTAAAGTTAGAGCTACTACCACAATATTCTTCCAGAGTCCCTCATGACGTTCTAAATAGGGGTAATATAGTATTCCTATTGATAAATTATGAAGCCTTTTAGGAAATCACAATTTATACTCCCTCTATTGAATTTCATTCTTCAGTAGGCAACGCCACAAACAACTCACCAGGTTGATTTGGGGTGGTGGGTACATGAACACTGCAAAGCCCTGTGACAAGACAAAAATGTATTGAAATATCAGGGTATCCTTTTCTCAAAAAATCACTTAAAAAATGTCCACCCCTGTTTATTTCTTCAGCAAATTATTCCAGCTGGGTGCAGTAAAAATACTGCTACTGTTGAAGAAATGCTAAGTAAACCCTTTGTCAATATAAAAGGAGCCAGCGACAACAATCTAGAGGGAAACATTAAACCGTAATTCTAATTGCCTAATGTGCAAATAATAGTGTTGTAACTAATCTGTTTATTGATGAATTCTTAGAGGATGGCTGACTAGTGCAAGCATTGACCAGCGGGCGCACACAGCAAGCTTAACGGTAGGAGAGCGGTCTTGATCAGCTTGTGGGTAGAAAGGGGCATGTAATAATCGACGATCAAATAAACATTTCATAGCACAGTCGTATGAGCAGGCTTACTTTAGCATAGACAACACTTTTTATACTAACCAGCCATCCAACATCGAAAGGGTTCACTCTTGAGGGAGCAAAACTCAGTCTAATAATGATAGCTTGGAATATAGCATGTCTTGCCTATAAGGTGAATGAACTTGACCAGTGCGAATTAATTTCAACTAACACCATGAACCTTAACCCCAATTCACTTGCAAGCATGTATAAATTTTAGCAATACTCTCCGAACCTTGTATAACTAATAACTCGAGTACTATGAGAATTAGCCAGCTTCCCACTTTTATAGGGCTTCTCATCCATCCTGTAGTGGTAGAATGATTTCTAACTCACGCAGCCTGCATATAAATCAGTCCCAGCCGCACTGAAATTGATTATATATCGATCAGTGTAGCTTTTTGGCATATGATCAATGACATGGTCGTGAGGGAACACACTGAATGTTATTGTGAGCCACCGGTGCTCTGTCTGGAAGCAAGTTTCTTTCCAACTTCTGTGAAACATTCCGTAAGATAAACTACCCTGGCCCTGTTGGATAACAGTAGAATAAAGTGGAACTCTGCAGATATGATTAATGCCTTGCCATTGATCTATAGAGTAGCTTCGTCCTTTATTACATTGTTTGCAAAGTGACTCATTGGAACCTATGAGGGATATATAATACTTAAATGAAATGGTGGGCTTAATTCACCGTTAATTATTAAACCTCATCAATTAAAGCGCAAGGTCAGAGAAGCCTCATCCATGATACAATAAACAGCATAGACAGTAGATTAGAAGCCAAGTAGGACTTGATTTTATCATTGAAAACAGGGTTAAATGAACAAGTGAAGTTCCTGAAGGAGCTATATGCATTACTGGTAAAAGAAAGGAAATCAGCCTGGCGAGTGTACACAGTGGTCAGTTAGATCTTATCGAGGTGGCCAGAACCAGCATAATGAGTACTTTCTAGCTTCTGATTGGAAAGTACGATAAAGTCACTCTGGCTCTTACAGCATCTCAGAGGCAAGCTCATTGATTCTCAGTTATATTCTGAAAGCACTGATGGTAAAAAAGATGTAGCTCGGATTTTCTACCACCCTTGCTGCCCCTTGATTGTTACCTGGAGGAGTTTACATTGAAGAAGGAGCATTCTGCAATCAGAGCCAAAAGCTGGCCAACACACTGTACCAGCACGCTGCCATAGGCTCGAGATCGTGATTTGGGCCCTGAACATCCGCTTTCTAGCCAACACTTTATTAAATTAGCCTTAGATGGATTCCCTCTTCCTGTCTCAGAGCAGAGATAGTCCCCATCAACAAGGAGGGGTGCAGCAATGATTCAACAAATTGTTGGCGGATCAGTTTAACTGACAGTATGCAGAAGATGTTTGGGGGGGTTGCTCCCCTCGAGATTAGAAAATTGGGCACTAACACATGATATGTTCTCCCACCGTCAGAATGGGTTTAGGAAAAAGGTTAGTACTATCGATCAGGTTTTTAGGTTTCATATGATAAAAGTATGTTGCACTCTTGTAGATCTTAGATACGCATTGAATACATATCCATCGCCAACTTTTATAGGACCCTGACAAGATTGAATGTCCCCCTGTACCTACCAAGCGTGCTAATACATATGCATTAAAGCAACTATATTGAGATGGGATGGGGCCACATGGGGAACTATTGTACCTTTTGTCAAGTGATGCTCTAAAACTAATATCCCTTATCCTGTTATCCTGCTAAAACACTTAAGGCCCTCATTACGATGGCGGTCGGTCGGACAGCCGGTCGCAAATGTGGCGGTCAGGAGACCGCCAACAAGCATGCGGACAGTCTGACCACCGCATTCTGATGCGACCGCCGGGCTGGCGGTTGGAAACTCATCAGAACCCGACTGGGGGCATGCCGTGGCCTTGGGAAAGGTCCGCAGCACATGCCTCCACCTTGCAGCACCTCCTGCACGTTTGTGGACCGTGTGCCATGCACCATGTGGTGCATGGCACGCGGTGCACAGAGGTGAGTAGGGGCACTACGTGTGCCCCCAGGGCCACTTTTCAGTGGCCTACAACAGACGGGGGCCCTGTTTGGGGCCCCAATATCCCCTTTCGACAACCTTTTCATGGTGGTGTTCCTGCCATGAAAAGGCTGTCGGAAAGGGATATTGTAATCTCAACGATGTTGCCTGCCTCAGCACCACCATCGTGCTGGGACAATGCGCCGACTGCCGCTCCATCGGGATCTCTGATCCTGGCAGAGGCGGCGGTATGTCATCCAACAGCTGTGGGTCCGACTGCCAGCATCGTAATGCGGTGGTCAGACCGAAGGGACGTGGCGAAAAGACCACCACCGCCTGTCGGTGACTCGACCGCCGGACATCGTAATGAGGGCCTTAATGTCATGCAGTGTCCCACTGGGATGGTATCCTAGTTGGGCCCCATCCTACTATTGCTTGGCCCCATCAGTGCTATTGCTTACCCAATTGGAATGGTATCCAAGTTTGGACTTTTATGTGAGGTGTTATATAATTTTTCCCCCCCCCAAGGCTGTGGACTGAGGCAAGGGTTCCCCCCCCCAAAAAAAATAATGAGTATTTGCGAGATCTCTTGAGAGTCCTATATAAACCATGCCTATCTGGCAACATGTGCTTTGCCTTACAGTATTTCGAAGAGGATGCTCTTCCTGTTCCCCATGGTATTTACCAGAAGATGAGTCCCAAGATTTCATTACAAGACCGGAGGCTACCATTATGCATATTTGTTTTAATGCCACTCCATGCAGCCACTTAGAAGCAATACATCTCAAAGTGAAAAGATCTAGAAAAGAAACTTCAGTCTGTACAACAGTCATGCACCTTGATTGATCTGCCTCTTTTAAATGCGGCTCCAGGCAGATAAGTACTCATTACATTACTCCTTATTGCTCTAGTCTTTCATCATAATGACTGCTTTACATTGTTTTCTCCTCTCATAAGCTGTTCTACGTTGTTTATCCTCATACACTATCCTACCTGTTCTATTTTGCTGCCTTTTCAGCAACCATTTCTATAATTCTGCCTGGTCTCCAATTTATGGAGACCGTTTTTTTCCCCCACCTAATCCCCTATAGCCAACTTATTTGGCACTCTTAGTGACACCCTGAGCCCCATTCATACCTTCGGTCGACGTGGGCAGCATACGGGCCCCTCCCCAGATTCGTTCCGTACTCTCCTCCGCTTGATGCTGCCCTTAGTTGGCTCTCCGTGCCGCGTGCCTCTTTCCCCAGGCTTCACCCGCTCCGGGCAGGCGAGCGCTTTACCCGCTCCATATCGGCCCTTCCCCTAGGGCCTTTTACTGGGCGCTCGTCTACCCTGCTTGTTCGCGGATTCAGGTGCCTTCCTTCACCACTGAGGAAAGGACCTTGGGGATGGCACCGACGCCTGCGCCCGACGCGGGCCGTCTCCGGGGTTTAATAGACCGGCAAGCCCTCATTTAATAAAGCACAAAAAAATAAAAACAAATTAAAAGAAATACAATAAGGGGAGGCAACGCGAAGGTTGCGTGTTATAATTAGCTAATCCGGACATCCCCGGCAACGCGCTGCTTCCATGGCGTCACGTTGCTATGGATGCCTAACAACAAACCAGCTGATCGCTCGGGGACACAGAGGAAAGCGACGGTTTGGGACTCGTACGATCAGCTGTTTCTAGACGTGTCTCAGGGCTACCAGGCGAGAAAATACTGATTTTTTTCACTCCCTTTAAGGTTTTGAACCGCCATCCCTGTCGAAATTAACCCTATCATCCCCACCAAGTGCCTTTTTTCAACCAGTTTTAATTTTTTCTTCACTTACTATATATTTTATAGTACTCTGCCTGACAATCCTTACACCCTATCATGTCTGACATTGAATCAGATGAATCTGAGTCCCCTGCCCTGTCTGCTCCCACCAATCTTGACAATGAGCACATCAAAAAGATCATCCAACAGGAAATGCGCTCCTGCATGCGCGAAACACTCAGCAAGGTCATGGCAGGCAAGAGAACAATAATTCAAGTAGAGGATGATGCTACTGACCCCCAAAGAGGGTTGAGTGGGAGATGCACTAAAAAAGGGTGGCAAACGGTCAAGGAAAAATAACATTGAGAGATTAAGACCCTTGAGCACTGCGGAAGGTCCAACCACCTCAAACTTACTGGGAGGTCTAAGCACCTCAAATTATAAGGGAGGCCTACGCGCCCCAAAAGTATCTGGTGTCCTAAGCGGCACAAACTATCAGGGTGACCTAATTGGCACACAATATCTAAGTGCTCACCCTGATCCCCCAGAGTTTGATTCCGACCCACAAGGAGACCTTAACACCATGGATGAGTACGTCCTTGACCTTGACCAAGACGAGCCCGACCTAGAGTTCCTCCTTTCTGAGGATGATTTACCCTCTTCCTCTAAAGAGATCATAACCAACCCTCTGGGTGAAGAGATGTTCTCCCCCTACAACATAAAACACTCCAGTAGCATAGAATGGTGGCCCCAAGCTCATGTAGCTAAATTTATAAAAAGATGGATCAGAAATCCTCTGGAAAGGGACACGCAAAACATCCTAAGGGCGGAATGCCCCAGACCAGTGGTCCAGGAAATAGTATGCCTCACGCCCAATTTGGACCCAGAGCTAATTAAATTCTTATTTAAGCTGGGCAGAGACCCTAGAAAGTGTATGGAAAAGCATGCCAACACAGCATACTTGATATTTTAGGACCTCTTTGCAGAATCATTGACATGACTGAAGAGAGCCACATTAACGGCACCCCCCTAAACCTTGAATTACTAGGAGGATAGAGTCAAAGAACCCTGATCCCTCTGTGGAATGCAAATGCAGGAATTAATGCGGAAAGGAGAAGAGTTGTCCTAACTAATATTAACCCCAAACTAAGCAACATGGCTGATAAAGAACCCTCAGCTAACCCCAAGGGACTCCTCTTCGGTGAGGACATGATTAAAAGTCTAGGAAAATACGTGGCAACTTTTACTGTGCTAGACAAAGCTCAAAGTAACATGCACAGAGTGTTCAACCCTAGTAGTGTTTTTGCCAGGGCCGGCAGAAGGGGCCGCCCTGCTGGCCGTCCTTACCAAAGACCCTTTTTTAAACAACGGAGATACGGACGCTCCTACCAGGCGAACACCCCCTCTTTGTTCTACCCCCAGAGAGGAAGACCTTATCGCTCTAGAGGATTCAGAGCTTGAGGACAAGGTTCCTCCACCCTCCCAAGTAAGTACCACCTTACCTCCTCCTTCCTTTTCAGCTGGGAAAGTGGGGGGTCGACTGAGATACTTCTTACACACTTGGGAAACTATTACTCAAGATCCTTGGGTTTTACAAACCATTCAGGGCTTCAAAATAGACTTTTCAGAAACACAAACACAACACCCCCCCCCCAAGAAACTTATCCTTAAGAAAAGAACAACAAAAAATAGTGGAAGAAGAAGTGAATTCCATGATGGAGAAAGGAGCAATTGTAGAGGTACCTTAGGAACATATGAACTTCATAAGCAATTTATTCCTAGTAGAGAAAAAAGACAAAGGTTGGAGACCTGTCATAAACCTGAGAGAACTGAACAAATCTCTCATTTACAGACACTTCAAAATGCAGTGTCTCCTCCTCCTCAGAGACATGCTTCTGGAAAAGACTGGCTAGTGAAGCTAGACTTAAAAAATGCCTACTTCACGATTCCGATGGCCTTAGAATCCCAACCTTACCTCCAATTCACTTGAAACAACCGTCTATTCCAATTCCATGCTCTCCCTTTCGGTCTCTCCTCTGCCCCCTGGTGCTTCACCAAGGTAACAAGGACTATTGCATCCTTCTTGAGGGAAAGAGGAGTCTGTCTCATCGTCTACCTCGAAGACATTCTTCTTATGTCTCAAAATCACTCCCAAATACTGAAAGATCTGAATACTACAGTAAACCTCATATAGAGCCTAGGTTTCATAATAAAGAGGGAAAAATCTATTACGAACGCCTCGAGGTCTCTAAAATTTCTGGGTTTCACAGTAGACACTATAAAGTCAAGGTTATTCCTCCCACAAAATAAGATCACCAAAATTCGAAAAGAGATCCGGCATGTTCTAAAACGAGATCTCTTATCCCTGAGAGAAATAGCCAGACTCCTGGGCCTCCTTTCATCCTCTATCCAAGCTATTTTCCCGGGTCCTTTACATTATCGGGTCCTTCAAAGGGTAAAGGCCAGAGCCCTCCATGCCGGACTATGGTACGGAGATCAAATATCACTAGACCAGGAAGCCAAGACAGAACTGACTTGGTGGCAAGAAAACCTAGATGCTTGGAACGGCAAAGCCATTTTTGGGAACTCCAAAGAATTAATCCTGGAATCAGAAGCGAGCCTTCATGGCTGGGGTGCGTGTTTTCAGAACTAGAACACAGGAGGCTTATGGTCCTATACAGAGAGTTCACACCACATAAATTTCCTGGAATTAACCGCTGGGCTCTATGCCCTGATGAGTTTCAAACAATCCCTTCAAGGCTGATCAGTCGTTCTAAAAATGGACAACATATCAGCTGTGGCATACATAAATTGCCTAGGGGGCACAAAATCATCAGATCTATTCAATCTAGCCAAAAAACTATGGATGTTCTGCCTAGAACACAAAATAGCTCTAAAAGCAGAATACTTCCCGGGGAAAAAACAATGTTTTTGCGGATTGGAACTCGAGATTCCAGCGACTGGAAACTCGACGTGAATGTATTCAGAACTCTAGATCACTTCTGGAGCCCTCTAGAGGTAGACCTCCTCACGAGCAGATTGACATTCCAGCTGCAAAATTACTTCAGCTGGATGCCAGACCCGGGTGCTCAGGCAGTCAATGCCTTTCTCCAACCATGGAAATCGATTCGGGGATATGCCTTTCCCCCCTTCGCGATGATCCAATGAGTACTGCAGAATTTGAGACAAGAACAATGTTCGATAATTCTAGTAACACCCTTCTGGCCATCCCAACCATGGTTTCCGACGACCTTGGAATTTACCTGCAAAATACCCTTTCTACTCCAAGCCTCTCAAGGCCTTTTAAGAGACATAGACGGTTGGGAACACCCTCTAGTCAAGACCGGGACTTTGAACCTTCTTGCCTGGACAGTGTCAGGAGATCTCACAAAATCTCTAACCTTTCGAGACAAGCTGCAATTCTCCTCCAAGAGTCTTGGGCCCCCGGAACACACTATAGGTACAATGGCATCTGGAGAACATGGGTACGTTGGTGCCTGGAAAGGAACCTGGATTCAGTGGAAGCTCCTATCGTACACGTAGCAAGCTTCCTAGTGGAACAATTTGAGAGGCGCTTACCTACAGATCAATTAATTGCTACAGATCAGCTATTTCAGCAGGTCATGCTCTAATAAATGTCAAAACTATAGGTAAAAATACCATAATATGCAGAATTATGAAAAGCATTAGACTTAAAAGACCACCTAAGCCTAAATATGAGACACTCTGGGACGTCAAGTTATTACTTGATCTCTTCTCTAGCTGGCCCGAAAACAGGTACCTCGACAAGAAAAAAACTCTCCATTAAGTTAGCTTTTCGCCTATGCCTTATCTCTTGCCGTAGAGTATCAGACGTTAGAGCACTGGAAAAAACTAATAGAACGTATGACGCCTTTGGTGTCAAATTTAAAATTATTAAAAGAACTAAGACCATGTCAGATACGATCTTCTACCCAAGATTTGATGCATGCAAAAACTATGTGTGGTAGATTGTATAAAAGAATATGATGGAAGAAATGAGCGAACATCGCACTGCTGGTGTCAACCAATTACTTATTTCCTTTGTTAAACCCTTCAAACCCATTACTTCAGCTTCTATTGCAAGATGGGTTAAATTGGCAATGAAATTAGCTGGGGTAGACCTTAAAAGATTTCAAGCACACTCAATAAGGGGCGCTAAGGCTAGCAAATCCTTTTGGAAAGGGGGGTAAGCTTGATGACATCCTTAAAGCTGCCGATTGGTCCAACTCCAACACCTTTGCTAAACACTATTGTAAACCTATCGAACACATGTATGACGTAGTGTTACATGACTACAGACATGCATAATGGTAGCCTCCAGTCTTGTAATGAAATTGCGATTCTCCTAATATTATGACCTGAAAATCTGGATTTCATTAAAGACACGGAGGCTAACATTATTCCAACCCTTCCCCCGGAAGTGGATAATGAGCTTCTATATATTAATTGGTAATTACTCAACAAATTTTACTTAATTTTGCTTAACTTGTTCTTGGTTAGATTGTTTATCAGCTTGTATAAAAATATAAAAATTATATTAAAACGAAAGAAGGAATGAAACAGGATTCATAGTTTATTATAGGATCCATTGGAATATTTGATGGCTGAGAATTTATGACAATCATTTAATGTATTGTAAAACACATTGCTTTCATTTGACATTTCATTTTTCATAGGGTGCATGAATATAGAACACTAACTCTGTCTCTTTTTCAGATAATTCTGCATAGATGGCTCTCCTTTAAGGATGCACCCGTAAGAGTTTGCCTCTGGAGATTCAAGTCCGACTACTCTTCTCCCAAGCACCTTTGCTGTGTCCTCCTATACTCCCTCGTTGTTCTCATTTGGAACCTATAAGTTACATAAAAGAAGAAAAGTTTAAGTGTTTGGTTACAGAAAAGACTTATTTCCTCGCATTTAAAAGAGGCAGATCAATCTACGTGCATGACTATTGTACAGACTGAAGATTCTATTCTAGATCTTTTCACTTTGTGATGTATTGCTTCTAAGTGGCTGCTTGGAGTGGCATTAACAGAAATATGCATAATGTTAGCCTCCGTGTCTTTAATGAAATCCAGATTCTCAGGTCATAATATTAGGAGAATCGCAATTCTGATACCAGCTTGTGGAGCCTCCTGACTTTCAGAGGATTTTCTTGTTCAAGTAGAGACCTTAAAAAAATAAGAAGGATTTATTTATTTTATTTTATTTTAAAAGTTTTATATAGCGCTAGCTAGACCCGTGGGTATCAGAGCGCTTTACATACACACTGTACAAAACCAAAGGAAATTGCATTACTTAGTAGGAAGGCAGTAGGGAAGCAAAAACAGAGATAAAAAATACAACATGAAAAATAGATAAACAGTGCAGCGGAGGGAGAGAAAACAAACGAAGGTGGTTAACACAGACCGGTCACCACTATCCTTGAATGTCAAGAGAGAGAGGAGTTAACTCGGATATTGAAGTCTAGGTTAGTTGATGTTGGTCAGGAAAGTATTTGTTAAGGAGATGGAGTTTCTTTTGAAACAGGAGAAGGAGGGGTTGCATCTGAGGACTCTAGGGAGAGCGTTCCATATCCTGGGAGCGTTGCCAGAAAACGATCGGTATTGGGTGGTTTTCTTTTTCAGTTTCGGAGGGATAAGAAGGAGTGAGTTAGAACTTCTCAGTGTTCTGGATTGACCTGCTCTTACCAGTTTGTTGTTCAGGTAGTTGGGGGCCGGAGAGTGAAGGGTTTTGTGTGTGATGCAGGCCAGCTTGTAAATACACCTCCCTTCCATAGGAAGCCAGTTGAGGGAGTTGAGAGCTGGGGTGATGTGTTCAAATCTTTTCACTCCAGATATGAGTCGAGCGGCCATGTTCAGCACTGCCCTTAGTGGGGCTAGGTGAGCTTTTGGAGTCCCTGTTAGGATGGCGTTCCCGTAGTCGATTTTAGAGAGAACTAGGGATTGAACTACTGTCTTGAGGTCATCCTGGGGAAGAAAAGGTTTCAATTTCTTGAGGTGTTTTAGTGAGAAAAGAGCACCTTTTGCAGAGTTTTTGATGTGGGCCTCCATTGATAAGTTCTTGTCAAGGGTGATGCCTAGCGACTTCACTGAGTCGGATAGGACGAGGGGGCAGTTTAGGGCAACCAGATTCTTGAGCCACTCTTGGATTGGTCGATGGTTGCTCACTTTAGTATATTCCCCAGATGTCAGACTGGATCCAGAAAATATTGAGCAGTGCCTCTGTGCGCCGGTAGGTGGCGTCAGTCAGCTCCAAAATTGATGTCTGCATCGGAAGTGATATCGTGGTGCCCACTCTGGCATGCTGACATCAGTTCCTTTCTTTCTGTGCCAACAGTGTGGGTTCGGAGAGCTACCTCGGTTACTCTTTGACCAGGTTTTTTGACCTTTTGTTAACTATTTTTGAACAATTGCTCCCAGTGTGCTAGGGACATGTCCCCCTACAGGGGTTAAACCTTGTGAGGAATGTCACAAGCAGATGTCTGTGTCTGATTCTCACTTGGTCTGTCTCTGTTGCCTGTGCGCAACCCCAAGGACTGCGCAAGTGTAAGTCGATGCACTCCAAGGATATTTGGAAGCGGGCGATGAAGCTCCGGCAGCGGCAGAAGAATCGCTCTGTGCTCAACCCCAATTCCCCGGAGTGGGAGGCGGGATGCCCACACAGTTAAAGAAATTCTATGAGCCATGCACGCCATATTCGGGCTACTGACTGTTTCTGGCGTGCCTTCAGGCCTCACAGTACTGCAAGGTGCTCTGATTTGCTTACCACCAGTGAGTTCTCGCCTGATGCCACCCGTGCCCTCTGAATTTGCCGTCAGATCCGGCTTGCCGCCATCACAGGTGCCTATATCCTCCACAGTCCCACTCCCTCTGGCGCCAACCACTATGGCTTCTGCGCCTCTGGATGAAGACCCAGTACCCATCTCCCAGTTGGCACCGCCCGACGCCGCTTGACCTAGACACCGGTGCCGTCCAGGCCCTCCCAACCCCTGGACTTGCTGCCCTTAGACAGGCGCTTTATCTCTGCAGGAGGAGATGAGGAAGAGGGGAATGGCCACTGTCAGGAGGACCTTGACCAAGACAACTGGTATGAGGAGCTGGGTGACACCAGTGGCTTGTACACCTTCCCAGACTCTGGCATGTTTTCCCTTCTGGGCCCTTTTTTGGAGGAGGGCGCGTCTATTGCCACCGTAATGTGCAGGGCAGCAGAGGTCCTTGACATACAACTGCCTGGCATCGAGGTCAAGACTAATGTTTTGACAGAGGTGGTTGAGACAGGGGTAAGCTCGGCTGAGTCCTTGCTTCCCTTTAATGAGGGCCTCACCAACGTTCTTCTGGGGGCCTGCGCAAAACCTTGCATGGGGGCTCCAGTGCATTGCATGATTGCTTGTCACCACCACCCCATCCCAGGAGACCCAGCCTTCCTCTCCCAACATCTTTCCCCAGACAGCCTGGTAATGCAGTCCTCTACGGCCAAGCTCAACCCTAACGCATTTTCTTCCACAACATCCAAGAGGCTGTGTTGGACTTGGCCCTTTTTCCCTGAATTTTTCGCTTTTCCCCCTAGCCTTTTTACTGACATGGTGTGTCTGAACTGAAAATAATAAATGCTGTGCAATGGTGCACGCACCTTTATTTCCACCATTGTAGAAATGCACCTTTGCAAAATGTTACTTTTAAAATGGACGCCATTCCTGTCTGCACATGTGCCGCCTGTCTGAGGTGAGTTGGCGGTCTAGTTGTCTGTTTCCCAGCACCCCCAGCTTCTGGAGGGAAGCCTGGCACCCAGGGTGCTCTACACCTCCCCCTAAACCAGTTGGGACCGGTTTCCCAGGGAACCTTCCAGAAGCTTCCAGCCCTTTCTGGTAGGTGGGGTGTGATGCAGCGCGTACAATAAAAACTATTCTCCTCCCAGGTTACTTATAGGTCATCCAGGGGCAAACTATATTTCTCATATCCACATGACGATGGGGCCCATAAACATCGCCTAACACACACGCACACTCCTGGATTTCCTTTACACCTTTATGAAATTCTGTACTCCTAGGAGAAGCATGAGAACTAAATGGAGAACACCATTTTATGTACCGCTGGAAGAGCCAGGATATCTTATTACCTTAATTTGTCACTTTCTTTTATTTACTTCTTAAGATATTCCTGCTCATTGTTTTGTCGATGAATCATTCATTTAAGAAATTAGTTCATAGTGATTAAGACCAGCTGAATCACAATAACCAATTTCTGATGTCACAATCATTTAGGAAAATAACCACTGAGTCATTTTGGGTTTAAAGAATCTTAAATTTTATATAATTTTTAAAAGCATGAAAGGAATTTTAATACTTTATTCAATTATTCATTCTTAAATTCAAATATTTATTAAGCATAATCATTTTATTGCAGAAAGGAAATTTTGTCATGAAGCCAAAACCCTAATTACCTGCCTAGCTTCCTAATTTAGCCTAATGATTTCTAACCTAAGTTAGGAATTAGAAATAGCCTGATTCTCATACTCAACTGGAAAATTAAGACAGCAAACAGCAACTTCAGCTCGTCAGCATCAGCTACCTGCAACCCGTCTCATCTAACAGTCTTTCAGCATCTCCCGCTCAGTAAGGGATCGATCAGGACCACCCAGCACTGGAAGCCACCAACACGACTCTTCAACTCCTCTCCTGACTGTGACTGCAACCACGACTGACATCAATTGAACCCCTCCCACTAAGAGTAGGCCCTCTTATACCCTAATTCTAACTTTGCTAACTAACTGTTGCAACATTAATAACACGCTTTTCTTTCATTGGTCCATGCATGTCAGCTTATTCATTCTTTTAATCAAGTTCTCTTGGATTCAAGGGTCCTTGGATCATTTCCTTTCCCATACGCTTAAACATTTCCATCCGATTCGATCAGTTCATTTGTAACTTCTTTCGACACATTTGAGAACTCCGCAGTCATTGTCCTTTCTCTTAAACTTGTTTCCCACGGGCCTTCTGCTGATCATCATGGCACACTATCAGTTCAATTAGGTCACACCAGCCTTGACCATTTCTTGCTTCCAAACGTCTCAGAAACCTCACGAGGTTTTAGCTTTTTCTCCGTTTTCATCCCATATCACGTGTCCCCTTTGCGCCTGCGCACATCTTCCCACTGGCGGCCATTTTACATCGCCACTCGGTTATACTTTTAGAAGCACTAATTTGAGGCAAAGAAAACATAATTAAGATAGAGAAAAATATCCCTTTCGTTTCCCTCCCGTCGTCTACGTACCCCAATTAGTTGTTACCTAGCAGAAAGCAACATTTAAGCTGTTCCTTACTTACCATCACTATTGTTTTTGCAACGACACGTTTTATTTCTATGAAGCATAAACATGCATTTATTTTTAATTAATACGCATTTATTTTTATGTTATAATTAGACACACGGACATCCATTAATAGATTATTTAGCACATACATTGGCATATTACCATTCCCACACATACAGTGTTGATTAATACATTTAAACGAACATTTTATTTAATTAATTATAAAATTTTGTTAGGGGTTAAATTTTTTATTTTCCCTGCTCCATCAACTGAGGGGGGCTGTGCCTCCATGTGCTCAGACTGAGCGTGGACTAGATTGAGAGGGGACACTCTGCCAGGAGGTACCGCCACATTGGGCCTGTGTGCTGGCCCCTGTGCCCATCTGCACCCCTCCGCAGTCCACAGGGCCAGTGAGAGCCCTTTACTGGAGTGAAGACTGCTGTGTCAGGAGGAGTGCCACTTTATGGGAGATGACTGCTTCTAGGAGCTGCTGT
Source organism: Calotriton arnoldi (assembly GCA_963921515.1). Taxonomy (NCBI): domain Eukaryota; kingdom Metazoa; phylum Chordata; class Amphibia; order Caudata; family Salamandridae; genus Calotriton; species Calotriton arnoldi. The sequence goes on from CAWUFW010014038.1 coordinate 304,769, forward strand.
CCTGTTCTGATGAGTACCCACTGCCTGCTGATCTTGCCCAGTATTGCCTGCCTGCTCTCCTGCCGTCCTAAGCCCAGCACCTGGTGAGCACTATATCTTACTGCCTGCTGCCTAGCACCCTGTGAGCACGTGGTCTGCCCAGGAGAAGAGAGGAGCTGATGCCTTCAGCGCTGTGCTGCTAAAGCGCTATAACTGTGCCACAGGGGAAGAGGAGCGCTGCAACTTTATTTTGTGGGACTTAGCGCTACAACCTTATTCCTGCACCAGGAGAGCGCTGCCTCCAGCCCTGCCCAGGAGAAGAAGGTGCGTGGGTCCTGCAGCGCTGGGCTGCCGGAGTGCCATATTTGCATTGACTGTGCTCTGCTTGCTGCGAGAGCGCTATAACTGTGCCCAGCAGAAGAGGAGCGCTACATTTGAAGTGACTGACCATCCCTGCCTGCTGGCTAGCGCCTGGAGAAGAAGAGCGCTTTATCTTATTGCCCAGGAGGTGAGGAGCTGACATCTGCAGCGCTGTGCTGCGAGAGCGCTATATTTCCAGTGACTGTGCCTTCCTGCCTGCTCCCTAGCGCCTCGGGAGGGCTATATTTCATTGCCAGTGAAGGGGAGCGCTACCACTTTCTGGTGTGGGACCTAGCGCTTTGTGGGCGCTACAACTTAATTTCAGCCCAAGAACTTTCCTGCCGCCTAGCGCCTCGTGAGCGCTATATGTAAATTGCCAAGGAGGAGTCCTGCGGCGGAGGGGGCCCGAGGCACATTGTCGGTGCCTGCCCCTCCGCGCTGCTGACGAGGAGAAGGCTCCGCTGAGGGTGAAGCCAGGAGAGGTCCCAGAAGCGGGACCTGTTGGGGCACATTGCCGGTGCCCGGAGACTGCAGAGACATCCAGAGGGGCCCCAGACTGCCGGTGAGTGGGGCTCAGTCATCCTGTGGTTGGGGGGTGTCGGGGCACATTGTCGGTGCCCGCCCCGGTGCCAGCATTCTTTGGAGGGCATTGGTTGTGTTTAGAGTCCCATAGGAGGGGGCTCCAACGTGCCCAGTACTTGTTTCCTCCCTCAGCTGCACGACAGAGGCATTTTGGGAAATTCTAGAGTCCCAGAAGAGGGGCTCCACCGTGCCAGTGTTCTTGTGGGCAGATTCCTGTTAGAGCCCGGAGTGGGGCTCCCATTGCTGCATTGTTGGTGCCAGTGCTTGTTGGGTTTACCCAGCTACCCCGCAGGACAGGGGTCAGCTGCCACGCATTGGGGGCATTGGATTACCCATAAGGGAAAGAGAGCAGAGTGAGGGACCCTCCTACCCTAGCGCTTTGCGCACCTTTGTTTTCGCCGCCCTTGCAGCCAACCCTGACTGTGTGGGACATAGGGCATTTGAGCCCCCGAGAGAGGCCAGTTGGCCTGGGGCCAGTCTCAGTGTTGTGCCCCCGACTGGGGCGAACTGCGGTTATGCTGGCGAGGCCTATTGCCCCATATGATTTATGGCATAATATGGTTGCATAATGCATTTGTACCTAGGATGCTACTTAAAGCTTTTCCCTCAGGTTTGCAGTGCTGATGGTAGGCCTATTGGGTTTCTGCGGAGGAGGAGCCACATGCTAAATGTGTTTCTATGCCCTATGTTCACATGTTTTATGCCCCAGGCTCAGGATGTGCCTAGTATGCGTTTATGCCTAATGCTTACCCTGATGGTCCTGTGCAGAATGTGCTTTGATGCCTATTGTCAGGCCTAATGCATTTATGCTAATGTTTATATGCTGAATGTTTTACCCCTAAGGTTACATTGCGGGTGTCCTGTATACGGGGCTGTACCTGAGCTGAGGTGGCTTATGCCCCGCCTAAGGTGCTCTAACCCTGATGAGTGTATCTCCTATGTTTCCATGCCTAATTGTTGCCCATAATGTGTTTTTATACATGTTGAGATCCCTCATGCAAGTTTGCCTAATGTCATGCTATAATGGGTTATGTTTAGGCCTAAAGCCCTGACGGTGCCAAGTGCATGAGGTAGCCAGTAGGCACAGGCTGTTACACCTATATTTCTATTGACTTTCATTTATCTTTGGGTACTGTTGTGATGGTTCTGGCAGCGGCCCGATTGGCCCTGCCCTGTAAATAACCCATGTAAATGATTGCTGGGTGTCAGTTGGCACCGTGTTCATACCTGTGGATGGTTATCCGGTGCCGGCTGGCACGGAAGATATGCACCTGTGTTCTGCATTCTAATGTGTTTTATAAATACACAAGTTATTTCTCATGCAACCTGGTGTGGAGTCTCTTTTGTAGTGTGCCTGGTGTGTCGCCTGTGAGTGCTGCGCGGATGCTTTACACATTTCCTCCGGAGTTTGGCCCACCCGCTCTGCACCACGCTACCCGTTTCTAACAGGCTGGATACCTTCGGGAAGAGGATTTCCTCTTCTGACCACTTGGCCTTCCTATCGGACTCAGTCTTGTAGCTACTCCCCATGCTCCCTAAAGAGGGCGCACCATCCTCAGCCAAGCCATAATTGGCAATCAGGATGCAGCAAACACCACAGACTCCCTGGGTAGGGCCATGGCCTATACGGTGGCGCTCTTCCGCCACGCCTGGTTACGGGCTACTGAAAATTCAGGGGATGTTCAAGCGTCCCTCATTGATATGCCATTCGATGGCTCCTTCATGTTGGTGACAAAGCTGATATGGCACTGGAGAGGTTTTGCGAAAGGTGAGCTACCAGCAGGTACCTGGGCTTCCCACTCACAGCAGCAGTCCTTTCACCTCTTCTGTTGCTGTGGTTGGAGTGGAGAGTCCAGGACATTCAGGCTATGATCTCGATGTTTCAACCTCAGTTCTGGATTTCAGTGAGTCTGACCCTGAAAATGTGGAGTCTGATGGCCTCCTGCATCCTGTTGGTGAAGCATGCTAAATGGCATATGAGAGCTCTGCAGTGAGATCTTAAGTCCCAGTGGACACAGCATCAGGAGAAGCTTTCCAACCTGGTCCGGATTTCGAAGGAGACTGAGAAAGATCTGCAGTGGTGGCTAACGGACCGTGATTGGGTCAAGGGCAGACTCCTCTCCCGGGGTGTGGCTAAGCTGAGCACGAAAATGGCCACACATTCGAATGCTCCAGCCACTCTTGCCCCATCCGTTTTCAATCCTGATATTTATGAAGCCCATCTGATGTTCATGACCTTGGCACCACTACCACAACAAAAGCGGGCCCGGGCTGGAATACCTGGTGCCTGAGTGTTCAATCGGCAGAGCGGAGAATTGGGGCAGGACTGACGAGGGCCCTGATGCACATGGCGGCTTTGACCATCGCTACAGAGCTGAGGTAGCCGTCAGTGTACGCAGCAGCTTGACCTGGACTGGTCGGTCCCCTCTAGGGCAAGACGTCCCTCTGGGGCCCTGCAACCCTGATGATCCTGTCAGTGGCTGTTGGCCCTGGAGCAGAGGGCGGGGCTACAACAAGGCTTAAGACGGACGCAACCTGCCATCCCTGTGCGGCAGAGAGCCTCAGGTGGTGACTGAAATGAGGGACTAGCCATGACTGGCAGCGGCCTAGTATTGGAGTGACTAACGGGCCTCCCGCCCTACTCCCTCTGCTGTACCACAGTGCTCTGTGACTCTAAGGCCCTGCAGCCCCACTGGAGAATATCAGCCGTGCCTGTACTACCAGAGGTGGATGCAGCTGGAGCGGGGGTGACCAACCGCACTGACAGTGGCCAAAGGATGGTCGTGTCCCATCATTAACCCCCGGGGGTTGGAACAGGTGAGCGGCTGGGCAAGATAAGAACACCATTCACTGGTAGAGAAAGCCAGCAGTTGGGGGACCTGGAGGATTCCATTGATCTCTGCTTTGTTGCTGGATCATGGCACAGGCTGGCTGTTGGGGGTTGGCGATCCCCCTAGGGCCCCTAGAGGGAGCCACCTACATGAGATACCAGGCCCAGATGCTGTAGCAGAGCCTGACCCGTGTGAGACTTCTGGAGACTCTTAAACTGAACCGGGGATGGCCATGTTCGCCTTTGGTCTTGTACCCTGTTAACTCCCTTGACTACACAGAAGTCTCTGAGCCCGGCTGCGGGCCGTACGGGGTAGTTGCAGCTGGGGTGAGGAAGTGCCGCTGGTAACCTCTGGGGGTAGCCCCGTAGCACCTCCGCAATAAGTTGCATCTGTTCAACTAAGGAGCATGGGGGGTCCCCAGTTGGGTCTGGACAGCAGCCCTCTCATATGTGGAGGAAGCACAGCTGGACAGGGGGAAGCTGCTTCTGAGTGGCAGTCCATGATAAATTAGACTGAATTCTAGATGCCATAAGTGCCACCAGGGAGGCCCTTGAAGCAAAGATAGACCTTTCGGCAATAGACATGAACATCCTCTGTGATGACCACCGCAAATTGGAGGACAAAGTGAAAACCGATGAGTCTACCCTGCACAACATCAGCCCAATAGTGGACACACTGAAAAAACAGATTGCAACCCTCACTGAAAAAATAGACCTGCTAAACAAAAGGGCTGATAATGCAGAGAGACGAAGTAGATGTAACAACATGCATGTACTTCGTACTTCCAGGGGGCGTTGAAGACAATGACATGGCGGACTACCTTGAAAAATAGTTCCGCACCATGGTGGCCTCCAGGGACTTTCCCAGTTCTTTCTCCTCGAGCGAGCGCACTGGGTGCTGGCATGGCCAAGGGGTGGCTCCGTGCCCTGTAGTGGCCAGGCTACCTAATTACAGCGACGTGCTACTGTGCAGGGCGTGAATGGCTGTGCCCTTGCGTGCACGGACGGATTGGTACGACAGGCACTCTGGCATTGGCCAAAGGGCCGGTGTCTCAGTGCCCTCTGTGGGCCATTTTTGTTTCCCTTTCCCAGTGCAGAGAGGGCACTGGACAGGGAGAGTGAAGCAGCCTCGCTGGGCGTCTATGTGACATGGCCGTTCAGCGATTATCAGCTGTGGCCTCTCCTTGACCTCCTGCCCTGCCAAGCAATCACGCTGATGGTGGGCTGGGGATCGGGTGATTGTGTGCCAGAATTGGCCTCCCTGGGGGCCAGGTGTTGCTCAGGCCTTTGAGCCATTTTCACCTCGGCCCCCCTGGGGCCCACACAGCACAGAAACAGTGTTTTCACTTGACACCTCGCCCACAGCCCTTCTCATACAGGGCATAATGGGTCTCACTGTGGGGGCCAGGTGATGTTGTGAACTTGCACCATCTTCACCTCAGCCTCCCCTCCACCCCCATAAATGGCCCAGCAGCTGTGTTTTGTGCTTTCTCCCATCCCCCGCCAGAGCATTTATTTATTTAATGCGATTTTATATAGCGCAAACTTTACCCGAAGGTGTCAGAGCGCTTTACAAAAGGACTAGAGAGAGAGATAGATACTTTTATTTGATTTCATAAAAAATCATAAAAGGGTGGCAAACCACCAAACGTAAAATGTACATTTTGAAAACTTATAAAAAATGAAAGCACACAAAGGTACGTTCTACAGCGATTAAGTTAAAAATGTAAAACACACAATCAATACCATAAGTGGATTTCAAGACTGGTTATGCTAAAACTTATTAAATCAGTTAATATTTTCTTTTTTTTCCAGTTCTGTTGCCGCAATTTTCAGGAAATTTATAGCCCTACAAGACAGTTGGATTGATGGTCCTCCAAGGGAATGGATAACGGCTACTCTGCATGACCTTATTTGTTCCTTCCTAAAGGCTTCCCGAAGGACCGTTCTTCGGGTTTCTGCCAGGAAGGGGCAGATGCATAATAAATGCAAAAGAGACTCATCCCCTCCTCCGCATAAGCGGCATTCCTTGGTTTGCCAGGGGTGTTTCCATTTCGGCGTCAGGAAATGACCCCAGCCGCAGTAACGTTAGGTAGTGCTTTTTCTGCTGGGAAAAGTGGTCTAGCAGATATGGTTGGGATTTCAGCCGCTGATAGGCTTGGATCACTGCCCAAGCGTGGGATTTTTTTGAAAAGGCTGTTTTGTCTATTAGTAAAGAGGTCCGTTTGATTGCTTTGTTAGCTACAGTTTTGAAACCGGAATAGGTGGGAAGAGTAAGCCAGGCCTCCTCTAGCTGCAATGCCGCAAGGGATTCCTTCAGAACTCTGAACGTTTTAATTATTTAGCCTGGCTTGAGTTTCAATTTCCACCCAACAGTGATGCGCAAGGGTGTTGTCCTCTGCATCCCTCATTCTCCAGTAATACTTGGCTAGTTCCCCTTGTCTATCAGGAATCTGGTTTCTTAGTCCATACTCTAATCGGATCTGGGATTGTGAAATATGTCAAGGGATCGAAAACAGGTTCTTAAACAAGGTTGATTGTACTGTATTTAGAAAGGTGACATCATTAAGGTTTAAAATTTCTGAGCCGTATGAGATAGAAGGTAGAAATTTTGCTGAAATGGCTTTTAGCAAGTGTCCTGTAGAACAACCTGTAAGTTTTTTTCTTAGAACTTTGAAAGCGAACTGCAGTTGTTTGGCTTTAGTACGACCTTGTCCCAGTTGTAATTTAAAATTAAGGTTGCGGTCTATTTGAAAATCTAGATATTTGTATGAGTCAACCCGGGTCAGAGGTTGCTCGTCCAAGTACCAGAGGAATTTACGATTTGCCGTTGTTTTGAGCTGTCTGGCGAAGCACATCACCTTTGTTTTTTGATGGTTGATGGTTAGTTGAGCCGAGATGGTATAAGCTCCTAGTTTAGTGATGAGTCGCTGCAAGCCTACAGGGGTTTGTGCAAGGAGCACGATATCGTCCGCGTATTGTAAACTGGGTGTGGGTATTTTACCCAATTTTGGGGGGTCGGATTGAATTGACCGGAGTTGTTTATCAAGGTCGGCAATGTAGCACACACCCTTGTTTTAACCCATTAAGAGTTTGAAACTTTTTGGTTATGCTGTGCCCGTCTCCTTTCCTGACCTGAACCCACGTCTGGGAATACAAATTGATTATGGCCTCCAGGAGTTTAGTTGGGGCACCCCAGTTTTGCATTTTTGCCCATAACTTGGCTCTCGGGACTTTATCAAAGGCAGCTTTGAGATCTATAAAGCATGCATACAGAGGCCTAGATTTTGCGAGGGCTTGATTGGCTAGCAGGGTGACCGCGGAGATGTTCGTGAGTGTACCCATCCCTGCCCTGAATCCTGTTTGAGTGTAGGGAATGAGGTTACGTCTACTGACCCGGTCCTCCAAATCGACCAACAGGTTTGATGCATACATTTTTGCCTCCACGTCAATTAGGGCTATCAGACGGTAGTTGGAGGGGTCGGAACGGGCGCCCGACTTGTATATTGGGTTTAAAATACTGCCCCTCCAAGAGTCTGGGATGGTACTGGATGCTAGGATGGAAGAGAAGAGTGGCGAGAGGAGGCCGGACCAGAATGGAGGATCGTGCCGAAACAAGGCATTTGGCAACCCGTTGGGCCCTGGGGTCCCTCGGATCTTAGTTTTTTAATGATTTTTAGAACTTGCTCTTTCCGGATCTGCGGGGAATATTCGAGTGCTTCTGGGTTGGGGGTGGCTTTGACACGACCTGCAACGAGTGCCCCCTTGCCTAGTTGAGAACCACAAATTGCAGGGCTGACAATGGAAGTTTCGTTGTATAGGAAATCGATGTGAGCTCTCCAGGTGTCCTCCATTATGTCTGAGTCATAATGCCGGTTCTTGCCCTTTGTTAACTGGTTGCTGATTTCCCAAAAGAGCCTGGAATCCCTTTGTTTACAGGAATGGTGGAGTTTGGCCCAGAGATGTTCTTGAAACGCTTTTTTTGCCACCTTAGTATCTCTTTTTAGGTCTTTTCTAGCTGTAGAGATTAATAGCAAGAGATCCTGGGAGGGGGCAGGGCCCTGGGTGCGTAGTCTTCTAAGATGTTTGTTCAGTTGTTGTTTTTGTATCCTGAGATGTTTGGTAAACCAATCGGCCCCTTGATGTCTTCTCACTTTTTTACCTGTGGCCTGGTTGTAAAATTTTTGATTTAGTTCTAGGGTGAAGTGCTCCCAAGCCTGTGTGTTTATGGGTTCAGTTTGAAATCTTTCCAGGAGGTAGGTGCATGTCCCCATGATGTCGCCGATCGTATCCTTTTTCCATACAAGGCGTTTTAAATTGTAGCATTGCGTTTGTTGGGATGATGCATTGGCTGGCACTGAATTTACGATGTTTCTTAGCAACGTGAAGGATTGCGGTTGGTGGTCGCTTTCTGTCCTATCCATTATTTGGAAGTTCGTGATGGATGGAAAAAGATCTTGATCCGTGAAAGTATAGTCTATGGTTGAAGCTGATTTTTGGGTGATCCTAGTGTATGCTGCAGGGCTGTCTGTCGTGCTGCTCCCATTAAGCATGCTCATGGAAAGATCAACCAGACAGGCCACGCATCTCTTACCAAGGGTGTCTCGTCGGTTCGGGCCTGTGTACGCTCTTTGATACCTTTATTTCCATTTTGCAGTAAATTCATATTAAAATCCCCTGACAGGATGATGTTCGCGTCCAGAAGGACCAGTTACATTACATAAGGACTTCAGAGTACATGAGTTACATAAAAGATACAAACAGAAAAACTCTAAATTCACATAAGAATGGTAGTAAGTACATAAATCTACTATAGATACTAGTGGTTAGAGTTACATATATACAAGTTGCAAATTTCCTCAAGATTACATTTTAATGAAAGTTGAAGTGGTTAGGGTTGGACAAATATAAAATATATATTTACACAGCCTGATCTTCTCGCCATTGTTTGAGCTCTTGCTTTAAGCCAGGCCTACAGGGTGTTGTTACACTCAGAGGTGGTAATCTTGGGCCTGGAGTGACCCCGAGTTGGTGATGTCCAGAGCGCTCCACATGCATTAGGCGAGGTAGATAGCAGGGCTCCTTTTTGCCATTTTGTTTATAGAGATAGGCAGTCCCACCGGCAGGAGTGTGGCTCCCCCCATGCTGCGGGGCACCAAGTGCGCCCGTACAGCACATACCAGCGGCAGGGCTCCTCCCCACCTCTGCGTCCTCTGGTACAGGCAGTCCCTGGCCACAGGACATCGCATGGCAATTTCCAGAAGCCCCAGGTATGAAATGGCGGCTGGCCTCTCATCAAGCAAGGAGTATGTGTCTTGTCCCCAGGCAGATCTTCCACGGCGATGGGGAAGGGAAAGCTCCCAAGGGAGGCTCGACCAGCGTGGTCCGCTCGGTCAAAGTCTCCCCCGTGCGGCCTACCTGATGATCGCTGGGCAGCTTCAAATCCCCCAGGCTTCCGCCGCATCTTAACGCCTCAAGTGTGGACTAGGGAAGGTAGGTGAGGGCACCCTCGATGTCCGGCGGGTGACTCCAGAGGTGTGGTGCAAGGGGCCCCCATTCACTCCTTGGGAAGGTCGGCCCCCGCCGTTGATGTAGAGATTGCCCCACTGTGGCGGGGAAGTGGAGACCTCCGCTGCAGTGTGTTCCTCACTGCCCTGAGGCAGTGGACAGCTGGGGAGGGTTGAGTAATTTAGTAATAGCAGGGGCCTCGCTGTTGTTCGGGTGCTCCTGTGCTGGAGGGCTGGGGAATAATTTTGAAATAGAAGGGGCCTCGCTGTTTTTCAGTTGCTTAGCTTGTAGGCCACTGTGACCTTGACCCTAATGTCCTTCCCAAGAACAATATCCTCCCACTTTCATGCCTTGCATGTGCATAGGCATATGTGGCCTAACGGCTAGAGTTGCAGAGATGGGGAATCAGGTTTGAGTCCCAGCATCTGCTCAACATCCTGTGATTCTGGGCAAATCACTTCATCTCCCATTCCCTTAAATAAAAAATCTGATCTTGTGAATTGTAATTGGTGCTCATGAATAGCTCTCAAATAGCCTTTGTCTTGGGCTGAATTCACACTATATAAAACTGTCAAAAGGAAAAACAACAATAAAAAATAACCATTTGTTCATGCTTTATGATTCTGCAAAGAGAATATGATAATTAAAGAGGACGCTTTAAAAAAAACACATCTGTATTTTTTAACACAGCTTTTCTGATGCAAAATTTCCATTCAATTCCCCTTAGTGCCTCACTGTCTGGTTTTCTTATGTTGTGGCCGCTGCGCTCTGACACTTAAGTCATTCTGTACCTCCTGTCGGGTGCACCATTCTACTTCTATGTTCTTTTTGTTATTCTGGGAGAGTCTAAGCTTGTACTAAGACAACATTTCATTGTATTCATATTTTCCAGTGATTCCCTCCTCAGCCTGCAATGGGGGATCTTGTAGGGTCATGTTTGTGGCTTTCCTTTCCCTTCCCAGCAGAAAGGGACACTTACATTTCCTGCCTCACCTCCATATGGACACACCCGTCACTCACTGCCTGCATGAGTGGGAAAACAGCAGGCCGATAGGTTTCTGTCTCAGTGCTCTGACCACACCCCCTTTCTCAGTCAGCCAGTAAGATGCAGTTTCTGGATTGAAGTGGGGGTAAGAATTCATAGATTTCCTTCCCCCCTCCTGATGTTCACGTTAGCCAGGTGAGGGACATAAAAACAGTTGCATCAGACAACTTCAAGTTGGACTCTACAGAACCCACCACCAGGAGGATCTTATCCAGAAGGAGCAGCAGGAGGTCAAAGCGAAGACCTGCCCAGCCCTCAGGTGCCCATAAGACCTGCTTCAACAGGCTGCTGCTTCAGCCTACATCTTCATCTCTTTAGACCCAAATCTTTTACTATCCTTCCCAGGAGGAAGGAATCCATGCGTAGGCCTTCAGTGACCCCGTCCAACTCCCGAACTTTACGAAAAAGACAGTCCTGACCCTCCCATACAGAACTACAGAGTGTTCACTCAGCCTTTTCTATTTGGTTACTCGTCTAACCAGATGCACCACAAGGCCAAGCTCCAACTCAAAAGGGCCATCTAATCCCCTTGGCACCCCACTCTCCACAGGGCTGACCAAAGTAGGCTGAGTAAAGCAGTACTCAAAGCTGCATCTAGTGCGCCTCAATTGCGGTCCCGCCACATGCAGAAAATCCTGCACTAGGCTCAGTGCAGTAGGTTTGCCCCAAAGCCTTACTGACTTACCACATCCAGCACCCCCAAATGCAGTGGTTTGCTAGCCGATCCCTTCCTCTGAAGCAAGAAGGAACAGGTAGGAACCTTTTTTAGAGATTTTTGTTACCAATTTTGTGCACAATTAACTGATTAATTTGTGTGCCAGTTAATATTTTAGGTCTATTTTAAAGGCCTCATCCATAATGCAAACAAGGGACATATTTCTCTATATGCCAAGAATATTAATTAGTAAGTTTTGGTTAGTTTTTGGCTGTAGTTTGTAGGTCTTTCTGACTGGACTCTGTTTTAGGTCCTAGGCCGGAATGTGGCAACATGTGTGTGTGTTGATTTCAGGATATGTCTAAGACTTTGTGTAATGTGCTTTCTCAAAACAGAACTGTTTGAGCCTCATTCTAAGCTAGGCCCTGCTCGAGGCCTAAGCAAAATTTGCAAACTTGACACTTCTTTTATGTGCAGAAGGATTCCCTTTTCTAGCATGTTGAGGTTATATGTTCCTTTTGCTGATTTTCTATAATTTTCATGGTTATTGCCATCCATAGAGGAGCTTTTCTGAAACGTAATTGCCTCTGGTCTATTTAAGGGCTTAGGCCCTGTTATGACCAAACACGTGTCTCTATTCAGTCTGCGAGAGGAGGGCCATTTGGTATTGCACAACTTTTTCTGGTTGGTTGTGTTTTGTTATCATACATGTGGCCCCCAGAACGTGCTTCAGAGTTGGTGCTACAACATGCGTCTTACACATAACATAACATATGTATTTGTAAAGCGCACGTTCACCCCTAACGGGGCATCTTGGCGATGAATAACAGATGTTTATTGGAGGGGCATGTGAAGAATTGTGAGGGATTGTTACACAGAACTGCAGTGCTCCTAGTCTCCACCAATGGTACTGGCTCTGAAGCTTTAAAAGGCTTGACTTACCAAACATTTCTCTACAAATGAGACATCTAAGAGTAACCAAATGGTGTTTCATGAAAGGGCACACCCGTGAATGTGGGCCACTTTTTTCGGCAGTGCCCGGGCCAAATTGTGATCCCAATCCAACCCTGCTTGCGGGTTAACAATAGATCAGTAACCATCTTCCCTGACTACACACTGTCCAGCGCAAGAAAGTCTCTCTTGTGAAAGCGAAAAGGGCACTCCGGGAGCTTGGCCTCCCAATACATGCTTTTATTCCCAGCACGGCTCAAACTTATTGTAGATGAGCGCTCACTCTTCTTCGATAACCCTACAGATGTATGAACGATTGAACGGTATTGACTATCACCGTAATGGCACGACGACTCAACGCCTGCCCTGCCCGCAGAAGCATGTGCGACACCGTATGACACGGTGTGCCATAGGCTGCCCATACAGGAGACAGGTGGACTTGAGCAAAGTGGCAGCTCTGGAGTCCGAAAGTCAAATGAGTGGCTTGTGCACTCAGTGCCACAGGAACGCTTGTCAGATTCCTCACATGCCGGCACAGACTCACATTTGGCTCCAGAGGGCCCCACCCAAGACCCGAACCTGACCCTGCGCATGGTTGACTGTCTCTAGCCCATCTGTCTCTGTAGCTTTAACTCGCTATCACCAAGACGTTGAGTTGTGAGAGCAGGCTTGGGACCTGGCTGGCTTGCTACTTTGAGACAGGAACCAGACTTCATCAGGGGTTCTACGGTGATCTAAGACCTTGGAAGGGTGAGCAGGCGATGGCCATTATCTACGGGGTTACATAGTGCTCGGCCATCCCTCACGGATGCTCCTCGGATTGTTTTTGCTGCTGGAGCAGAGTTTTCACCAGGTTGAAATGTTAGCGTGTTTTGGGCACCTGACCATTGTCAGCACAACCGAGCGCTGGGAGTTGGGGACAGTTTGTTTAAGTTAACAGACTTATTTATGGTGGGTAGATTGTCACATTTTATTTGTAAGTTTGATCGGGGGAGGCAGCCTAAAATACCACTTTACTCTCATGAACCTCATGGTACACAGTTGGTGGGGCCCACAGCCGAGGCTATGGAATCTGATCACCCTTACAAATGACTTCTCAGCAACTTGCTTACACCACTCTCACATGGAATGTCAGGGGCATGCATTCTCCTGTAAAAGGTATACTCCTTTCTGAAGGAGGGGGATAGACGTTTACCTCCTCCAGGAAACACACTTGGCAGGCACTGCGATTTCTAGTCTACAACGGCGGTGGAGGGGACAGGTGTACGTTGGTTACTGTTCATTTGCCGGGGGTACTCTCAGTTGGATCCGGGCAGGATTACATGTCCGGTTGGACAAATTACTTGTCTCCCTAGTGATAGCAGGGATGTCTACCCAGGTGGAATACCTCGCTTGCCCATTCTCGGACTACAAACCATACCTGATGCAATTCAGATGGGGAAGGCTGTTGCCCCCGATCCCCACATGGAGACTTTGCACGGATCTGCTTCATGATCTGGAATTTAGTAACTCCCTGGGGAATGTCCTCAGGGAATAATTTCTCCATAATGAATCCTCTGCACACACGTTCACGGTCTGGGAGGCATTTATGGTGGTAGTTAGGGGACACTGCCTGGGTCAACAGATAGGAGTCTGCAAATCCCTAGAGAGAGAGAGATAACACAGCTAGAAGCCACTCTTGGAGATCTGGAATCTCGAGTGCTGGTACACATGGTCATGGCCCCGATTTCTTAAAAATACGAGGACAACACACTGCAGCAGTGCAGAGGATAGGGACTATTTGTACACAAAGACTACATAGCTAAAACACACTTCGAGGAGTGCAAAATGTAGACTCTTGGCATGGCTAGTCACTCCAGAGTGCCACGCACAGTGCGGACACTCCGTGATAAGGATGGTATGCTGTAAAATACTCAGATAGTTATCCATGATATATTTGTGCAACGCTATGTGGATGTTTATAGTGGATCTAGTCTGGCTGTAGATTAAGTTACTGAGAGATTTCTGCATAAAGCTGCCCTACCTGCGCACCTGGATGACTTCATTCAGATGCTAAGCCAACAAATTACTGAACAGGAGGCCAGAGGGGCCCTTAAAGACTTGGCTGCAGGGAAGTTCCCTGGATGCCCTTCCTGCGGAACTCTATCAAATCTAGGCACCCCTCAATGCCCCCAACTGACAAAGCTGTATAAAGTGGCTTATGAGGAGGACGCTGTTAAACCTATAACCCATAGGGTGGTCTTCCCCCAGCTTTTTGTCTTTTGCCTCCCACTTTTTGCTGTATCTTTTTGTTGGCTTTAGGACTCTGAGCACTTTACCACTTCTAACCAGTGCTAAAGTGCATGTGCTTCTCCCCTAAACACATTGATCTTGGTGTATACCTGATTGGCATATTTAGTTTACCACTAAGCCCCTTGTAAGATGGTATACCATATACCCAGGACCTGTAATCTAAATTCTACTAGTGGGCCTGCAGCACTGATTGTGCTACCCACACAAGTAGCCTTTCAAACCTGTCTCAGGCCTGCCATTTCAGAGCCTGTTTGTGCTGTTTACTGCCACTTCGAATTGACATTTAAAACCTCTTGCCAAGCCTTAAACTCTCCTTTTACTATACATAAGCCACTCCTAAGGTAGGCCTCAAGTGACCCTAAGGGCAGGGTGCTGTGTAACTATAAGGCAGGACATGTACTTTTAGGTTTTACATGTCCTGGCAGTGACAAACAGCTAAAATGTGTTCTTACTGCTGTAAGGCCTACTCCTTCCATAGGCCACCACTGGGGATTCCTTAAAACACCTTTTCAGCTGTAATTACTGATTGGAAAGGAGTAGCTACTTCATGTTTAATATCTTTGGAATGGTGGTGAAACATCCTCTTTAATGATAAAGTTTGATTTAACACTACCATTTTATAAATGCCACATTTAGTAAGTGGACAATTCTCTGCTCTTAACTATGCTCTGTGTGCCTGCAGCCTGACTCTAATAAACACCTGGGCTGGGTGACAGCTACACTTTGTGCATTCCCTCTAGACAGTCACAACACAGGAAAGGCTGGGTGTGACAGAGGATTAATCTGCATTCATCTACATACTGATAGCCTTCCTAGGCTGAGAGGGGGAGAGGTGGCTCACACATCTAAGTAGGCTATGTTCTCCTCTCACACAAAGGACTGATTTACCCTGTGCTGGTGGTCTTGAGCCAGGGCTGAGCTGGAAGGGATCCATGTGCACTTCGGAGAGTTCCTTTGAAGTCACCCCCTACATCAAAGGCACTTTTGAGTATAGGTACTAGGGCTCTTGCCCTATCAAGCCAGTACTCTACTGGACATGAAAAATAACTCTGCTGGAGTAAAGGCTGCTGTGCTGGAGGATTGTCACTCTGCTGTGACTGATTGTTCTGAGGAACTGCTTCCCTGCTTTGCTGAGCTGCCCTGCTGCCTGCTTACCTCTGCCCTGCTTAAGGACCAAGGACTACACCCAGAGTGACTTCAGGGGCTTGCTAGCTTCCCCCCTGTTAGGAAGTCTCAGGGATCCGCCAGACCTCGTTTTACATATGCTTTTGTTTAACCGCCAGCGGCTGAGAGCAGCGCTGCATTCTACTGAGCTGTATCAGCCCAGCGCTTGTTGATCACACCCTGATCAAGCCCCTGCATCTAGAAGGCGCGACGACCAAGACTTGGAGCCTACGTGCCAAGCGGAGGTACCACCTTCCTGTTTTCGAATCACCACCACACCAAGGGGAATCAATTAGCGTGGCCCTCCTTCAGCAAATCGTGCTTTTCGAATCAGTGCTACACCAAGGGAAATCCCTCAGCGCGGCCCCTTCAGCAACGCATGCTTTTTGAATCACCACCATACCAAGGCAAATCCCTCAATGCTGCCCCTTCAACACGGTTGCCAGGATGATGCCCGGTGGAGCAAGCACCAATCAACATCCGCTGGCCCGAAGAGCCTGAGCGCGATGCCATGCCCTGACACCAGCTCTCCTCTCGTCAAAGCAGACTTGACGACGCTGGCCCCACCTGTGCAACTGGAGCTTGGTGCCATACCACAGAGTCCCTGTACAAAACGCCGACATCACACCAAAGGTACTGGGTGTGGTGGGGGTCTACGGGGTGATTGCTACCGACCTGCACCGCCTTACATTCGACTGTAACTGCCTAATCAAATCAGTCTAATGACAAGCCTTGCACGAGAGACCAGCAGTAACTTTACTACTGTGGGAGCAATTATAATTTGAAACAACACTTGTAGTGACTCTGGGTTCACTGGTTCACTGGAGTAGCAACGATAACATGACCCAGTCATTAGTGACTTTTAAAGCACCTCCTGAGGGCGGTGGTGCCGGACATGTGCTGAGCCCGAAACGGGGGCCCGTTGCCCCCTGTATCCCTGAGGGTGCTGCGGAACGAGTGGGTAGCTTGCGACCGGCAGCGAAGATGCTGGCCCGCGGCGTGGCCTCGCCCTGCTTACAGCAGCTTCCTGAGGGCGATGGTGCTGTGCTGATCTGTCGCAGCTCCCCTAGCTCCAGTGCCGCGACCCTCCACACGGGATGCCGGCGACTAACAGGAGGCCCCGATGGAGCATCCCAACCGCTGGGCCTAGCCCGAACCATGAGCTGAGGAGCTTGGGTGCTTGAAGGGGGGTGGGCAGTTGGGAGTTCCCCTCCCCCAACATACCTAGCACTGAGTTTTGCCTGGCTTGAAAGGGGAGATGCCTTCGAGGTGCCTGGTTGCCCCGCAATTGCCCTGGAGAGGCAGCCTAACGGTGGCTAGGCCACAGCGAACTGCGACAGCGGGGAGCATCGGGGACGATGGTACTCCCCTGGTCTCTACACGTTGCTGGTCTTCGAAGGGCTCGGGCACGGCCAGGGGTCTGGATTAAGTGCTGACCCACTGGGTCCTGCCCTGAAGCTGCCGCCCTCGGGCCACAAGGCGAGGAGCCCGGGTGCCCGAAGGGAGGAGGGGGTGGCTTGGAGCTCCCCCCCAACGCACAACATTGCTGCCGACCCCGGTGAGAGGGGAGAAGCCTCGAATGCTGAGTGGGCCTTGCGGAAGCACTAAAGAATAATGCCCGTCATGACGAGGGTCAGCAAGTTTACCCTTCCCTGGCCGTCGGGCCTGGTAAGTCTTGAGGACCAGCGGAGACTCGTCTCTCCCCCACTGCACCACACCAGGCCTAGCTCCTGGCTAGAGGAGGCACACCACAAGAGCCACACAGTCTGCGGAGGGATGGGGGATGCACGAACCCCCCGCAGAGACCAGGGCTACAGCAATGCAGTAGGACAGACAGCGAAGTCCCCTGCCCCCGCCTGCTGCGCCTGCGGAGGATCCCCAATGCAAGGCCACTCTGAGTAGAGTGCTGGAGGGAAGGGTCATTGACGGACTGGCGTGAACCCTCGCTGTGGTCAGTGAACCTCGCCTGGTGCGCTGACTCCTGGGGCAGTGCCTGAGTCCCTGTGGCCCTGAGGCCTTCTTTGCTGGCCTGGAGAGGGAGTTCCTACGCTCCGGTGCCCTAGCTTGGACTTTGCCCTCTACTAATCTGGCTCTGCTGACCAGCCACTCCCACAGTCCCGCGCCATGTCCGTAAACAGGGCTAAAAAGGATTGCTCCCTTAAGGACATGCTTGTGAAGCAGGGGGGAACAGCCCCGGATGATAAACCCTCTGGGAACGCTGGAGAGCACTGGGTGCACCCTGACAATGGAGAGAGTCCTGTCACCAAGTCCTTCCTGGAATCTCTCTTTACATCTCTCAGAGCAGATCTACAGCCCATGAAGGCGGAGCTCTCTGCAGACCTCCTGGAGGTTCGCCGCAATGTGGAACAGATGGGAGATAATGTGGCCGCTATGGAGGATCGAGAAACCAGCTGGGAGGAGGAAATAGAGTGCCTACAGCAAGAGGTCCTGCGTCTCAAGAAACATCATGTGGACCTGCAGACCCACAATGAAGATTTGGAAAATCGTTCCCGCAGGAACAACGTGCATATCCAGGGAGTGCCGACCCACGCTGAGGGAAGGAACCTCCGGGAATATGTTGCGGCCCTCTTTCAGCACATCCTGGGCAGCTCGGAGGAGACGAAACTGCAACTCGACCAGGTACACAGGGTGGGGCCCCCCAGAACCGAATAGAACCTGCCTGCTTTTGTCTGCGTCCATGATTTTTAAATAAAAGAGGACATGCTACGGAAACCCCGAGATTCGCATCCGCTCCAATTCCAGGGCCACTTCCCAGTTTTATACCAGGACCTCTCCCGGATCAGCCTGCAAAAGCAAAGAGAATTTCGTCCGGTTACTGACCATTTACAGAAAACAGGCATAATGTACTCTTGGGGACATCCCCTCAAGATCATCTTTCGCTGTGATGGAACGCTACACCAACTGAGATCCCTTAGAGAAGCCTGCTCCTTGCTTAATATTGATTGAGCCCCAAGGACGCAGCGACAGGCCCTCTCCCCCGACCGCAGAAAGCAGAAGATGTTGGGATGGCGACGTACCAAGGGAGCCCCCATTAGAGCAAAGCCGGACTCGAACACCATGACCAAAGAACGACGATCTGTACTCCAGGCTCTCTCTGGGGAATCCACCCTCTCAGAAGCCACAGGAAGCAGAAGGGATCATCTGGAATCGCCTACAACCGCTAGGTTGGAAGAAGACAAGGTGGCTGGCTTAGGGAGACCGAGGCGCCGCAAGATAACCTTTCCTGGTGCCCAGCTACACCCAGGACTATACACCCTCAGGGGAGCTGCCCTGGCGACTGTGGGGTCCACGTCTGGAAGACACTCCGCAACAGTTATACCATACTGACAAACTTTTGTCATTTCATGTTCTATTCAATGTTATTCATTTGCGCTTCCCTGGGGACTTTCCTATCTTCTTTACTTTTCACTCCTCCGCACCGACAGCTTTGATTATGCTCCTGCAGCTGTGTCTTAATAGTGCTCCGTGCCTTGTGCCCGCTGCTCTACCTATAGGACCCCTGGGTGAGGGGCGCTCTTACACTCCACAGGTCCCCATCACATGACCTGTGATCTGCGCATTGTCAGCCTTAATGTCCGGGGATTAAACAGCCCAGTAGAGCACGCGGCAGTGCTGTCTCTCCCAGCAGAGACATATGCCTGCTACAGGAGACCCACCTGCTTTCCAAAGATACCCCCGTATGCAATCCCGCTGGTTCCCCCGACTGTATTGGTCCTCCGGCCCTGCAAAGAAGAATGGGATAGCTATTCTTCTTGCCCAGAAATCCAATGGTAAGCTAATATCCACGATTACGGAAATAAAAGGGAGGGTGCTTGTGGTTAGACTACAGTGGGTCGACCTCACTTTCACTCTGGCTAACATATACGCACCAAACGAGCGGTAGGACCCCTTTATCCTCAACGCGCTTGCGGCAGCCCTCACCTCCCCAGATATGGCCATCGTGATCGGATGAGACCTCAACCTGGTGATGGACCCCCATCTGGATCGCTCTAGTCAACCCTGCTCTCAAATGGGAGCCTTTACGGCTGCCGGCCTTAGGTGGCTACCGGACGGGGCGCTTTGCAATATATGAAGGCATCTCCACCCCTCCTCGAGGGATTACACCTTTTATTCAGCAGCCCACAAGTCATACACCTGCATTGATCACTTTCTCACATCTCTGGCCCTCACAGCCTGTGTCAGAGAGGTGTTACAGCAAACAAATGATGGACGGAATGCTGACAATGCAAACATTCTCCCCCAGTCAAAAGATCTGGGTTAAATCCATCGTTCTTTTGCCCACTACGCCACCCCAGTTTGGACCCAGCCAAATGCAAATCAGTCTTGACCCTGTGCCCCATGGGAACAGTCCAGACCGAACTGCCAGGCCAGGTCCTCTCTGGACCGGAAACAAGCATCCTGGGACCGGTTTCAGGGTATGTCACCCTTCTTCAGCCAGGCTAGCTTGAATCCAGTGGCGCAGTGAGCAAGGGACCCACGTCTGGGCATACCCATCTCACTTAGGGTGAAACGTGTTACAGCAAACAAATGATGGACGGAATGCTGACAATGCAAACATTCTCCCCCAGTCAAAAGATCTGGGTTAAATCCATTGTTCTTTTGCCCACTACGCCACCCCAGTTTGGACCCAGCCATATGCAAATCAGTCTTGACCCTGTGCCCCATGGGAACAGTCCAGACCGAACTGCCAGGCCAGGTCCTCTCTGGACCGGAAACAAGCATCCTGGGACCGGTTTCAGGGTATGTCACCCTTCTTCAGCCAGGCTAGCTTGAATCCAGTGGCGCAGTGAGCAAGGGACCCACGTCTGGGCATACCCATCCCACTTAGGGTGAAAAGTGTTACAGCAAACAAATGATGGACGGAATGCTGACAATGCAAACATTCTCCCCCAGTCAAAAGATCTGGGTTAAATCCATCGTTCTTTTGCCCACTACGCCACCCCAGTTTGGACCTAGCCATATGCAAATCAGTCTTGACCCTGTGCCCCATGGGAACAGTCCAGACCGAACTGCCAGGCCAGGTCCTCTCTGGACCGGAAACAAGCATCCTGGGACCGGTTTCAGGGTATGTCACCCTTCTTCAGCCAGGCTAGCTTGAATCCAGTGGCGCAGTGAGCAAGGGACCCACGTCTGGGCATACCCATCCCACTTAGGGTGAAAAGTGTTACAGCAAACAAATGATGGACGGAATGCTGACAATGCAAACATTCTCCCCCAGTCAAAAGATCTGGGTTAAATCCATCGTTCTTTTGCCCACTACGCCACCCCAGTTTGGACCCAGCCATATGCAAATCAGTCTTGACCCTGTGCCCCATGGGAACAGTCCAGACCGAACTGCCAGGCCAGGTCCTCTCTGGACCGGAAACAAGCATCCTGGGACCGGTTTCATAGTATGTCACCCTTCTTCAGCCAGGCTAGCTTGAATCCAGTGGCGCAGTGAGCAAGGGACCCACGTCTGGGCATACTCATCCCACTTAGGGTGAAAAGTGTTACAGCAAACAAATGATGGACGGAATGCTGACAATGCAAACATTCTCCCCCAGTCAAAAGATCTGGGTTAAATCCATCGTTCTTTTGCCCACTACGCCACCCCAGTTTGGACCCAGCCATATGCAAATCAGTCTTGACCCTGTGCCCCATGGGAACAGTCGAGACCGAACTGCCAGGCCAGGTCCTCTCTGGACCGGAAACAAGCATCCTGGGACCGGTTTCAGGGTATGTCACCCTTCTTCAGCCAGGCTAGCTTGAATCCAGTGGCGCAGTGAGCAAGGGACCCACGTCTGGGCATACCCATCCCACTTAGGGTGAAAAGTGTTACAGCAAACAAATGATGGACGGAATGCTGACAATGCAAACATTCTCCCCCAGTCAAAAGATCTGGGTTAAATCCATCGTTCTTTTGCCCACTACGCCACCCCAGTTTGGACCCAGCCATATGCAAATCAGTCTTGACCCTGTGCCCCATGGGAACAGTCCAGACCTAACTGCCAGGCCAGGTCCTCTCTGGACCGGAAACAAGCATCCTGGGACCGGTTTCAGGGTGTGTCACCCTTCTTCAGCCAGGCTAGCTTGAATCCAGTGGCGCAGTGAGCAAGGGACCCACGTCTGGGCATACCCATCCCACTTAGGGTGAAAAGTGTTACAGCAAACAAATGATGGACGGAATGCTGTTCCCATGAGGCACAGGTTCAGACTGATTTGCATATGGCCATGTCTGAACTGGGGTGGTGGAGTGAGCTAAAGAATGATGATGGATTAAACCCAGATCAGTTGACTGGGGGTGAGTGTTTGATTGGCTCAAACGTTCCGTCCATCATCCCCTTTTGTATCGCTTTGTTCGCCCTAAGTTGGCGGGGGTATGCCCAGACGTGGGTCCCTTGCTCACTTTGCCACTGGATTCAAGCAAGCCTGGCAGATGACGGCTGGAATGCCAGAAACCGGTCCTAGGATGCTTGTTTCCGGTCCAGGGAAGACATGGCTTGGCAGTTCGGGCTGGACTGTTCCCATGAGGCACAGGGTCAGACTGATTTGCATATGGCCATGTCTGAACTGGGGTGGTGGAGTGAGCTAAAGAATGATGATGGATTAAACCCAGATCAGTTGACTGGGGGTGAGTGTTTGATTGGCTCAAATGTTCCGTCCATCATCCCCTTTTGTATCGCTTTGTTCGCCCTAAGTTGGCGGGGGTATGCCCAGACGTGGGTCCCTTGCTCACTTTGCCACTGGATTCAAGCAAGCCTGGCTGATGACGGCTGGAATGCCAGAAACCAGTCCTAGGATGCTTGTTTCCGGTCCAGGGAAGACATGGCTTGGCAGTTCGGGCTGGACTGTTCCCATGAGGCACAGGGTCAGACTGATTTGCATATGGCCATGTCTGAACTGGGGTGGTGGAGTGAGCTAAAGAATGATGATGGATTAAACCCAGATCAGTTGACTGGGGGTGAGTGTTTGATTGGCTCAAACGTTCCGTCCATCATCCCCTTTTGTATCGCTGTGTCAGAGAGGTGAGCATAGAACACGTCCCGATCGCTTTAACTCTGCGGCTGAACATATCTCAGCCCCATACTTTACACTGGTGATTGCAAGATGCTATGCTCCAATCCCCTTCCATGGTTGTGGCGCTATGTACTGCACTAGGGGACTATCTCCATAATAATGACCTAGTAGGGGCCCTCCTCTCTTCGATATGGGAGGCATTAAAGCTCGTCCTGAGGGGAGAACGTATTGCTAACGCAGCTGCCGAGAGTCGGCTGCGCCGGGAAAAGCGTCAACAACTGGAACAGGCGGTCTCTGAGTTGGAGTCGATACACAAACGCATGGGCGCCCCAAGAGTCTGGCAGGAGCTGGAGAGACAGAGGCCCAGCTAAAGCCCCTTGATCTTGACCGGGCAGACTATGCTCTCTTGCACTCAAACATAAATATTATTTAAGCAGCGACCGCTTCAGATGCGTGCTGCCGCACAGGCTCCGCGGGTAAGCTCTTTCCGGCTCTGTGGGCTCTGTTCGAACCCCCCAGGGTGAGGAGGTCCAAATGGACGCCGAAATAGCTAAGGCCTTTAAAGATTTCTATAGCGCCTTGTACTCTGGCTCAGATGGCCCTACGCGGGACATAGAGGCTTATCTTCTTGGAGTTCCCTTAGCAGCTATTCCTCCAGAGCTCACATCCCAGTTGGACCAATTTATTCATATAGAGGAAGTGATTGCAGCTATCACCGGCCTCAAACCCTCTAAGGCACCAGGGGCGGATGGCTTCTCCGCCCTATTCTATAAAACCTTTTGTCAAGAGCTAGCCCCTCTGTTGACCCGGCTTTTTAGCTCCTTTTTTGATTCGGGCTCCCTGGCCGACTCGATGCTGGAGGCGTCCATCTCAGTGATTCTTAAGCCGTTGAAAGACCCTAGGTACTGTGGGTCATACAGGCCCATCTCCCTTCTCAATATCGATGCCAAACTATTTGCAGGTATGTTAGCTGCTCGACTAAATACCATCATGCATGCCCTGGTCGATCCTGACCAATCTGTCTTCATCCAGACGAGGCAATGTGGAGATAATACAAAACGCCTCCTCCATCTCACTGATCTCATCTAACGATCGCAGAAAGAGGCTCTCTTACTTTCCATTGACGCGGAGAAGACGTTTGACCGCGTCCCCTCGCCATACCTGCTTGCAACCCTCCGCCTGTTTGGATTTGGAGATAGAGTTATCACATGGATACACTGTATCTACAGCACCCCCAGGGCCTCAGTACGGGTCAACGGGATGTCATCCTCATGTTTCCTATAGCATGGGGAACTCGACAGTGCTGCCCCCTCTCTCTGCTCCTCTCGGCACTATACTACAGGCTATGGCGCAGAGTTAGATATAACCCGCAGGTCTCAGGGATCCGTCTTGGAGCTGACAGACACACGATCTGCCTATATGCAGATGATATTATCCTGTCTTTGACGGACCCGATGACCTTGCTGCCGTCCTTGCTCGATGAGTTGCGGGTGTTTGGTGAGGTGTCAGGGTTCAAAGTCAATCTCCAGAAATCCTAGATTCTGAACCTCTCAGTCACCTCACCGCATGTGATTGCGCTGCAGGCCTGGTTTCCATTCGAGTGGGCAGAGGAGACCATACCGTGTCTGGGCATTCTGCTAGCTCCTACGCTGGCAAAGATGTTGGCAGCTAACTATGGCCACCTTCTTGATCAGACCAATAAGACACTCTCGTCATGGAGCCGGCTGGGGTTGTCCTGGACCGGGCGCATTGCGGCAGTTAAAAGGACGGTACTTCTGCGCATTCTTTTTATATTCCAGACCATACCATTTACCCCGTCACCCTCTGTCTTACGCAACCTGCAAATTGCTATCAACCAGTTTATCTGGAATGGCAAGAAGCTGCGCCTCCGCCAATAACAAATTACTCGTCCAAAAGCAGATGGAGGCCTAGGGCTCCCCCTGCTCCTACAGTATTTCCAGGCTTCACAACTGCGCTTCATCGTGGTGTGGAACCGCCCGCAGAAGCACTGGTCCTTTATGGACCAGGCCATAGCTGGTGCCAATATATGGTGTGGGGTCTGGTTGCCTCGTAAACATAGAGACTGGGGGTTGTATTCCTCTCTGGTGACTGCCATGACCCTGAAAATATGGGACGCTGTTGCTCTTAAGCATGGACTGATGACGTTTCCCTCCCCGATGACGCCGCTTATTGATAATCCTGATTTCCCCCCGGGGATCAGTTCTGAGGTCTTCAATTGCTGGCGTGAACGGGGCTGCAAGCGCGTGGGCTCGCTTTTCGACCCCTTGGGGATTATCCCTTTCCACCAGCTTCAACAGGACTACTCGCTTCCGTCTGCAGATTTGTTTCAATATGCGCAGCTGAGACACTGGGTGACCTCCCCGAGCTATGAGCCTGGGTCCTTCCGCCCCCTCACCCACTTTGAGAAAACACCTTATTTCTGAACTCTATGCTCTACTCTCTGATGGGGGCTCCACTCCCAAGACCAAGAGCCAAATATACTGGGAAGATGAACTAGGGTGCCCCCTCACCAACAAAGAATGGAGTGACAATTATTATAGGGTACATCACACAGTGCACGACATGTCCGGTACAGACTCTACCTATAAAATTGCCTCCTACTGGTACATTACAACTGCACGCATACAAAGCTGGAATAAGGAGTGGTCTGAAAAATGCTGGTGGGGCTGTGGCCGAACGGGCTCCCTCCTTCACCTCTTGTGGCATTGTCCTAAATTGTACAACTATAATCCACACAAAGTAGACCAGTCCATATTGATAATAAGCAGCGCTATTCAATAGTCGCTATGATGTCAATAGGCCTTGCAAAGTTATATGTCCCACACATTCACATTAATTGTACAATAGTAATACAAAAAAACAAATAAATGTTTTGATACTATTTTTTATTCATTTAATAATAAGTTTATATCAAAAAGGATTTCATCCTAATATATAACAACAAGACATAATTTAAATACACATCAAATACATATATACATCAAGTCCCACATTATAATACTCATTCATACCGCACATCGTACAAAACCATACAGACCCATGCAGTCAATCCACACATATGTCATCAAACCAATTCACACAACAAAAGAATATAATTTACTATGTAGATATACAAAAATAATTGGTATACACGCAAGTGCCTCCTACAAGGGATTGATTAAATACAAGTTGGTATGGGGCACAGGACCATTCAGCGCCTAAGAATGGAGTGACAATTATTATAGGGTACATCACACAGTGCACGACATGTCCGGTACAGACTCTACCTATAAAATTGCCTCCTACTGGTACATTACAACTGCACGCATACATAGCTGGAATAAGGAGTGGTCTGAAAAATGCTGGTGGGGCTGTGGCCGAACGGGCTCCCTCCTTCACCTCTTGTGGCATTGTCCTAAATTGGCCAGGTACTGGGACCAGGTCTTGAACGACATTGATCTAGCATTTGACACGACTATACCCCGCTTCCCAGCATACATGATCTTAGGGTTACCCAACCCCTTGACCCTCCCCCTGCGGTCGAATCGGTGCAGGCAAATGGCACTATTATTGAACGCTGCACGTCAATTACTCCTCACGCGCTGGGGGACAGAGGAAGTCCCGGACCACATAACATGGCTGCACAAATTATGAGTTACCCTGGCGATGGAGCGTATATCACTGATGGCTGAAAATAGGGCAGCTGTGTATCCAGAGCTCTGGGCCCCTTTTATTCTGATCTTATCGGTAGAGTTCTGAGAGGTGACCTGCCCGAAATAACTGCAGATATTGTGATTGCTCCCCCGAGATGACAGTGAGGACACTTAGGGGCAGATGTATCAACATTGTCTTTTGCGAGTCCTTAATAGTGAATTTTACTGATTCGCTATTAAGGACTCGCAAAATGCAATGTATGTAGGTTTCGCAATTAAAATAGCGTTTCCTACGCATTCCTTATTTGCGAGTCGCAAATTGCGAGTCGCAAATAAGGAATGGCTTCCCATTCATTTCTATGGGCCTAGAGGCCCATAGAAATGTATGGGAATTGCAGGCGCAATTTGCGAGTACCCAATAGGTGCTCGCAAATTGCGCATGCAATTTCAAGGGTGCAAGGGTGCCAAAAGGACACCCTGTTGCACCCCTGAAATATGCATGTGTGCACATGTGGCGCACATACATGCCCTAAGGGCATGTATATGCGCCACATGGCACTTTGAAAAATGCAAAAAAGTTAATTTTTCCAGGAAATCATGAGTTACCACCAACTTGAAGTTGGTGGTAATTTGCGATTCCTTAAGGCCAGATCGCAAATTTTGGGTGCTTCCAAAATTGCATTTAAGGAATCGCAATTTGCGATTCCTTAAGTGCATCCGCAAAATAGGGAATCGCAAAATTTGCGATTCCTTATTTTGCGATGGCCTTTTGGGATGATACATCCCCAAAGGCTTTTTCACGTTCGCAAACGGGCCGATTCTGCGAATCTGCCCGTTTGCGAACGGGAAAAACGCTTCATACATCTGGCCCTTAGACCCTATCATGGGGCTGGGTGCCGATCCTGACCCACAATAAGTATCTTTCTGCCGGGTGCGGGACTCTGGGTATAATGGTGCGGAGGAGTTGGGGGTGGGGGTGGTTATATAGGATCTTTTCTTTGACTGGTTTCTTTTTCTCTTTCCCCTTTCTTGACTCTCCTCTTTAAATGTTCACTGAGTCCGTTGATCGCTGCCGGCCTCCGGGTTGTTGGCTCAGAGCTGTGTATCTTTCTCCAAAATTTGATATCGCTGCCGGACACTAGTTGTATGCAATCAAACAACAGGAGCTAACACATAGACCCAGTTGAGACCTGGGTAAGTGATATTAATAACATGCAACAATGTCTCAATAGGTAATATTACAAGGGCAATTATTAATGACATGCACAAAAGTGGCATAAGAAAGGCAACAGGGAGACATTAATGGTTTATGGCAATTAGCAGTCTACATTTCAACAAAAACAACGATATGAAAGGAAAGGAGAGAACGCACTCTTTTACATTATATGTACATGTAACCTGTACATACTTGTGCACATTGGTGCTCGTGAAGGACAAAGTGAACTGCGCAAGTGACAAGTGAAAAAACAAACCGCGGGAAAACGGCACAGGAGAGAACAAGATTTGACAATATATACAATGGTCTTAGTGGTGTCATGGGGTGCTCATATTTTGCAGCTCCTGGGTGGGGCGATGTACCTGCAGACAAACTGGGAGAAGACGTGTGCCTGCCTGTTGGGCAGGGATGGGATTTAGCATTTCTGTGCAACTCACTTACTTCCAGTTGCATTATACTAGTCCTCAGGCCTTATGATCCTCTAAATTCCATATGTATATTACATAGGGCGAACCGGCTAATGGAGAATTGTCATATGTGTGCCACTGTGTGCATTTACACTACATATAAATCAGCCGGTAAATTGTGAAGTTCGTAATCCTGTTAGTGTATTATCAAGCTTTGTTTTATGGCACGAGCTGCCGGGGAATATACATAAATGCCAATAAATAAAGTTTTTTTTTTATTTTTTAAAAGGGCAGACCCCTCTCCCAGAATTGATAGTGGTGACAGATTCATCACTTTTGAGACGAGGAGGCCACTTGGAAGAGGTGGAGATCAGAGGATTCTGCTCTCCGATGGAAGCTCTGCACCATTATTCTTCTGAAGTTGAGGGCTATTCACTTGGCATTGGAAGCCTTCTTTCCCTTCATCAAATGAAGGATGGTTCAGGTGCAGGGTGGGGACATGAACCCTGTATCAGGGGGCTTGGCACCTTTGAACTTGGCAGGAGCGCCAGGACATCTTCATAATCATACAGTACCTGGCAGGATCCTTGAATGCCAGGCAGACGAACGGCAATCATGAATGCCGTATCACAAATGCCAATTACATCCAGAGGTGGCACAAGGTATCTTCAATGAACGGGGTGAACCTTGGCTTGATATGTTTGCCACTGCTGAGAACGTGCAATGTCATTGCTTTTGTGAGCTGGAGTTTCTAAAGTGTCTCTCACGCAAAGACGCGTTCCGACTCAAGTGGAATTTGAGAATACTGTATGCCTTTCTGCCTATACCACTCCTACCTAAAGTTCTCAAGAAGATCAGGACAGACCTGGGCCCAAGTCATCCTAGTGGTGCCAGATTGGGCAAAGAGAGTAATGGTATCCTCAACTCAAGAGCATGAGCGTTTGTCCTCCGGTCAGGCTGTCCCTTCCAGAGGATCTTCTTACACAGCAACAGGGCAGGGTCCTGTACCCCAACCTGCGCACCTCCAACTTCATAACTGGAGATTGAGTGGTAATAGTTGAGGGTTTTTGATCTTCCTCCCGAGGTCTGTGATGTCATCTTGGCAGCCAGATGTCCCTCTACCCAGACTGTATACACCTGCCGCTGGGATACGCTTGTAGCTTGGTGTTCCTCAGGTCATGTGCAACCCCTTTCTATTTCTCTGTTGGAGGTACTGCTGTTTGTTTTATCATTAGCCCAGCAACGCCTTGTTCTGGGCATTGTTAAGGGTTAGCCGTCGGCTATTTTGCCTTTCCTGTGACGTTTACGTCCCTGCTTCCTCAGATTGGGCATCACTCCACATATCCAAGCACTACTGCTCGGACAGTAAGGGATGTTGAGAAGGCTATTTCGCCCACTCAGTTCTCCAGGACTTTCTGGTTTAGGCCAGTTTGCAGACCTGCCTCCAGGGTGGTATTGCTTGTGTATCTTTTCCTAGGTGAGGATTCTGCTGTTAGAAGTCTCTATCAGAAGAACACATTTTTTACCTTTTGTAACACTTTTACTGGTAGACACTCTATCTAACCACAGATTCCTCACGACTCTCCTATCCTCCCTGTTCTGAGTAGACGTGTTAGCCCACTGCACCACCAGACCAGCACAAAGCTTTTCCTTAAATCTAATTGTTGTAAACCTATTTGAGGGCGCTGTCATGAAGATTTGATTGCCAATCTTCTAGGAATTTTCATGTCTTCTTCTTTCTAAGCTATCACCCATACAAGCCAAGCTGTTATGGACTACTTAGCACATTTAATTGTACAATGGTTTATGCTATTTTGGCACTTTGTTCTTTTAGGAGACTTAGCTCTCTGGCTCAACCTGCATTGCTGAACTCGAGAACTCTTCTGGATGACATGTCCTCTTTCAACTTGACCCATCTTGATTCCTCGTTATGATTCAAAGAAAAGAAGGGCTTTTGTTTTCTGAAATGTCCACTTAGTTGCCCTGTTAGTTGTATATAACTCAAGCACACGAGTTTACATAGAAAATAGGTGATCAAACAGCAGTGTACAAAATCACGTCAGATCAATTTGCAAAGATATGTCTTAGTGACAAATTTCAGTCTAATAAGTGTAGAAAATATATTTTACAAATACATTTATTCACAATTTGCATAACATTTGGGTTGATAACACCATCTTGGCTGTTAACAGCTATCATGTGCCTTGCCCTCTGCAACAATTAACGTGGGGCTTCTTCAAGGCTTACATAGTTTTTTTATGGGCTTATCTATTTTCTATATAAAATTGAGTTTTTGGGGGTCCTCCCTCGGTTATGCTAGTTTCTTCTCTATGCATGATGCCTGGCATCTGTTAGAACTAGTGCTTATTTTAAGTGACGATCTAATAGTGGAGGTACGAGTTCTTATCTTTTTAACTGATCCCTTGGTCATTGGCACCATAGCTGCCATTGCTAGGACTAGTTTTCGAGTGGGACTAAACAATGTTGGGCTTTGGGGAATGTATCTGTTGAAGAAATTACCCACAAAACTCTCCAAACCTGTGATACCTAACGCAGAGCAAGTAAATCAGTACAGTTTCCCTGCACTGCTTATACTTTAACTTGACTGCTTTATTGGACGAGGTTGCTCCACTCAAGAATCTTAATTTTAGGTAAAAAACAAAAACATCTGAATAGTTGGTCCCTTTTTTTATTTATTTCGTTTTGGTATGTTTTTGAAAACTCAATGAAAAGAATTATTAAGCTTAAAATTAGTTGGAATATTACTGAATTGAAAACTAAGAAATATTCACTTAAGTCAGAAAGAGATGTCTATTATGCTAAGGATCAAAGGCTAGGCTTCTCCGCCATTAATAATCAAGAATACATTTTTCTTGAGTGACAAATGCAACACTGTAATTTTCCACATGTAGAATTTCCATCCCCTCCAATATGTATTGTGATGGTTTATCATTTGTTTTCATTTTGAAAGATGAAAATGAGGTATGACATTAAGGCTGGTCAATTCCCATCATCCTCCCAATGTTTCTACGATCCCAGATAGTTCCTGTTTTCACTTTAATCTTCACAGGATTGATGCATGTTGCTTGTCCCTGAATTCCTACTGGCTCCAAATCCTGCAATCTTGATTTGCCCAATTTCACCCTCCACGAGCAGCAGAGGAAAGGAGATGGGAATGTATTTTCTATTAATCTTCAAGTGAGGCGTTGCACGTAGCCCAGCTCTCCTGTGTCAAACAGCAATTTAAAAATAACAAGAAACTGTATTCTCAGGGGAGCTATGCAACGTAACACAGACAAGGCAGCAGTCTTTTCCCATCTATGCACCCACGATCTGGAACAGCACCATCGATCCATCAGGATCGCGCCAATGCTGCTCCAATTTATAACAGAGTTGAAGATGCACCTCTTTAAAGAGCATTGTATCACAGGCACTAACAGGCCACATACCACATATCTCTCCTATTACTTGTTGACTTTATGCTTGCCTTTGACCTTGTACAGCACCCCCTTGCCTTTTGACTAGTTTTGCACTATAGAAATACCACACACCTACATAGATACACAACAGCCTTATAAGTAGGACGTGAATTAAATTGCATGTATTCCTTTACGGACAGATTAGAGTCTTAAGTTTAGGTATGATATGCTCATGCTTTGTGGAGGCAGTTATGAGCCTCTCGGCTGAGTGCAGTGCAATTCTGAGTGAAAGTAAGGCACATTTCTGAAGTCTTGTTAACACTGCAGTGCCACCATTGATGTTGGATAGCACCAAAGATGGCACTGCTGCTCTGAATGCAGATACAAGAAGAAAAGGCTTTACGTGTCTGAAAATCAGTCATGATGATGAGTAGTCTAGACGTTTTAGTAATGTGCGAGTGCCTGGATAAATTAGACTCCACGGCCTTATTTGTTGATTTTTTCAAGGGGGGGCTTGAGGGAATTAATGCGCTTGATAAATATCGATACCACGGTTAGTGGTGAATACCTCATGATCTCCTCTGGAAAATGTAGTTCTTATATGCAAAATCAATGTTTTCCTCATTACATTTTGCATGTATCGAACTTTACCCCATGTTTTCAAGTAGAAAAATTCAGCAGCTTTGACCAGCAAAAAATTCCGTGGCAAAAATTACATGGACATTAATTATTGCGCTGCTGAGAATTCCGTTACGTGCACAAACTCCTGTTTGCACAGACATACCTCCCACGTGTGATCAGGACTTAGGAGAGCTCAGGACCTAGCAGATTCAACAAGTAAATGGGACGATGTCTCTTTTGGCAAAGACAGAGAGCCAGGACTGAAGCTGTGGTTTATTTTTACCAGAAGAGAACAGCAGAAATTCAGTCCTGCTAGGGTTGAATGTCAAACTTGCCTTGACGTCTGGGTTTCAATTACCAGAAGGAGCTCTACAGGCAATGTAAGCCAACCCTTGATGAAACGTGGGATGAGATTTGGATGTCAGCAGCACCTTGCTGATGGATACATGGAATTTGGCTACTAGAAACCCCTGAGAGTCAGGTCACTAGACTTAGTGAGGCACAAGAGAAGGCAAACCTTGAAGAGATAGCACACAGAAATTGGAAGTTATACCACCTCCCTTGTCTCGAAGCGAATTAGAAAGTTAAATAAACAAGCATTGGCAAAGCCAATAGTCACACCTACGCAAGAGCTGTTGGCTTTGCCAATATGTTTTAGCCGTGTTCTACACCAGCATGGCTGCTGTTCAGCATGGCTAACATTTAGTGGCGTAAAGGAGAGTGGCATAAAGTGGAGTGTAATAAAGTGGGATGTCTTGTCAGAGTGGAGTAGAGTGGCGTGGAGTCTCGAGGAGGGAGTAGAGTGGAAGGGAGTAGAGTGTTGTAGAGTTGAGTGGCATAGAGTGGAGTAGAGTATCATAGAGTGAAGTGGCATAGAGCAGAGAGGAGTAGCATAGAGAGTGTTGCATAGAGTGTTGTAGAGTGGCTTAGAGCGGAGTAGATTGTTGTAGATCCCTCTGAGTGTCAGGTCACAAGACTTAGTGAGGCACAGAGAAGGTACACCTAGAAGAGATAGCACACAGACAATGGAAATTATACCATCTCCTTTGTCTGGCAACAGCGGTTGTTATGACTCATTGTTACTTGCATTAGATAGCATCCATTTTGACTCATTTCTTCACCTTTGTTGTTTTTCCCCTGGTCTTTTCCATTGTACACTCTGCTGCTGTCCTTATTATCCTTCCTCTGACCCTTTTGTTGAGTTTGTATTTCTCATCCTGCCTCACTCCTCCCTGGGGCATAAGTAGCTCTCATCAAACCTGTGCAGGTTTCCCGGTACACCAGAGTCTAGTAACCATGTACCACCTGCTTGCACCGGGTAAACCCCAATCTGTGTTTTTTTTCCAATCTCTCATTGTCCTTTCTGTGTTTAGATCTCTTAGTTGTGTTGTCTCACCTGAAGGTGGAAACCTACCCTCGATAAATCTGATTTAAGTTGCTGTACCTATCGATTTCAGTCCTGATCTTCCAACTACTCACCTGCAGGAGTGTCTTTCTCCATTTCCTCACTCCCTTTTCCCCATAGTCTGGACTTCATTACCATCGTGACCTAGTACAAGGGGGTGAGTGAACTTCTAGGGGAAGAGTTTGGAATTGGCTTCAGCACCATCATGCTCGCAATAAAGAGCCCATGACACTTAGGCTCCTTATATAGACTGAATAGTGTGAAATAATGTATAAAAACCTGAGGCACTCTACAGTGTACTTGCATTTACCCATTTCAATGCATTAAGAGTGCCCTGTCTTATAAAGTGCTCCTGGACTTTCCCACCAATCTGTTTACGGGATGAAAGTAGGGGCAACAGTGCTCTGCGGTTCACCTATCAAACGCTGCTTAGAGGTCCAGAAGCACGAGCAGACGAGTGTCTCTTCCATCTGAAGCTCTCTAAATTTCACCACCCACATGCTGAGAGGCCATATTGGTACTGTGGTGGGAGAGAAAGATGAATTGATAAGGTCTGAGAAAATGAACCTTCTCAATGAGTCAGTAGTTGGATGGAGACTTTGTCAAGAAATTGGAGACTAGTAATAGAGCTAAAATTGTTCAGTATAGTGTCATCCAGAGTGGGTTTCTCCAAAAGTGATGAGATACTCTCGGTTTTCATAGCAGTCAGAGCACATCCCTTCGTTAGAGAAGTTTTGTTATGGTGCATAGAAGAGTCATGGCACATAAGTTGAGAAAAAAATATTGGAGCAATATCATCTTAAATAATCATCTTACTTATTAAATCAGTAATAAGTGCATTACGAGATAGAGATGTTTTGGTTATTGTAATCTCAGCAGAGGAACCCCAAGGGGACAAAAAAACAGGGAATAACTAGTTGGATTGTGATAATGAAATAAAAGACTTTGTTCTCCTCAATTGTTATTGTTTCATCAATAAAGCGTTGGTTAGATATAGGGCCAGATGTACGACCAGCAAAATTGCGCCTCGCAAATTGCGACTCATTTGTGAGTCGTAATTTGCGAGGTGCAATTTGCCATGTACAACAGTGTGTTTAACACTGTTTGCGGTTCCCAATGGGGTCGCAAATTGCGAGGCTCATTAATATTAATGAGCCTCTCGCAATTTGCGAGCCCATTGGGAATGACAGGCCCTCCCAGGTATGGTGGCCTGCTGGGCTCAGTAGACCACCATGTCTGGGACTCCTTTTAAATAAAGCAGTTTTTTGTTTTTTTTTAAATGCAGCCCGTTTTCCTTAAAGGAAAACGGGATGCATTTTTAAAAAAAATGAAACGTTTTCGTTTAATTTTTTAAGGGCAGGAAGTGGTCCCTGGGACCACTGCCTGCCCTTAAAAAATATTTTTAGAGACAGTCACAAAGTCGAAGGGGTCCCCTGGGGACTCCTTCCAAATTGCGACTGCATTACCACCCTCTTGAAGAGGGTGGTAATTTGCGAGTGTTTTGCAACCACAATTGCGGTCACAAAACATTCATACATTGATTTGCGGACGCAATTAGGAAGGGAACGCCCCTTCCTAATTGCGACTCACAATTCCTAAATAGCGAGTCTCAAATAAATTACGATTCGCTATTTAGGAATTGTACATGGCCCTGGGCCATTTTGCATGCGCAAACGGGTCGCAAACCCGTTTGCGCATGCAATTTAGGGTCGTACATCTGGCCCTTAGTGTACCTATTAATGGAGTGAAGTGGCAGTGGTGTAAGTAGAGTTTGATAGAAAACTGAATAGCTAAAAATGACCTTTTGGGAATGTTGCTGTTATTAGTAATCTGAAGACTGTGTAGGCGGATTTGGCCTCATTAATCAAGTCTTTGCGTTCTCTTCTGAGTTCCTCAGGCTCCTCCAGAAGCCTCAGTAACTCAGAAGAGGGGTTATGAGAATGTGGCCAATCTCTTTCAGACATACGGCCACAGTACTTACTACCTTTTGGAGTCTTTGTGTACCAAGGCGCAGTCTTCCTGTGATATGGTGATCTCATCCGGATGGAGACCACGTCAGTACAAACACAGAAGGCAGATCGCTATAGGGTGAACAGACGGAGTCCACATCAGCATCAGGTGGTCGATGTCTAAAGGAGTGTTAGAGGGAACGTTTGTGGTTGGCCACACTCTTCTGTTTACCTCTCTCCTCTCAGAGTCTCTTTCACACTCTTCTGTGTCACTTGGCAAGAAAGAACCATTTGTTAAAATATCATAGTTTATTAAACAATTCAAAAGCATAAAAGAAAATACTTCAATTAAAGTGTGCCCATCAACATATGGGTAAGATCAGAAATAACTGCATCAACAATGTTAAAGATCAATTGGTTCAATTCAAACAGAAATGTATATCTATCAATTAATCCATGAGCAGCCGATCAAGGGGCAGCCCTGAATTCAAGAGTGATACACATGATAGCATTCAGAGGACAAGCTTCTTGTTGAGATAAAATAACAATATTCAAGTCTACACATTTAAACTGAAATAAATGCAATTGCTTGGGTACAGATGACCTGAAGTAAATAATCTGACAAAGCCAAAAGGCAGAATTATTGAGTCAGATAGTCTGACAAAGTCAATGGGCAGAATTTGACAAAGGCAATAGGCAAAATTATTAAGTCAGATAGACTGACAAAGTCAATAGGCGAAATCTGACAAAGCCAATAGGCAAAATTATTAAGTCAGATAGACTGACAAAGTCAATAGGCAAAATCTGACAAAGCCAATAGGCAAAATTATTAAGTCAGATAGACTGACAAAGTCAATAGGCAGAATTATTAAGTAGGAGCATTATCACCTTGGCAATAGGAGCTCTGGGCCCAGTCAGGAGAACGATTGATCAGTCGGGAACCCTCACACAGCACCTGGGTGCTGGTTTGAAGAGAATTCGATGCCACACCCTGGGTGCAGCTGTTATATATGCTTGAATGCAGAAGTTTTACCCTTTCTGACGTATGTCCTGACGCAGCCCTTGACCGCCCTCTTGTAACTATGGAAAATTCCACCCATGGGACTGAGAAGTGGTATCATGGTGAAATTAGGGGCTTTTGACAGGTGGTCAGTGCTCCTGACCGCAAAAAGTAAACAAAGGATAATTTTTACCATAAGAAAGCTCAGAGTTAACATTTTAATACATTAATTCTTTGTTACGCAGCCCGTCTTTCACAGGTTCGATTAAGCAAGCGCGGAAAGTTTCTTAACTAAAAAATATTGCACATGTACTTGTGAAACCGCCAGATGTACCAAAAATGTCCTACGTGTGTGGGCTAATCTAATTCTCGTAACTGTGGAAATTTACAAGGGGGAGGGGGGAGAGTTTGTCGCGGAGGATGGCGCAAGCCTCTGCTGTCAGGTTAGTGAAGTCTATGAGACCAGTTCTTAAGTTATTGGGCCTATACATATCTCTTACAAAGGTATGGTTGGTCTTGTATGTAGGTCTGTGAGAAGGTGAACTTGGGCCTATGTGTGGATTTGTAAGAAAGTGAAGGACCGTGGACAACTTAAAGACCCTTTATCTAGGCCTCAGTGGTGGGGCTTATCTAGGGATGCCAGGTTTGAAGGGTATTGCAGAATGGGGTGTGGGTGTCTGTTAGATGGTAAAACGGGACCCTCCTACACATCCCTTCTCTTGTTCATTATTGAACACTTCTGTGACACAGTACTTTGCTGGACCCTCAGGGGCTTGGTGCATACCGAGTGGGTCACTAATATACATGCATGCTGTCTGTGGTGACAATTCGGGTGTTATAGTAACGTATTCTCCCCCATCCTCGGGAGCTAACTCATCATACCCGTTAATGTCATGCTCCTCCCTTAAGGCGTATCTAGGTGGTGGTACCGGTGGAGCTGTAGGTGTGTTTGAAGAGGCATGAGGGGCAGGTTGTTCTAAGAGTTGCACATGGATCTGCCCATTCCCATCCCCGGGAGCACGGTCCATGTCCTGATACTGTGCATTGTTATTAATTCCAGTGTGAACGTAATTCATTCCTACTGCTTTGGTGCTGCATCTGTTGACACATTTAATTACTAGCTGTGCACCGCAACACATTACCAGGACAACACAACAAATAGGTAGCACAATTTTCAAGATAGCAGATAGCCATGAAGGCATCCAGTTCAAGTTGAACCAGTCCGTGATAGGATCTGCAGCGGCACCGCTTTCGTCACGCATCTTTTTTCCCAGGTTGCCCAAGTCCTCAATGGCCTTAGCGAGCGACCCGTTTGTGGCATCATTAGCCGGTATGAAAGTGCAGCAGCTCTTTCCAAGGGCACTGCATACACCACCCTGCATAGCTGTGAGTTGATCTAGAACATATCTATGCTCTAGAACCATAAGCCTTAAAGGCCTTAACTCTTCCTGTATGGCGTTGAACCCATCTCGGGTGTTATTTATCAGAGTCATTAGTTCGTATCGGGTGACCTGTAGCCACCGGGCATTAGCTGATGTTTGCCAAATGGGCCACAGGCCTCCAAAGAATTCCTGGGCACCATTGAACAGGCGAAATTCTTCAGGAATTTCGGCGAAGGCATCGTTAGCGAAGTATTGAGCCTTCCTTCGGTGCCGGTGAAGCAGGGTGACGTCATTTGTCATGGGGTGCTCAAACACTTGAGAGATGTTGGATGCCGGGACAACGAGATGCAGCTCGTGCATGGTAACCATGGTGCATAGGCCCTTCCATCGAGGAGGCAACTGGGGGTAGATGCGTTCTCCGCATGCCCAAAAGATGTCCATGAGGCTGGCGGTGCCGTCTTGGAGGTCCAAATTAAAAATTGTTGTGTTACAGTTTGTGTTGCTGCCCACAGGGCGAGTACCGTTACCTAGGAAGCAAAGAAGAGGATGTTTTAGTTTATATGCTCTCTTCCATTTGTAAGCTGTTCCCTTCCCAAAGGTGTACCGTCTAGTTTCCTCTGCCCACACCTCCTCACACTGAGTCTCAACATCCCAATCAATATTCTGTTGATATTCTGTTTTTGCAAAGGGTTCTCCCAAGGAAGCTGCCTTACATACCAGGGCGTCTGGGCCATGCCATTTGTTATCAAAATACACATGGGCCTGCAAGAGCAGCACAGACCTATATTGACATGGACAGTTGGCAACGTGTGAACTGTTATTTTCGTGTATCGGGGGTTTGTTATGGAGTTGTTTGTTTATTGTCTCCTTACATAGTGCCGGGGGGATGTGAACATAAAAAACCCTGATGCTTTGAATTCATGCTCATGAGTTGTGAGCGGTGTCTCCCATCTAGGTGATTCCCATCTATACAAATTCTCATTTTCTGTCTCGAATTGCAATGCATTAGTGACAACCATGTGTGTTAGATAGTTAGAATCCCACGCGGTGGTGTTTACAAACACAGTGTCTATCTCTGCTGAGAAAAGCTGTATTTGGCCGTAGATACGGCAAAGAAACAAATGGAGGAGGCATTTGGCCGTTGGGGGTGGTATTTCTTGTGGGAACACCATTTTGTCTGCGCCAACTGCATGCGGGATGTGTGAGCACACAAAGCATGCTTCTTTTGTTACCTTTTTCCCTATTTGAAACATGTGCCGGTACCACATGTTATCTAGCAGGGCACTATGGGCTTCATTTTCGTTATTAGGTGTGTCAGGACGTATGGAGTGGAAATCAGGTCTGGGATGTTGGCGTGCAACGTGGACCATAGTGTCCTGGAGAGCGGTGGCCAAATCTTGTTTGTCATTATCTTTTGTTGGTCTATGACTCCTCCAGAACCTTGGTCTACCTCTTCTAAATCTGCGAATGTTGCGGGAGTTGGGACTGCGGTTCACTGGGGGACCTACTGTAATCTCTAGGAGCCTATCCCACGGAGTAGTAGTAATACTTGGGTCTGTGAAAGTAGCTATGCGTGTGGGGTGTGTACTAGTGTGTGCACTATCAGTGGTATGCTGTGGAAGTGATGAATCTTCAGTGTGGGGCGGGAAGTGTTTGTGTGCAGTTGTATTTTCTGGCACAACTGGTTGTTTTGAGAATGGTACAATAATTTTAGCAGACAAATGTGGCTTAAAAGTTGCAACATAAAACAAGTACCAGTTAAGTGCGGCCAACGTTATAGTGGAAAAAAGGCAAAATGTTAAGACAAGTGAAATACA
Source organism: Calotriton arnoldi (assembly GCA_963921515.1). NCBI lineage: Eukaryota > Metazoa > Chordata > Amphibia > Caudata > Salamandridae > Calotriton > Calotriton arnoldi. Next base: position 344,021 of record CAWUFW010014038.1, read on the forward strand.
TAACTTTGCATTCCCACTCAGGTCCTCGATATTATGCTCATGGCGGTTATTATCTTCGTCATCAAAGGAGGATGGAAACCCGCTGTCCTCGTGGAGCTGTACCAAGGGTATGTCCTGTCCCTCCTCTAGACGATTGGCGGAGGTGGTGCGGGGTCCAAGCGGACGTGACTGCGATGGATCCATGCTTTTCTTTCAGCTATTCGTACTGCAGTTGGTGACGAGTCGACCACCTGGAATGGGCCCTCGAATTTAGGGTCCCTCCAGCGTCTGACGTTTTTCCGGATGAAGATCTGCGTCCCGGGACAGATTGGTGGGAGCTCAGGATCGGTGGGGCCCTTCCCCTTTCTCTTGGATATCTGGATAGAAAGGAACTGCGCTGCGCTGGTTAGTTGGCACAGATAGTGGTAAAGTTCTGCCTTAACTATCTCAGATGATGACTCACTATCTGATTTGGGGCGTGTGGATGGAACTGTTACATTTATGGATCGTCCAGTGACAAGCTGGTGGGGTGTGAGGTGATGATCCGAACTTGGGGAGTTTCTTAATGCAAACAGTGCTATGGGCAGGCAATAAAGCCATTTCTTTCCTATTGTGGCACTTATTTTACTTATTTTGTTTTTGAGCAAGCCGTTAAGGCGCTCACAAATGCCGTTGCTTTGTGGGTGGTAAGCTGAGGTCAGCTTGTGTTTGATGCCTAGCATTGTGGTCAGGAAGGAAAAGATGGCATTTGAAAAATGACTGCCGTTATCGGTCCGGATGGAGTCTGGGATGCCCCAGCGAGGAATGACATCACGTAATAGAAATGTGGCAGCTGCTTTGGCATCGCAGTGGACGCAAGGTCCACTTTCGATCCAGCGTGAGAATGGACATACTACCACAATGAGATAGCGATAGTTTTGGCAGCGATCGATCATATCGACATAGTCAATGTGTAACTCTTTGAAGGGGCCTGATGGTCTAGGAATTGTAGAGACAACAGTTTTGAGCGTAGGGGCTGGGGAGTATTGTTGGCAAATGAGACATTTATTAACATACAATTGTATCTGTTCATAGGCATTGGGGATGAACCAGTCTGTTTGCAAGGTGACAGACATATTGTCTCGGGTGACATGTGTGGGAAGGTGGAGTTGATCTAATGCCACTTGTAACAAAGCCTGTGGCATCACAGGTTTCCCTGTTACTGTTTGTCTGTATACGAAGTCGGCGGAGTCCTGCTGTACTCCCTCTTCTTCCATAACTCTTTCTCTTGATCTGGTGCACTTTCTTGCATTTCTCTGAGGTGTAGTTGTGCAGTATGATCGTATTGTCGCGTTTTGTCAATATCAAATGGTGTTGGTAATTGGGATGGTGTGTCTGAACTGTGTTCACTGCTGGTGTCGTGCTCTGTCGGAGGTACTGTTTGGGACAAAAAGATAGGTGCAAGTTGGACTTCCGGTGCTGTTTGGATTGATGGGCCTGCTACTGAGGGGCCTCTGGCTGCAGCTTTAGCTGCCCAATCAGCCAGAGCGTTACCTCTGGAGACAAAATCTTGGCCATTAGTGTGCGCTGTGCATTTTACTACGGCTACTTCAGCTGGTAGTGTAAGGGCCTCAATAAGTTCTTCAAGTAACATTTTGTGAATGACAGGTGTACCATCTGATTTAAGGAAGCCGCGCCTTCTCCAGCGGAGGATGCTGGAGTGAGTTGTTGTAGTGACATATGCAGAATCTGAATAAATTGTAACGCGGTCCTCAGCTCCAATGTTTAGGGCAGCTATGAGTGCTACCAGTTCTGCTGCCTGGGCAGAATAATGTGATGGGAGTGTAAGCTGCTGCACGATGTCTAAGGAATCAGAGGAGTCATTTTGCTGTGCTTTAACTACTGCTGCTCCTGTGTATCTTATGCCTGTTTCTTGATCAATGGTAGAGGAACCATCAACAAAGTATACAGTACTATTCGGTAAGGGATCTTCTTTTGCTGCTCCTGACTCATCTGGTGAATAAGTGGCACAATCATGGTTGTCATCATCTGAGGTGACAATTGGATGGGCAAAAAATGTGGCGGGGTTTACGGTGTGACATTTGACAATTTTCAGAGAAGGTAATGACAGTATGACTTCGTAGCCTGACACTCTTTGCGTTGTCAGTGTTGTTTTAGCTTTCTGTATTATTGCAAAAACAGCATGTTCAGTGTACATTGTTAGTGGGGAACCCATCACAATGGGGGTACTTTTTTCAACAGCAAATGCTGCGGCAGCAAGGGCCTGTTCGCAAGGGTAATGGCCTTTCATGACAGAGTCCAGCATTCCGCTGAAATAAGCAATTGGCTTATGGCCCATGGGGTATTTTTGAGTGAGTACTGCTGTCATGACTAACCCATCACAGTGAGTGAAGAGGTAGAATTCTTTTGTGTAATCAGGTGATCCTAACACTGGTGCATTTGTTATCTCATCTTTGAGCTGGGTGTAGGCTGTTCTCATTTCAGGTGTCCATTCAATTTTATTATGTCTGTCTTTGCCCATTTTCACAGCTTTCAGCAATGGGGCAGTTATTGTTGCGAAATCAAAAACCCATTGGCGGACATAATTAACCAAGCCGAGGAATTTTTGCATGTCTTTAACTGTCTGGGGTTCAGGAGTGCCTTTTATTGCCTCAACTCGACCTGGAGTCACTCGCCTGCCTGATGCAGACAGTAGCTGTCCTAGGTAGTGTACCTCTTCCTGACAATACTGTACTTTTTGTTTGTCAACTTTATATCCTCTTTGTGCCAGCGTGGTGAGCAAGAGGATGGTGTCTTTCCTACATTGTTGTTCGGTGGGGCTGCAAAGCAGTATGTCATCGACATATTGCAGTAAGGTGCTGTCACATTGGAAATTGGACAAGTCTTCTTTGACGACCCTGTTAAAAACACTAGGGGACTCACAGTACCCTTGAGCTAACCTTGTGTATGAAAATTGCACATTTCTGAATGAGAACGCCAGGAGGTATTGACTATCTGGGTGCAAAGGAATGCTGAAAAAGGCATTTTTCAGGTCGATGACAGAAAAGTACTGTGCATCCGGGGGGACATTGGTGAGAATGACAGAGGGGTCTGGGACAATAGGGAATTCTGGTATAACTATGCTGTTAATTGCGCGAAGATCGTGTATCAAACGCCATTGATTTGTTTTCCCCTTCCTCACAGGGAAAAGGGCTGTGTTACACGGAGAGATACAAGGATAAATTACTCCCTGTTCTAGTAAGGCCTGTATAGTGGGGGCTATGCCCTCCTCTGCTGCTTTAGACAAGGGGTACTGTTTTATTCTGGGCAGGATAGCACCTTGTTTGAGTGTTATCTTAAATGGCCTGGCAGATCTAATAAGGCCCACATCATTTGGGTTTGTTGTCCAAAGATGTGGTGGTACCTGAGCCAAATCAGCTTCTCGCACAGAATCATAGTCAGGGGTGATCGTTGGTGTTCTAATTTCCACTATCACTGAGACGGGCACATTGTTATCATAGATAATCTCGGTTTTAGAATATTCCTCAGGGGATCCAAATAGCTGAGCATCTGAAATGTGTCTGACCAATCCTTCCTGTTCAAGGAAGATGACACAAGCCCATGTGTGAGCATTGTCATCGCATGCCAGGAAAGCACCATAGGTGGGTGTTATTTCAAGGGCGCAGATGTCAAAAATCAAGTTTTTATCTAACGCCGGGGAGTCTGGAACTTGGGGTCTAAAGAGAAATTCTTTTGGTAGCTGAACTGTGCGACCTTGTAATTCGGGAGTGGTGGCGACAATCGTGTGAACAGCTGCAGAGAAGGCCTGCTCATTCACTGGGCGTGCTCTGACTTGGCTATCTAAGGAAGACTGTGCAGTGACTGCCATCATCCTAGTTAGTGGAGTACCTGGAATGGAGCAAATCATTGTTCCATTGTCATCAAAGTGGATGGTCATGTTTAGTTTGGCCATGAGGTCGCGTCCTAAAAGATTGACTGGGGAGCTGGGTGAATAGAGCAGAGGCTGCTCCACTGTATGGCCTCCTATCTCCATTGAAACTGGCTTGGTGAAGGGGACCCTTGCTATTGCCCCAGAAAATCCCTGTGTGTCCGCTGTTTTGTTTGAAATGGGCAGAGGGCCACCTGTAATGCAGGAGTATGTGGCACCTGTGTCAACAAGAAAACTGTATATTTTGTTATTTATCATAACACTTGCAATAGGGTCCTCTTCAGTATTGCTTGTGCATGACAAAATTGGGCACACAAGAGTTGTCTGTGGGCTGTCCTAGCCAGTGTATTCTCCATGCTGATATTGCTGGATGGTGCCCTGAGTAAAGGGGTTGCTGGAGGCAACAATTGTTCCTCCTAGAGGTACATTGTTTTGTGTTTGGGGGACCATCTGGTAAGTAGCCTGTTGCTGTGGCTGTGATTGTTGCATTGGAATCTGCATTTGTTGGGCCGCTGGCTGAACCTGAAGCATTGGGGGCGCTTGGAGCTGCACTTGCTGTTGCTGTGTTGGTTGCACATATGAGTATAGTACTTGGGGCTGCTGGGGGGGTTGCTGTGTGCGCTGTTGTTGTTGGAATGGTGCCTGTGCTTGGTAGCCAGGACGCATATATTGCTGACCCATATCGCGCTTTTTACTGTTACAGTCTCTCTGGATATGGCCTTGTTTCTGGCAATAGTAACAGATTATTGGTGGTGCCCCTTGTCCTGGCTGTTGTGGAAACCTTTGCTGTCCCATCCCTCGCCCCCTTCCTTGTCCACCCGTGTTCCAGTTCATATTCGGTCTGTTATTGTAATAGGGCTGTATGTTGGTGCTGTACTCAGGTGGTGCTGGCATGTATTGTGTCATTGCCTGTTGTGGCTGCTGGACATACTGTATGGCTTGTTGGGGTTGAGCTTGTATGTACTGTACTGCAGGTGGTGCTTGTACCTGCTGAGGTGCAAGTTGGGCATTGCCTGCAAGAGCATTCATGGCAGCCTGAGGGAAGGATGTTACTGCTGTCATTTGAGTGACGGGTGCCGCGAGCATGACTGTGTCAACATTGTCTTTTTTCTTATTAAGTTTCTGCTGTACTAGTTTGGCAGCGGCATTCTCTATTGCTAGCTGTCTATTCTTCTCCTGTTCCTGTCTCTTTTTACAGTAATGTACAATGTGATCTTGTATCTCTGCCCATGGCTTGCATTCCATTGCTACAATGCCATCTAATTTCTCCTGTACTTCAGTTGGCAAACCTTTCTTTACTGTGTGGTAAAATAGTCTCCCATATCCTCCATTTGCGTCCCATCGTTGCCCTAACTCCTGGTACCATTTTTCTTTCATTCTAGAAAGATAGTTGGCAGGGTCTTCATTTGGTTGCATAGTCTGTGACAACAGAGCCCCAATGTCAGGAACATCAGGGAATTTCCTGCGCAACTCAGCCCATGCTACTGTTCTAATCTCGTTGAAGGAAACACCATCATGTTTGGTGTTTGTCTTGGTAAGATTTTTATGAATACGTATGAAAAGATCTTCTGCATCTTCTCCAATGAGGGAGATCAGCAAGCTTTTTACATCTCCTATTGCTATGTTGTTGCCCGTGGTGCAATTTTCAAAAGCTGCAATCCATTTTCCCGCACCCTCTGTGAGGGGTGGGAGCGCCTTTTGACATTTTCTTTGTCTAATGTAGACCAGGGGATATAGATGGGGGGATCAATGATGTTTTTATAGATCAGTGGCATCTGGCGTGTTACCCCAGGGCGTTGCGCTGTGGGTCCTGTAGAATCATACTGGCGAGCATATCTCTGCCAGACTTTGAGGCTCTCCCTCATGTAGTCATAGTCCCAATCCTGATCTCCTAATCCTTTGAGGATGCATTCAACTGCTGTTGCCATGTCCTGAGGTTCAAAAGAGCCTTCCCTTGGCCAAGGGCGCATTTGTGGCGCCAAGGGCTCTGACCAACCTGCCAAATCGTCTGTAAAAGGGTTAACTGCATAATCTGAACCTTCCCCCAATGTCACTATCTCATTGGGAGTGAGGTCATTACTAGCTTTTGGTGGAAGGGGTCTACTGAGATACATCATGTTACGTCTATTTTTCATCCTAATGGTGCGTAAGGAAGCAGAGCCCGAGACGTCATATAGTATGTCGTCGGGGCGTCCATGTGTCCCCAAGACTTTAAGTCTCTGTGCCTCGGTGGTCCTTTCCTTTCTTCTTACCACTGGGTCATGTTCCTGCGGGTGTTCACAATATATTGGGATGTCACCAAACATTGGATTGTGGCCTTCTAGCACCCGTGGAGGTGTCTTTTCCCGCCCTAATGCTGTTGGGAATTGGAGGTCTTGGTGTATGTTAGTGAATGTTTGTGTCATTCCAGAGACGGCAGCGTCACGGTGGGAGGGGTGCTCATTAAAGCGATATTGTCTGCTCCCTTCCCCATTCCTACTGATATTTGTCTTTGGGTGGTGTTTCACGAGGCGGTGCAGCGTGGGTGAGGGTGATGTTGGGGTGTTGACCTTATGGAGCATGTCCACAACGCTTTTGTTCATGTTCTCTAATTTAAATGACAAGCGTCTTATGGAGTTCACCTGATCTGCGTGACTAGGTGATTGATGCATGTGTGACTGTTCTTCTTCAAGGTGCTGTGATGAAATACTTTCCAGGCTGGTGCTTTTGCTCAAGTCTGCATTTTGTCTATAATTGCCATACGCGGATGGAAGACCAGTGAGAGGAACACACTGTCTGTCTGGTATGTCCAGTGGTGGCGGGTCGGGGAACTCAATGGACTGTCGCTGCTCTGTCATAAGGCCAGATCCTGGTACCTCAGCATGGGGGGCAGCAGCCATGAAGGGCATGTTATTTTGCAATTGGGGGTGCGAATTTGAACCCAGGTGTGTATCGGTGTCGTGGAATGGGTTGGGGTCATGTTGTTGTTTAGTGTCCGTGTCACAGAAGGGGTTTGATTTAGAGGATTGTTTAGTGCTGAGATCATAGGTGACAATAACAGGTGAGCGCGAGGGACAGGGCAGGGCTTGAAAGACGGAGTCATGCGAGTGACGAGATGATATCTGAGAGACAGAGTCAGAGCCTTCCTCATCGTCTCCACCTGGGCGGGGGTGTGCAGTATTGACTGTTGGTGTAAATTTTAGTGACAGTTGTGCATCTATAAGACCTGGGATACCAGATACTGCTGTGTCCCTTACTGTGTCGTTAGGGAGAGGCAAGTGCATGCTGCTCAGTTCCGTGAGGTGAGGGTATACATGCCCGGGGGGCATGGGTGGGGTCAGTGATCTGGTCATGTGGTGGTACGGGTGACTAGGTGACGTGTGGGAAGCCTGAAATTCCTCAACCTGTGTGACGTGTAATTCTGGGCCGAGGTGCGGTGAGGAAGATGCCTCGGTGAGTAATGGCTGAAAACCTGCAGCCGGGGAATTATTAGTGGTGACTGGTAGTTCCAGTTGCTCCTTGTTAGTGAGCTCGGTATACATACCGCTAAAGTGATAAGGTGGTGGGGGCGGAGCATTGGGTACAACCGGTGATGTGGGGTCAGAGTGTGTTCTAACCTTATCTTTAAAAATGCGCCAAAGGTCTAGAGTAGCCTTTCTCTTCTGTAGTTTAGTACCGGAGTACTTTGTATCTAGAAAGGTGGTGGCATGCTCCAATATTATAGGGTCAAAGCTTCCCTCTGACGGCCAAGGATGAGTCATTTTTGCCGTATGCTTATGAAGCTCACTGCAGTGCTTTAAGATATGGTGTTCCTGGCCTCCGAATGTTCTTGAAACATGTTGGAGTGGAGTCGCCATGTGGATATGCGTAATCCTAGGCGCTTTAGGCAAGGCCTAAATTACAGGAGCGCGTTTTCTCAGGTGCTAGGGACAATGTCTCTGATGAGTTCTTGCTGTACTGCCTGAATGACAATATCATATACCCCGTCCTGTAGGTCCCGCTCTTGTGCTGGAGTATAAAGGGGGAAGCGAAGCTGGCCGTCGAAGCAGGCTTCAGCAATATAACTCTGGAGTGGGTGCCTTGGCCATGTGCTAGATAATATGGCAGTCAGTAGCGACCCATGGGGACGTATAATGAAGAAGATGTGAAAGTGGGTAGAAGTTTTATACACAGTAGAGCTCAAAATGCCATTCATGAATGTTGTTTTAAAAATACAATGTGTTTGAGGGTGAAGGTCAATTTTTGTTGGAAAGGGATGCACTTAGATGTCAGGTGAGTATTCAGCTGTAGGAGAGTGAGTGTCAAGGGTAGGGGTAGGGACATCTTCTACTAGCTCCTCTCCTATGGCGCTAATAATAAAGTGACACAGTGCTTTCCTCAAGTCCTGTTCGTCTGGTCCGGTGTATATCCCGTTGGGGGAAAAATCAGGAAATTGGAGTTGGTCGTCAGAGAGAGATGCAATGATCTTGCTCTGCAGTGGGTTGCGGGGGTAGGATGAGGTTAAGGTAGTAGGTATCTCTAAGCCTGGTGCTATTAAACGAATACGTATGCAAATATAATGTGGTGTTTTATGAACAGAGGTACTCAGGATTCTGTTCATGGGGACTAATAATAATTGAAGAGACTAGAGTGTTTCCTAAAGTGTCAGTGCTTGCAATGTTTTTGTTCTTTGACCTTGGTGACGATAGGATGCGGAAAAGCTGGTGCAAGCGAAAGCGTTATTTGCTGTGCTTGAGTATAATCGATCCCTAGGGCTTGAAATATAGTGAGAAGGACAGTGTTTGCTAAAGGTGTGACGTAACAAAAAGACGATGGGTGACCAGTGGAGAGACCTACCACGTTGTTGTTCACTAAATACACGATGATGGGAGAGGCTGTAGTATCAGGGGATGGGTCATTCATTCCCTATAATGAGTGGAAGTGCGGAGATGGACAGGTCGGGGGATGAGCAGTGGGAACGTCAGGTGCAGGGTCCTGTAGGTCTACTGAGTAGTCCTGCAGGAGTGCCACAAGGAGTGGGGACTCATCAGTTGAAGACAATGGTTGAGGGTGAGCACTACTGGATGCTGATGCTGTGGGAGATGCAGGAGCGGAAAGACGAGGGAGTGTTGCTTCTTCAGAAAGTGCTGTAGAATGTGCGGAGTTAGACTCGTCGTCTGTGTAAATGACGGGGGGAGAATTAACAAAATAAACAGACGAACTTAATGAGGGTGGGGAGGATGAAGAGGAATTAGAGGAATGACCAGGCCACAGCAGATCCGGGCGGGTGGTATCTGGTGGAGGCAGTGACTGGGAGGAGACGTTGAAAGAGGGCGGATAGTCTACGAGAGACAGAAGGGCAAGGCGTAGCTCAGTACTGGGGGTAAAGGTGATTCCTAAAGTATTCCATGCGGCTGCAAGAATGTCACTTTGATGGCGTGTAAGAGGGGTAAAGCGGTCCAGGGAGGTGTGATAGACAGCGGTGGCCGTACCACGGACTGAATGAATGAGAAGACTTATGATCTGTGGGGGGTCAAGGGACATAACGGGGGTAATCAAAAGGGGACAATACAAGAGGAGTGGGGATACACCACCACCCCTCCTTTTGGCTGCCACTGGACGCAAGGCAAGAGGCAGACAAAATGTGTGAGAGACAGAAAAAAGGCGCAAAGTGCGTGCAATGAGGGCCGAAAAATAATGCAACTACTTAGCGGGATCACAGCTAAAATTAAAAGGCAAAGCAATCCAGACAACAGCTACTTAGCGCAGTCGCCGCTAAACCGGACCGAAGAAGGTGTGTGTGGGCAACTGAGCACCAAAGTAACTGGCAGTCTGCCACCTTGGCTAGGGATGACAAAGGTGGCAGAACGGCAACAACTGGGGGGGGGCCTAGCGTGGAACAACAGACAGAACTATCATCAAAAAGATGAGACACAAAAAACAGACACAACGAACAAAAAATAAACAAATATTAAATAAATGAAATGCATTTCAGAAGAAAAACGAAAACCATCAAAGTGAGGAAGAACAGAGTGCGAGGAAACAAAGAGAAAAGGCGGGGCTAGGGGGAGCTGCAGGGCAGCAGCGACCGTTCGACAGAGACTTCCTCTATCCGCGTTGGCAGAGAGCCGAAGAAGGCTGAAGGCACGACAGAAAGTGACAAACGATCTGAAACAGGAAACTCCTCAATCCGGAGTGGCGCAACTAACAAAGGAGAAAAGCGCCTACCAGAGACCGAAAAAAACTTAAAAGACAGAAAGAGAAGAGTACCCAAGCAGTGCAGGAAAGAGTCAGAACGGGACCAATCAGAGAGGGTGAAGAATGAATGTGTGAATACACCCATGAACACCACCTACAATGGTGGGCAGAGCACACCCCAAGAGGCACGCGGGACCCTAGAGGACCAGAGGGCAGGACAACAGTCACTGAAACCAAAGAACCTCAGAACCACAAATGCGTGACCACCGCATACCAGAATGTGGGCAGCCAGCCACGGAGAAACGCTCCAAATAAAACAAGCACACGACGCAAACCCCAAATATCAACCACTGATGGCAAAATCGAAAAAAAAAAAAAAAACACACAAATTATGCGGTAAAGACCTCAAATGCAGGCATTAAGCAGCAAACACACGCCAAAATGCGGCCAGGCACATAAGAGAGCTGGCACAGGACCCAAACATCAAATAGCAACCACAAATGGCAAAACCGAAAGAAAAACCAAACAAACAAATTATGCGGTAAATATCTCAAATGCATGTATCACGCAGCAAATACATGCCAGAATTCGGCCAGTCACACAGGAGAGACTCGGCGCAGGACTCAAACCTCAAATAGCAACCACTAATGGCAAAACCGAAAGAAAAACCAAACATACAAATTATGCGGTAAATATCTCAAATGCATGTATCACGCAGCAAATACATGCCAGAATTCGGCCAGTCACACAGGAGAGACTCGGCGCAGGACTCAAACCTCAAATAGCAACCACTAATGGCAAAACCGAAAGAAAAAACAAACATACAAATTATGCGGTAAATATCTCAAATGCATGTATCACGCAGCAAATACATGCCAGAATTCGGCCAGTCACATAGGAGAGACTCGGCGCAGGACTCAAACCTCAAGCCATATATAATTAAAAAGAAACACAATAAAAAATAAACACACAAATCATGCGGCAAATACCTCAAATAACAATATACATGAAAAAAGGCAAATACACGACACATATGGCAACAGAATAACAAGAAAGGTGAAGAGACCCCACGCAGAACAAAGCAAAACGCGAAATAGGACAGTAGAGAGGGAAGGACCAAAAAGATGCCCCACAAAATGTGACCAGCCACAGAGGACGCCGTGGCAAGACAGCCAGCCACAGGGGAACAAGGGAGCAGACACAGGGGAAACCCCAGAGGACACAACAGCACGGACGGACCACCCCACAAGCCACAACCTGAGGCAAATTCAAGGAAGAAAAACAAAACCATCCCTGACTTACCCAGGCGGGCGGGGGCAGCGGAGCGTCCGAGGTGCAGCCTGGAGGGGAAACCCGTGCGTGTGTCCCGAGACCACACTGTGGATGACTCGCCGACCGAGACCCCCGTTCGTGGTCGCCACTGTGTTAGAGGGAACGTTTGTGGTTGGCCACACTCTTCTGTTTACCTCTCTCCTCTCAGAGTCTCTTTCACACTCTTCTGTGTCACTTGGCAAGAAAGAACCATTTGTTAAAATATCATAGTTTATTAAACAATTCAAAAGCATAAAAGAAAATACTTCAATTAAAGTGTGCCCATCAACATATGGGTAAGATCAGAAATAACTGCATCAACAATGTTAAAGATCAATTGGTTCAATTCAAACAGAAATGTATATCTATCAATTAATCCATGAGCAGCCGATCAAGGGGCAGCCCTGAATTCAAGAGTGATACACATGATAGCATTCAGAGGACAAGCTTCTTGTTGAGATAAAATAACAATATTCAAGTCTACACATTTAAACTGAAATAAATGCAATTGCTTGGGTACAGATGACCTGAAGTAAATAATCTGACAAAGCCAAAAGGCAGAATTATTGAGTCAGATAGTCTGACAAAGTCAATGGGCAGAATTTGACAAAGGCAATAGGCAAAATTATTAAGTCAGATAGACTGACAAAGTCAATAGGCGAAATCTGACAAAGCCAATAGGCAAAATTATTAAGTCAGATAGACTGACAAAGTCAATAGGCAAAATCTGACAAAGCCAATAGGCAAAATTATTAAGTCAGATAGACTGACAAAGTCAATAGGCAGAATTATTAAGTAGGAGCATTATCACCTTGGCAATAGGAGCTCTGGGCCCAGTCAGGAGAACGATTGATCAGTCGGGAACCCTCACACAGCACCTGGGTGCTGGTTTGAAGAGAATTCGATGCCACACCCTGGGTGCAGCTGTTATATATGCTTGAATGCAGAAGTTTTACCCTTTCTGACGTATGTCCTGACGCAGCCCTTGACCGCCCTCTTGTAACTATGGAAAATTCCACCCATGGGACTGAGAAGTGGTATCATGGTGAAATTAGGGGCTTTTGACAGGTGGTCAGTGCTCCTGACCGCAAAAAGTAAACAAAGGATAATTTTTACCATAAGAAAGCTCAGAGTTAACATTTTAATACATTAATTCTTTGTTACGCAGCCCGTCTTTCACAGGTTCGATTAAGCAAGCGCGGAAAGTTTCTTAACTAAAAAATATTGCACATGTACTTGTGAAACCGCCAGATGTACCAAAAATGTCCTACGTGTGTGGGCTAATCTAATTCTCGTAACTGTGGAAATTTACAAGGGGGAGGGGGGAGAGTTTGTCGCGGAGGATGGCGCAAGCCTCTGCTGTCAGGTTAGTGAAGTCTATGAGACCAGTTCTTAAGTTATTGGGCCTATACATATCTCTTACAAAGGTATGGTTGGTCTTGTATGTAGGTCTGTGAGAAGGTGAACTTGGGCCTATGTGTGGATTTGTAAGAAAGTGAAGGACCGTGGACAACTTAAAGACCCTTTATCTAGGCCTCAGTGGTGGGGCTTATCTAGGGATGCCAGGTTTGAAGGGTATTGCAGAATGGGGTGTGGGTGTCTGTTAGATGGTAAAACGGGACCCTCCTACAGGAGGCGGGTGTTTTTCTTGATTTTGCCTATGCTCCAACTTGATGCTCCTGGCCTGCTGAGTTGTATCAGTCTGATGGTGTATTCAGTGGGTATGCTGCCAATTTAGGAGTGGACAATCCAACGTAAATTGCTACCAGAAAAGTAGGAAAACTCCTCATGAAGGCATGGCACATTTGCTTGAAATAACTCCCAGGGATGCTGCCGCTCTTGCTGCTGTGCAGTCACTGCCTTTGGTCAACACACTGCTGGCTGAGCAAAAGAACATGCCGTGCTCAGGAGGGTAATTGCTGATCCTGATTTCTTGGTGCCTGAGGGCACTTACAAATATGATTGTTGTTTCATGACTTGTATGGAGACGTTTTATCATCTGTATTAATGAAGATTTTTAAGGTATCAGCAATATTGCAGTATGAAGTCCAATCCTGTAAAATCCTCGTAACCTGCCTTCCTGTTGATCCTGTACGGTCAAGACCTGCATAGTGTCAGCCTTTATGTGTGAAACTCCAGTATTGTTTAATGTTTCCCTGCGTCACCTCACAAAGCCAAAATTGTCACAAACGCATATTTTCAGATGCATTTTTCAAGCCGCTTTTTTGCTTCTGTGCCTTCCATACTTAGTCAATCTGAGGCCCGGCGTGACCAGCAAACCCTCATAACATTTTCTCCCGTTCCGCTGAGATTCTCCCACGGTGAGACATTAACTTGAGCACTGTCAAGTGAAAGTATTATTATGTGGTTGAGAATCATATTACATATGGTACTCATACTAGGAATATTTGCGCTGTAATACTTGAAAATTAGCACTAGAGGGAGCGCGGTTACCTGCTTTGAACACAGTTCTGCAGAGAATTATGAAGTGGAAATAAAATTACCATTCTCTTTCTGTATTATATTCGTGAATTTAACTAAAATAACAGTAGAGAAATAATTTTCTCCTAACTGTACCTATACAGGGTCGGACTGGGAAAGAATATAGGCTCGGGTACCAATATTAATTAATGTGCCCCCCCTCCCCTTAGTGAATTAGAAAGCTAAATAAAAAAAATTGGCTCATGTTTGCAAATTTGGGCAGTTTTCAACTTGTAAAGACACACTGTATATGGGTTTTGCAAGGTATGGAAAGGTGCATGGATTTGAGCTTAATGCAGGCAATATTTGTTTTAATATCTGTGAAATCAACAGTGAGTCCGGTCCATGATTCTAAAAAGGCCTGGCCCATAAGTTCTAGATCAGTTCTAGACTTACTGTCTGATGGATCTTTTTAGCAGCATGAAAGTATGGAGGGGAGAAAGTTCTACATTATTACCAAATAAGTTGAACAGGAGACTCTTTAGACTCATTGTAACCACATACAATTCCGTAAGGTTAGTCAATTTATTACAAAGTCAGAAATAACTGAACATAAAGACACCTCAAGATGAGAGTGTAAACATACATTGGAATCAGCATAAAGCCAAATCTGCACACCCAGCGTAATCTATGCAGCATAAACAGAACGATTAGTTCAAGAAATAAAATGCAAAGGATCAAAGAGCATGAGTCCAAATTCCCCTGCATCGAGGGTTGATGAAAATAAATCATTGATCTATCCCTACACTAACGCTAACATTACACCCCTACTTTTGCATTCTCAAAGGAGGAGTGAAATAAAAGGTGTCAGCATGTGGAGTCTTCCTAAGAAGTCTCTCCACATCAATGGGTCAGGTAGCATGAAGCTACAGAGCTAGTTCTAAGAGGCTCTTTCTCCTAAGGCAGAGAAGGAAGAAGTTGGTCTCGTTCCCTACTTGCATCACATTATTGCAGGTAACTTTTCCCAAGAGACCTTGCGACGAATCACGCCATGTGCTCCGTACACGATCCCATAGGTAGGTTTCCACTGGACAGCGATTCTCCTGAACTGCAACATTGATGACCTTGATTCCCAAGCCTTCTCCGGTGTGAAACACAACAATTTCATCTTATCAACTTAAGCCATAAGCTCATGATGTATCCCCTTCTCTCCTCGCCTGACTAAGAAACTAAAGACATTATTCTAGCTAACAAGGACACTTCTTCCACCTGCAACACAAAACGTGAGAAAGAACAAAATCCACAGCGCACACGAAATTCAACTGTTAATTCTAAACAAGAGCTTACAGGGAGAAAAGCATTTTAGGCCTACAATTTCAGTTAACATAAGAGAAATGGCACATGAGCTTCACGAGTTTGCATAAGAAATAAAGCACATAAGTTAATATTACTACCTACATCTCAAGTAACACGTTTGTGAGCACATTAGATACATGAATAATTGTCAGCTGCACAACACAAATTCTTCACATTAATGTTTACATTTACCTTCTACATTATTTGCTCCATGTTGCATTCAAATGGCTTAGAATACATCATGTTTCGCGTTATTACATCTCAAATTCTAACCCTCTCTATTATGACAACAAAACATTATGTGAGGATGCGGACTACACATGTGATTATAATGCACCCCTACAATTAAATTGCGTTTTCTGCAACATCAATTCCATGGCCCAGATTCTCGTAACTGTCACAGAATGCAGTGCAACCGCCAAAAATGTTGCGCTGTGTTGTGTGACAGGGAGAGAGCAGGAGAGTGTCATATTCACAAAGATATGGCTCGCTCCTCCCCTCTCCCTAGTGCCGGCACTGATTTCAGCTGCTGAGCTCCATGCACACACCTTAGCTCCATGGCGCTAGGAAGTGTGTGTGAGTCTAGCATAGGTTTTATACGGGAAAGTTATCCTTCCTGTGCAAAATACTATGCTTAGACAAGTGAAAAAGCTTTCTGTGTCCTCCATACTAAATCAGTCTCAGGCCTGGCAGCACACATGCAAAGTACGGAGAAATGAAAATATTTTTCTGTTTAACGCCTGCTTTTGAATGGTGTTAATTTTTGGTGCTAAACCCTTTCTACTGATGTTTGAGAATAGGGTTAAGCGTAAAAAACCATGGGTGGTAGCATGTGTACGCCCAAGCCATGTAACTCCCTGTTGACACAAATTAATGCAAAGCAGCGTTTCGCGCTGCTTTGCGTTACTTTTCCATACAAACCAACGGAAATACCAATTTGCATTGGTTTGGGAATCCCAATAAAGATTTAGCGTCGGTTTAGCTTTGCAAAAGTAACACTAACCAGACGCTAAACCTTTGATAATTCGGGCCTATATGTCAGTCTCATTGCTCATTTGTCGCATGAGACCATTGTGGGATGTTAGCCAAACGTTACGAATTCCACTCACATAAAAGCCAAAGGGGCATTACTAGGCAGCCATATTATGGCACAATTATATAAGCTTGCTACGGAAGAGGTTATCAAGGCAGGAGCAGGGGCTGACCTTGAGTCATGAACATGAATCTGAGTCAAATGAACTCCTTCACTCGTTTTTACCTGATTTTCCTGTGCGGTGTAAACATGCCTAGTCCTTCCTCTATGATGCTTTACCTCCCTATCTCCCATGGCAAACCAGGTCTGCATTCCCAGGATGCAATGCTTTCCATTAAAAACGTATTTCTCTCCATATGATCCCAAAATCTATCCCAAATGGTAATGGTTGTTCACGGATGCTAAGACGAGGGCAAACAAACCTCTGGTAATGCACCAGATAAATCCTGCATACTACTGAGGTATTCTAAAGGTGAATTGACTTCAATGACGGCACTCATGGATTCGTATGTTCTGCATATATCCTGTTATTTTTTATTATTGTTATATCCATTTATTGAAAACTGAGAAGGTCATTTAGACCTTGGCAGGTGCCCTCCAGCACTGGTCTCTATTCCTCTGGAGGGAGGGACGACCATAACTGTGCCCTGCGGTGGTCAGGACACCAGGCCACAGGTTTCCGCTGGTGAGGAAGCTGATGCTCTGTCAGCAGAAACCCTGCCATTCCCCTAGCTCAAAATAGGGTGTGACCCCCATAGTCAGGGAATGCTCTCGATGGGTATTTTGAATCACATCTCTGTTGTGGTTGAGCAGGTGAGGATGTACATAGGTTATGGATTAGGCATCAGGTAAATCAGTCAGGTATGTGGTGATCCTCAGGTGCTGCTACAAGGAGAGCTACCAGATGCAACGACGGTTATAGGGTGGCGTTTATCTGCTTCAAGGGATCATATAAAGCACATATCCATGCCATTTGAATATTACGTGGACTGCAAAATCCCGTGAGACACTCCACACACGTGTTTATCATTGGCAACAACCCGAGAAGAAGTTATGACATAGGGTATAGCTGTTTTTACCATCTCCTATGCCCACCGCTAATCAATCCTTCCCTTAAAGAATATCATTTCCCGTGGCACATCCTAAGCCACGTTGAGGCAGTGTTTTTATCAAGATAATCGCCACGGAACAGGTCCTCTACAACTCACAATCATATTTAGATTTAAAAGGAAGGGTGCTTTTCTTTCCATATTTGTATTGTGAATCTCCTGTCTCATGCTCCCTTCATTTCGGCTGAGTTGATAAGCATTGCTCACTTTAAAGCCATTTCTGTGACGGTGTCCTGACAAAGGCCATGCCGAAACGCGCGTAGTCTGACAACATTCCGCCAGTCTCTGCACATCATTTGACCATTGTCACCCTGAATTATGGATCATGTAATCTCTTCTGTAATGAATTTTTAACAATACGTTTATGTTTGTCTTTACATATGTATCCAATGTGAAGTATGACAACAAAGACAAATGTGGATAATGTTTTATAGATGAATCATTCATCATATGCATCAAGTATATATACTTATTTATATAAAATATCATTGACAAAAACTGATAAAATACACAAAAAATGTTTTATCACTTTATGAAAAATAAACAAATGTAATTTTGATATTAGTTACGATAATCATTGTTTTCATTAATGTCTCACGTCTAGAGTTTCTTTGCCCGCACCCATTGTATTTGACTTCGCCCAGGTGTTCTTTATATGTAATTGTTTATTCCCTGTCAGGGCTAAGATATCCTATATACGGGGGCCCCAGTTCTTTTTCAGATTATCATCAAAGACATGGCCAGTAGATGAGAATTGTAGATCACACACCTTATAGTCCAGTATTGAATTCTGTAGTCTTTGCTGTTGTCAATAGATGTAATGGTTCTTGGGATTGATACAGCCAGTGGCGGCTCCTCCACTATGGCGGAGGAGCGTCGCCCCACTGCTTTTAAGCAGTGCGAAGAAGAAACATAAAGTGATAATAACTTTGAGTTATTATCATTTTATGCTTTGTGCTGCTTTGCGGGCGGGCAGGCGGGTGTGCGGGGCTGCTCTGCTCTCGGAGCAGGGCAGGGGAGGAGTGGTTTGTCTATTCCTAAGTGTGCAATGACTATCTGGGAATCTGGGAATTTTGGTATCAAACGTCTCAGCACATTAACCCACACTGATGCCAGTGTGGGATTTAAAGAAATATGCACTCAGAGGGCATCTTAGAGATGCCTCCTGAAAAACGACCTAACTCTAGTGTCCTGGCTGAATGGCAACTTGCTAGCTGCCATCCCCAGACATGTTTCTGGACCCCTGGATCGAGAGCCTCCCGCTCTCGGGGTCTGGAAACAAAGCCCATCCTGGTCAGAGGTGCCAAGCCTCCTCCCCCAGGATGGGCTGGGTCCACGAAGGGGAAGCTTCAAAGGGTTGCCAACTTTGTAAGCTGATCCATCCATTTGCGGCTCCAGCAACTGGCCCCCACCGGTTCTGACCCCCACTTTGGGCAGGAGAAATGGTGGGAATACCAAGATAGGAGGAGAGGTGTGCCCACCTTTGCCAACCCCACCCCTCAGGTGGTGGAGGCAAGGCAAAGCACAACTCTCAGTCCCCGCTATCTTGAAGATTGGGGGACCTGGCAAACCAGAGTGAGGCTTATGCCCCCCCTCCCACTGGAGGGTGGCAGAATAGGGGGTGCACCCACCCCAAGGAAGGTTGCCATTGGTCCCAACTTGTACCTACCTGAAATGCCCCTAAATCTAGTATTTAGGGGCAACCCCAAACCTTGCCTCCTCTGACAAGAACAGAGAAGAAGGACTGAAGAGCCGTGCTGAAGGAAGAAGAGGATGACACCTACCACATCCCTACCGACCTCGACCTGCTCCTGCGGAATTCCGGCATGTCCTGCAGCCAGAAGCCCCCCAGAACCAGGAGGACCTGCCCTGCCTTCACTGAAAAGACTTTGTCTCCCATGAGCACCGGATTTGCTCACCAACAGACTCTGGCCAAATCCACGAGTCTGCACCACTCTGCACCCGACGCCCATGGCCAGAGTTCGAGTGGCCCAACACCATGAGGAGGTCTCCCCGGCGATCCTGACCTGGGATCTGGTGATCCCTGACCTACCTCAAGTCTCCCGACGACACCTGCAGCCCCTTTTTGGAGGATCCCCCCGACCGTGACCGGAGCCGGTAAGAAAAACCCGACGCCAAAAGACACCACTGCACCCGACGCCCCACAGCCTTGGGTGGCCCAACTGACGGTGTCCCAGTTTCCCTCGACGTCCCAACTTACCTCTCCAACCAGTGGTCGCCTACAGATGATCTTCGTCCCAGAGCCTGCAGTGTTTGTTGAAACCAGAGAATCCCCATTGAAAACAACAGGGCACCCGATGCCAAAACAGCACCCTGCACCCGGTCGCCCCTGTGCCGCTGTGGGTGCACTTTGTGTGCTAACTTGAACCTCCCCTTGCACTGAGCTTAACTCCAGGAGCTCCCTCAACCTTGTGGCCTGTTCATGAGCAGCCACCAACCGGAGGCCCCCAACCCCCCATTGTATAGCATTCGGCCTCAGCACTCTGCACCCCGCCGCCCTTGTGCCGCTGAGGGTGCTCTTGGAGTGCATCCTTGACCCTGGGGGAGCCCTGTTCTAACCCCAGGAACCCAACAACCAAAACCAAGTACTTACCCATGAACTGATAACTTCATTTCCTCCCATAGGATTGCATTGACTGCTTTTCAGTGACAAAAGTTCTAAGTGTGGAGTTGGAAAAGGTATGAAATATCATACAAGTGTGTTTTGATAACAAATTACATTACTTGCCTTTATCCAGGAAATGTCCCAGTGTGGTATCCAGGTATGCCACACTGAGTAAGAAAAGTAATCTGAAAAGTAATCCAACAAGCTACTTACAAAGTAATTACAAAGTAACTGTATAGTAATGTCAACTGTTTATGAACATTTGACTTACCTGTAACCAAACCAATTGCATTCAACTGCATTTCAACGGTATTCAGCTGCATTAATCTTTCGAAGTACCATTACACTAACCTGTGCCAGGCCTTGCTTGGTTCTAGAAATAAAATACAACTAAATAATATTTTTATACAAAACAAATTGGTCAGAGTTCAGTCTTTGAGTGTGTGACAATTTCCTGCCTGAGTGTGTACAATAAATGCTTAACACTACCCTCTGATAAAGCCTTGCTGCTCGCCTACACTAACACAAATAGAGAGTAAGTTATTATCTACTTTAACCTCTGTAAGCCTTTGGGGATCCACTGGACTCTGTGCACACTATACCTTACTTTGGTATAGTTTATACAGAGCCAGCTTCCTACACAAGGTATCTCTGCATATGTTCCCTCAATGTGCCTTGTGTCATGGCATTTCATTTCTAAGTGTCTCTTTAATTAGAGGAGTGGCTATAAAATAGTATTTTTGACTTTGAATGCAGGGATGGAGGTCTGCTGTCCCTTGCAGGTCTTCATCCCTTCACTTCTAGCCTTTTTCGGCTGGATGCTCAGATAGATTTCTGCCTCAATAATATTAATCAGGCAGGATTCAGTGAATCGTACCAAAAGTACATTTTGACCGCGATAATCAGTACATCAGTTTCAGCACAAATAAGTACCAGGTCACACACAAGTCACACTGCAAAAACAGTGATTGAAGTCTTGGTGCCTCTCGAGTGCACAAGCATTTTTGTTATTAGCCCTGTTGTTTAAGCTTTGTTAGATTTGCGGTGATATTTTGATTACGTTACAGACCTAACTCAGGTAAAAGTTACCTTCTCCTCGGTCTGCCGCGGCCCATTAAGGAGCCGATTTCCGTGGAAGGAGATGTTGTGCTGCCCACTTACTGGTTGATTTCACGGGACATCTTGGAGATTAGCGCTTTAGTCGTTCTCTAAACCGGTGATGCTACATAAGGGGCATGAGTGTGCGGACGTGCTAGTAGTCTTGGCAGGGCTGGTCCTAGGAGTTGTGGGGCCCCAGGCAGAATAGGAACATGCAAGGCCTCTCTAATTTGCATAAGATGTAATATCACAGGAAGTGACATCGCAGGAAGTGACTGCAATTGACCAGTCCTTTTCTGGCATTGTTGAAACAGCTTTGCAAGAAGCTACTTATCTAGGGTGGATATCTGTAAAATGGCTAACAATGTAAATAAAAACCCTATTAAAATAAGTACAAATATTTTAAAGCTCTGTTAGGTGGAATACAATACATTAATCAAATTGGATAGAAAAGCTAGGCCTAGGTCTCTCTAAAACTGATATTTTTACTCTGATGCACAAATTGTTACTAGATTAGTGCATGATTAAAATTCCTAGACAGATTGCCTAGAGCTATACAGCGGGTCTTCAGATGCCTTGCCAACCCTCCTGTTATGCCAGTGAAGTTGGACAATAAAGCATGTGGTTATCAGCAGTCATGAGGGAATCAACACAAAGGGATACATGCTGGTTTGGGTGAGTGACCTGCAGGTGCTGGAGCAAACAACAGGAAGAACAGATGGAAGAAGATAAGAGGGCAAGACGGCACGGATGAAATAGTTGGGTTGATAATTTTTGGCAGGCAGGAGCACCAAAGGCTGGACCTCTCACACACATTGAGTGCCTAAAAACAGCAATTACCCTCAAACTCCATTTTTAAGAGATTCAAACAGCTGAAGTAACTTAAAGATATAAAGAAGAAATGGCTAAAAAAGGACAACAATTTGTATCGAGGAAAAAAACTGACAAAAGCTACACTGGGAACCAGTCACTCAACAGACAAGTAGAAAACGAAAGCAATAAAACAAGAGGGACTTATTTATTTTAGCAGACTCAGTGCTGTTTTCCTCTATTCGGAAATGTAATCTAGCAACATACGATAGGTAGGTTGGAGAAACAGATTCGTGACTTTCAAAATGAACCTATAATCCCAGAGATTTGCAGTTTTAAAAATGTTAAGTCACATGGCCCTAATATCTGAAAAGACACATGCCAAATTGTGAAAGTCTCAGACTCATGTTGCTCAACTCATATTTAGCCTAGGAAGTAATAACCAAATTGCTCCTGCCCCCAGGCAAATCCACTGGATCTTGATTAAAGAGATAATTTGAATGTAAGACCTTCACGATTTGTCTCCCTGAAGCTACTGGCCACCTACTCACATAGGCTCAATGACTGGCTGATCACTCCATGTGCATTGATGTACTTTATGGAATGCCCCCTCACTCCTCAGTCAGACCTATGCCGCAGCTCCTTTCTCCTGTGCACTCCACCTTCTCACCTCCCAAGCAAGGCCAATTTTAACTGTGCTGCTTATAATTAGCAATTTCCCTAGGCTTCGCTGTCACTTCTTAAGGTTTGGGGTAATTTTTTGTGGGATGACGTTCTCATCATACTGTGTTTGCCCAGGCCGGCTCATTGTCTTTGTACACATGATAATGATCCAGCTGATTTTATGAGCATTGCCAGACTGACAATGTGTATCAACCTTTTGGGTTGTGCACCAGCAGCCCAGCCAGGAGGAATTAGTGTCTCTATAGTAATAAAAAACCATCTCACCAACTGAAGCTGGCCATAGAACTGTTGGTCAACTGCCTATTCTCCACTTTGCCTATCCGAAACTAGCCCACTTCCCTGGTCCTCACAGCTCTTAGGTCTTGCATTGTGGCCTACTTTCCGTTTATCACTTTGCAGAACACTTTACACACACAGAGACATCGGAAGATGTTTTCTGGAGATTGTGAGATTATTAGAGCATGCATTTGTTGGTGTTTCTTTACACAACCACTTTCTCTAAATCAGACCCTATTGCAGACATAAACTAGCCTTCCCATGTGGCTACTTTTTGATCTTATTTTTCTGCTCCTATTTTGTAACAAGAAAGGTAACCTTTATAACAGTCTAAAAGCTAGTAAGTGTGTGGTGTAAAATAAAAACATGAGCTGAATATTTCTTTCGGATTTCAACTGTGCCCAATCTGGTCATCTATTCAAGAAAAAAATGCAATAGGGCGATAAAGTTAGAGCCTTAGGAGCATGCAGTACTGCATTGCAGTATTCAGTCTCCATTTTTTATTCTTTATTTAACTTTTTATAGAAACAAAAAAACATGCAGGATGTCCCAACAGTGTTCACAATTGTCTACAGTCAACAGATATTGGACAAGGAGTCAACACAACGTGTATCCTAAAGTCAAGGAGAGCAAGAAGTACACTCAAAATTTGCATCTAACCAGGCACAAATACTGTGTGCAATTAACAATGAATAACAAGCTCTGTTCAGTAAACAATGAACAGTAAGCCATTCCTTCCCCACTTCTGCACCATCCCTTTGGTTCAGCAGGAGCAGCACATGGCACCCTACAGTCCAAAGCCACTCATGTAGGCAGACCAGACCTCAATTCCCTCTTTCCTTGCAGTCTCCCCTATGGTCATAATGGCTAAGGCAGTAGGAGACCCAGCCTCCACCACCAAAGAGGTCAACCAGACGCTGCTTCTGACCTCTATATTTCGACTAAGCCCTGGCTGTGGATCTGATCGTAAAACTCCATCTAGTCATTCATGCTATAAATAATTCTTACACATAAAGCTATTTTGGACATCTCCAACAATCAGAGTTCTTATATGGGGCCATTGGCTTCCTCCAAAACTTCAGGATGCATAACTTCACAGTTGCCAAGCACATCACCACCCACCTTTTCCTGTGTTTAAATGAGACCACTCTCTCCAACATGTTATGAAGTAAAGCTAGACTAATGGAGGGGACTAGTGTAATGTAGTCCGGTTCTGCAAGCACGGTCAACACCTCATTCCAAATGTACACTCGCCTAGGGCAACTCCACAATATGTGAACCATGTTGTAGCCATCTTCCCACATCTCCAGCAGAGAGTGTGCAGCAACAGGCCTGCCTTGTGTAGTTTAGTAGGGTACCAATATAAATTATGAAGGAGTTTAAAGTATGAAAACGTCAGTGTGGATTCCCATAGCAACGAGTCATGAGATGACATCAGTGCATTCAAGGACTCTCAGGAATATTCGTCCCTCACCATGCGCTGCCAGTACTGTTTAGAGTTAGCAAGAGTCAGCTGGGAGTACAGATAGTCTATGAGGAGTCCATGGATACCCTGATTTAACCACCTGGAAAGAAACTCATGTGTCTAGGTTGGAATGGACTGACGAGTCAGCAGTAGTCTGGAGGGTCTTTCCCAAAGCACTCCCCGGGACAGTGCACCATCCAAGTATGGTTCCATATCTGCGGTCGCCCTATGCCATATTTGACGTTCAGTTCTGTGAAAGGTGCAAAAGTTGATCAATAGTGTGTATTCCTTTTTCTTCCCAGTCTCGCCACATCACTGTCCTGCTGCCCATGAACAAAACCGTAGTGCTCCAAAGGGGGTGAGTGTGCAGAAGAGAGTGTAAATGTTTCCATTCTAGATGTGTGTGCTTAAATAAATGCGTATAAGGCATTGAGTCCTTTTGCCCCAATGAATAAGCCTTGTTCCATAGCTTCCCTACTTGTGAGTCCTTAATGTTGGGTAAACAACAAGCCAACTGGGTCAAGTGGTGGGCCAGGTAATAGGTGCCTCCGGCTTCGGTATGTGCGTAAAGTTTTGACTTCCTAAGTCTAGGCCTATCCCAACCCCACGCAAAAAACATAATCTCCAAAACTATTCCAATCTATGTATTAGATTATATGGTATGGAGATGGGTAACATGCCTGTAACATAGTATTAACGGTGAGGTGTAACCATTGGAATGGCCGGTGCCCATCGCAATAACTGAATTTGTGCCCATGTCTCAAAATCCCATTTCGACATAACTATGAGGGGCAATATATTGCCCTCCTCCATGTATGACATCCCCTTGTTCAACAGAATATCCAGGTATGTCATCACTTTGGGGGCCCATGGCATATTAACTCCCTCTATTCAGGCTGTCGTTGTCACATCCGACAGTGGCATTACCTCATAATTCTCCCAATTTTTAATACTTCACTCTGAAAACACAGAACAGTTGTCCAGTAGTCCAGGCAGTAATGGACGACTGTGGGTTTAGCAGAGTATGCATGAAGTAAAAAATGAATAACTCCTATTTTCGTAGGGATAGCTGGGATCTGGTGGGAGAACTGTTCGGCCATTATGACTGTACCCAGTATTAGGTCGGGAGAGATGATGCTTCACGCATACACATGGGTCCTTGGTTTCTAGGCACAAGTTAGGCTGTCAGCCCTAGGTCTGCTTAACCACTGCTCCTCGTGGAAGGGAGGCGTAGCTGACCAGAGCCTGTCCATCACTCAATGGGGATGACACTGAGTAATGTAAGGGGCCAGAGGATTACTTGAAGGTATACTGTCTCTAGCAGATCTCAAAGAAGGCTACCACCACATTCAAAGTGGTCGTATAATTGAGAATAACAGCAAAAATATTTGCCATCTCTGCACTTTCAACAGAGGGGAAGGCAAAGATGTGCAGGGTAATGTCAGGAGCTCCCCGTCCTGTCTGGTATGTCAGCACCCTCAGGGGTCCCTGCTTGCTCACGTTTATGTCCACTAAGTTCTTTGTTTTTTTTCCTTTTCTTGCCACTGCCAATGTTTGTTTCTTCTCATTGTGTTTGTTGGTGCCCGTGCTTGTTTTGCCAATGCTTGTTGTTTTTGGGTGCTAGCAACAGTGTCACATTATTGGACATGTGCACCTGCCATGCTTATGGGTGTGGCTGAGGCACCTGGCCTGCTTATGGGCGTGGCTAGTCATGTGTGGTTAACTGCCACTGAACTGCTTAGAAAAGCCCAAGCCTTGCACCTGTCAGTGCGTGGCTTAATCTCCTGGTTCCCGCTTCAGCTGGAGACTGCCTCTGTCACTGCTTCAGGATTTCCTCCTTCACCATTGGTCAGAAGCACGCGCCAGTCCAGGACTGCAGCAAGCATCAGACAGCTAAGTGCAGTGCGCTTTAAGGCAGCGTGTAAAGTGAAAGGCTGTGTGACTTTGACATTTTCTGTTGGTATTGGAAGGCTTGTCCTTACATATTTGCCATGTGAATTAGCCATCTGGTATTTGGCACAAGTGACTTTTGATTCAAGACTATGGGCCAGATGTAGCAAAATCGGATTTTGCGAGGCCTTAATAGCGATATTTAGCGAATTGCTATTAAGGACTCGCAAAATGGAATTTACGTAGGAATCGTAATAATAATTGCGATTCCTTAATATTCCCTATTTGCGAATCGCATATTGCGAATCGCAATGAAGGAATACCTTCCCATTCATTCCTATGGGCCTAAAGGCCCATAGGAATGAATGGGAAGACATTCGCAATTTGCGAGTACCCATTAGGTACTCGCAAATTGCGAATGCATTTTCAAGGGTGTCAAAAGGACACCCTGTTGCACCCTGAAATATGTATGTGTGCACATGTGGCGCACATACATGCCCTAAGGGCATGTATGTGCGCCACATGGCACTTTGATAAATGCAAAAAAGTGCATTTTTCAAAGAAATTGCAAATTACCACCAACTTCAAGTTGGTGGTAATTTGTGATTCCTTAAGCCCAAATCGCAAACTTTCTGGGCTTCCTGCATTGCATTTAAGGAATCGCACTTTGCGATTCCTTAAATGCAGTCGCAAAATAGGGAATCGCAAATTCTGCGATTCCTTATTTTGCAAGTAGGTTTTTCTTTCCTACATTGCACACAGCGAAATTGCAATCGCTAACGCTGAAATTCAGCGAATTTCTGCGTTTGCGATCGCAATTTGACTTGCTACATCTGGCCCTATGACATTTACATATTTGTTTCGCGCTTAGCGCTTGGGGTCATTTTATGTTTGAAATCATTTCATATTTGTATTACGCTTAGCGCTTGGAGACATTTTATGTTTGACCTCATTTCATATTTGTATTAAGCTTAGCGCTTGGAGTCTTTTTATGCTTGACCTCATTTCATATTTGTATTCAGCCAAGCGCTTGGGTTCATTTTATGTTTGAACTCATTTTCAAATTCTGAGAGTTTTGTTTCTACACTATTTGTATAGAACGTGGATATTAAGACGAATATTGTGAACTTGATACCGTGCCTTGGCATGGAAGCATCCTGTTACCCCTCTGATCATCATATTGTATGGACACTGGCCTATGTAGCCCTTTGGGCCTTTTCCTAGATGTGAATATTTGTTTACGGGTGTTTTGTACAATTGAAACGACGTGTCTAGGTGCCATTCGTTTACCTGGCTGTAGATGACACATAATCATAGCCAGTGATTCCTTTTTGGGAGCATTGTTCTTAGATAACTATTATTTGGATTGTATTCTCCTGCAACTTACAGACAAAGGCTAAGAGAGTATCTCAGCTCCTCTTGAGAACCAAGTGATTAACATAACTTGCTTATAATGAATGTTCTGTGTTGAGTGCGCCTGGGTGGCCCAGAAGTGTCTCTGTACTCATCTGTTGCATTTCTTATTTTATAGAGAAACGCAAGTCCTCAAAAAGGCGACCCTACTCTGCAAACGGATCCCCTTGAGGGTGCCCGGCTTGACCAGGCTGTGTGGAGTAGCAGTGTTCTCTCTCTTTTTCTCCTCCCATTCCCCTTCCCTTTTGGGACACCTGCAGGGACTCCTGTAGCAAGTTCAGTAGTGCCGAGAGGTGTTCTAGGAGGCAAGAGGACAGTTCATCGCTCCTGCAGACAACCTGAACTTCAAGTGAGTGGCTGCGCCACAATCTTACATTAAGCCAAGCCACAAAATACAGGCCTGCCTGAGCGATGAATTCTAGGAGGGGGTCCTTTGGCGATTTAGCACAGGTACTACACACAGACACAGACACCCACACCTTAGCAGATATTACGAAAGCCCTAACTAGTTTACAACAGGAGGTCTCAAATCTGAGACTAGAGAATGAGGATTTGCGATGCGAGTTACAGCGATATAAGCCTCGAGTCAACCCATGGGATGAAAGTAAGGTAAAACAACCCAAGACCCTTATGCAACCACCTAGGTTTGAGTTTCCGTTAAACTCTCCACCTGTTCAACCCGCCCCTATTGCAAACATGGTTCCTCAATCCTTACATCTGAATGTAACAACCCCAACTCCAGTCCCGTTAGGCCCACCTGAGCGCTTCTTTGGTGATAATATGAAATTCAGGGCTTTTATGACTCAGTGTCATTTACAGTTCTTGTGATGCCCCAACGCCTTTCCAAGTGATTCGGCTAAAGTAGCCTTCATTATTTCTTATCTTGGGGGAAATGCGGCCGCATGGTCCATTCCCCTTGTTGAGCGGAATGATCCCTTAGTTTATGATTTTGAAAGATTTAAAGATGCCATGCACAAACTCTTTGCTAAACACATGTTTGTGCAGGCTAGCGACAACGAACTGCTAAATTTGCGACAGGGGACTAAAGATTTGTTGACATACATTACTTCTTTTAATCGGCTCATTGCCAAAACAGAATGGCCTGAGGAGAAAAGAACCTCACTTTTCTATTGCGGTCTACGGGATGACTTGAAGGACATCATAGCCCAGATTGTAGAACCACCAACTGAAAGTTCTGCTTTCATTGATTTAGTAGTTAGGTTAGACAACTGTCTAGGGGAATGGAAAGGTGAAAAGTTACGGGGGGATACTCGAGTGCTAGTCCTGAAAACCGAGAAGAAAGAAACAGCCAGTCCCTCCCAGGACACCACAGAACCCATGCTTATAGGGAGTGTCTGGGGACCTTTATCCAAAAAGGAGAAAGATAGAAGACGGAAACTTAATGTTTGCCTATATTGTGGGAAGGCCGGACATTTCTCCCGGGATAGTGGTAATAAACCCAGTTTCCCAAAAAAGGGAGTAGCATTAACAGGAAGAGTAGAACCTGGTAAGGAGCAGCCGAAAAACGACCTGGCTCGGTAAAGATGGAGACCACTTTATTGAGCGCTCCCATGAACGTGGTCTCCCATCTCCTAGCTAATTCTAAAATGCCCTCACCCCGTCAACTTACCTTAATTGTGACCTTGGTTTTGTCTCCACAAGCACATAATGTCCTTCCCATACTGCTTGACTCAGGAGCAACGGGTAACTTTTTTGATTTAAGTCTACCCAAGACCCTTGGAATTACCATGATCCAGAAAAACACCCTAGAACCAGCCTGAGCTGTGGATGGCTCTGAATTATCCTCTGGATTAATCATGTATGAGACAGGTCCTTTAACCATGATTTGTGCCAACAATCATACTGAACAGATTCAGTTTGACCTAATAGACACCCCAGTATTTGGAGCCATTTTGGGTATCCTGTGGTTACAAGTACATAACCCCAAAATATACTGGGTGCACAAACAGTTACACTTGATTCCAAACATTGTTGGCAAGTGTGTTATCAGAGAGAAACCCCAGCTAGTGATCCCGTTACATTGTGCTTCCACCCAACCCATGGCTGAGACACCAGTTGACTTGCCTGCACCATACCGTGACTTTCCTGATGTTTTCAGCAAACAACAGGGCACAAGCTTACCACCCCATCGAACATACGACTGCCGCATTGACCTAATTCCAGGAGTCGCATTACCGTGCAGCAGAGTTTATGCTCTATCAGAACCAGAAACCTTGTATCTCCGGGAGTATATAGATGACCTTTTGGCTAAGGGTTTCATTAGAAATTCTACTTCCCCTGTGTCATCTTCACTCTTTTTCGTCCCAAAGAAGAATGGTGAATTGCGCGCCTGTATAGATTACCGTGCAATTAATAAGGCAACCGTAAAAAAACGATATCCCTTGCCACTGATACCGGTTCTTTTGGACCAATTCCGTAACTCCACTATCTACACGAAACTTGATCTGAGATGAACCTACCACCTAATTCGTGTTATGGAGGGAGATGAGTAGAAGACAGCGTTCTGGACCAAATTTGGGCTTTTTGAAAATACTGTGATGCCCTTTGGTCTGTGCAACGCCCCTGCAGCCTTCCAATTTTTTATCAATGAAGTGCTGCAGGAATTCCTTGACATCTGTGCCATAGTTTACATTGACGATATGTTGATCTATTCGTCATCTCCAGAAAAACACATAGAGCATGTATGGGCGTTCCTTCAAAAACTCAGAGAACATCACCTCTTCGCCAAAGCCGAGAAATGCATTTTTCATGCCACAACCATTGAATTTTTGAGGTATGTCATCTCCCCAGATGGTATTGCCATGGACACCTCCAAGGTGCAAGCCATTTTACAATGGAAGGCCCCAAAATCCGTGAAAGAGATACAGCAATTTTTAGGGTTGCAAACCTCTACAGGCGCTTCATACCCCAGTTTTCTTTGGTGGTGTCACCCATCACCCGCTTACTGAAAAAAGGGGTTCCCTTTTTCTGGGATGCACAAGCTAATGAAGCCTTTTGGCAACTTAAAAAGGTCTTCATGGAAGCCCCTTTACTTCGACATCCAGATCCAGCTCAACCTTTTTTGTGGAGGCCGATGCGTCACAAATTGCTGTGGGTGGTGTCCTGTCGCAACGAGACCCTGATACAGGATGTTTTCACCCTGTTGCCTATTTTTCTAAAAAAATGTTACGAGCCGAGCAGAATTATACTGTGGCAGAAAGGGAGCTGCTTGACATAAAGCTCGCCTTCCAAGAATGGCGTCATCATCTCTTGGGAGCAAGACATACCATAACCATCCATACTGATCACCGTAACCTTCAATTCTTCCGAAACATTAAAGCCTTGACTCCATGACAGCTCCACTGGTTGCTCTTCTTTAACGAAATTGACTTCGTCATTACATATAGACTGGGCAATGCACAACAAAAAGCAGACACACTTTCACATTTCAATTTATCCTCACCTGATTCTGATCAAAACAAGACGCAACCTATCATACCAGCTGCGAGAATTATAGCAGTCTGTTCCTCTCAAGAATTTTATGAGAAACTTGCTCAGGTAAAATATATCACTCCTTATCCCTCTGGTGTGCTTGAACGACAGGGCTTCTTATATCATGGTGAGCAACTCTTTGTTCCCACCCAAGAATTGCAGGAAACAGTGTTACTCTGGGGTCATGACTCTGCTCTTGCAGGGCACATAGGGGAAAAGAAGACAATTGACCGATGTCAACGCTGGTTTTGGTGGCCTACATTAATACAGGTTGTTAAGACATACATTCAAGACTGTCCTACTTGTATTCAAGCAAAAACACCATACACACCTCCAGCAGGTCTTTTACAACCTCCCAGTTCCATCTACACCATGGTACACAATAAGTATGGATTTCATCACGGACCTACCCTCCTCCAATGGGCACACAGTCATTTGGGTAGTGGTAGATTACCTGACAAAAATGGCACATTTTATTCCCATGAAAACCCTTCCCACAGCAAGTGCGCTAGTGACTTTGTTTATACAACACATAGTGCGTCTTCGTGAGTTAACTTCTTCCATCGTGTCGGACCGTAGACCCCAATTCATCTCGCGCTTCTGGCGTGGTTTATGTTCCTCTCTGGGGTTAGATGTCCGTTTGTCCTCTGCGTATCATCCACAGACAGATGGCCAAATGGAGCGCACAAACCCATCCTTAGAACAAATCCTACGGTGTCTGGTCTCCACATGGTCCTCTGAGTGGGATAAGGTCTTGCCCCTGGTTAAATGTGTCTATAATAACAGTAAGCACACTGCCACTGGGGTTTCCCCATTTTATTGTTTGACTGGTCATCATCCTAGGATGTTCCCTATTCTTGACCCTACCAAAGCAGGACAAGTCCAGTCGGTGCAGGAACACCACACTAAATTGTATGATATCCAACAACAGGTACAATGACATATAGCTCAGTATCAAGAGGCACGTAAAACACAAGCAGATAAATATACAATGCCTGCTCCTGACTATCATAGTGGGGATCGTGTTTGGCTATCTTCCAAAAATTTACATTTGGCAGGATCGAAAAAACTACTCCCCCGCTTTCTTGGTCCCTTTACCATCCATAAGGTAGTGAACCCTTTGGTCATGGAACTTGAGCTACCCAAGGGCTACAAGGTGCACCCTGTATTTCATGTATCCCTGCTTCGTCCCTATTCCCCTACCACTCGCTCAGCTCCTCGCTCAGCTCCTCCTCCTCCCCCAATTCAATTCAAGTGAATGGACAGTTGGAATTTGAGGTGGCGAAAGTTCTGGATTCCAAATGCCTCTGGGGCGTGTTGCACTATCTGCTGGCCTGGAAGGGCTACAGTCCCGATGACAACTCTTGGGAACCCGCCTCTGCGGTCCATGCTCCTCGCCTTGTGCGTCTCTTTCACCTTTGCCATCCCACGAAGCCCCGCCCCCTATGAGTACCTTTGGTGGGGAGAACTGTCTGGAGCTCCCTGTCCTGTCTGGTATGTCAGCACCCTCAGGGGTCCCTGCTTGCTCACGTTTATGTCCACTAAGTTGTTGTTTTTTCCCTTTTCTTGCCACTGCCAATGTTTGTTTCTTTTTATTGTGTGTGTTAGTGCCCGTGCTTGTTTTGCCAATGCTTGTTGTTTTTGGGTGCTAGCAACAGTGTCACATTGTTGGACATGTGCACCTGCCATGCTTATGGGTGTGCGATACAAAAGGGGATGATGGACGGAACGTTTGAGCCAATCAAACACTCACCCCCAGTCAACTGATCTGGGTTTAATCCATCATCATTCTTTAGCTCACTCCACCACCCCAGTTCAGACATGGCCATATGCAAATCAGTCTGACCCTGTGCCTCATGGACGGAACGTTTGAGCCAATCAAACACTCACCCCCAGTCAACTGATCTGGGTTTAATCCATCATCATTCTTTAGCTCACTCCACCACCCCAGTTCAGACATGGCCATATGCAAATCAGTCTGACCCTGTGCCTCATGGGAACAGTCCAGCCCGAACTGTCCCTTGCTCACTTTGCCACTGGATTCAAGCAAGCCTGGCTGATGACGGCTGAAATGCCAGAAACCGGTCCTAGGATGCTTGTTTCCGGTCCAGGGAAGACATGGCTTGGCAGTTCGGGCTGGACTGTTCCCATGAGGCACAGGGTCAGACTGATTTGCATATGGCCATGTCTGAACTGGGGTGGTGGAGTGAGCTAAAGAATGATGATGGATTAAACCCAGATCAGTTGACTGGGGGTGAGTGTTTGATTGGCTCAAACGTTCCGTCCATCATCCCCTTTTGTATCGCTTTGGTCGCCCTAAGTTGGCGGGGGTATGCCCAGACTTGGGTCCCTTGCTCACTTTGCCACTGGATTCAAGCAAGCCTGGCTGATGACGGCTGAAATGCCAGAAACCGGTCCTAGGATGCTTGTTTCCGGTCCAGGGAAGACATGGCTTGGCAGTTCGGGCTGGACTGTTCCCATGAGGCACAGGGTCAGACTGATTTGCATATGGCCATGTCTGAACTGGGGTGGTGGAGTGAGCTAAAGAATGATGATGGATTAAACCCAGATCAGTTGACTGGGGGTGAGTGTTTGATTGGCTCAAACGTTCCGTCCATCATCCCCTTTTATATGCTTATGGGTGTGGCTGAGGCACCTGGCATGCTTATGGGCAATGGCTAGCCATGTGTGGTTAACTGCCACTGAACTGCCTATAAAAGCCCAAGCCTTGCACCTGTCAGTGCTTGGCTTAATCTCCTGGTTCCCGCTTCAGCTGGAGACTGCTTCTGTCACTGCTTCAGGATTTCCTCCTTCACCATTGGACAGTAGCATGCGCCGGTCCAGGACTGCAGCAAGCATCGGACAGCTAAGTGCAGTGCGCTTTAAGGCAGCGTGTAAAGTGAAAGGCTGTGTCACTTT
The DNA here is from genome assembly GCA_963921515.1 of Calotriton arnoldi. Lineage (NCBI taxonomy): Eukaryota > Metazoa > Chordata > Amphibia > Caudata > Salamandridae > Calotriton > Calotriton arnoldi. Next base: position 377,987 of record CAWUFW010014038.1, read on the forward strand.
GACATTTTCTGTTGGTATCGGAAGGCTCGTCCTTCCATCTTTGCCATTTGAATTGGCCATCTGGTATTTGGCACAAGTGACTTTTGATTCAAGACTATGGCATTTACATATTTGTTTTGCGCTTAGCGCTTGGGGTCATTTTATGTTTGAAATCATTTCATATTTGTATTATGCTTAGCACTTGGAGTTATTTTATGTTTGAACTCATTTCATATTTGTATTACGCTTAGCGCTTGGAGTCATTTTATATTTGAACTTATTTCATATTTGTATTCAGCCAAGCTCTTGGGGTCATTTTAAGTTTGAACTCATTTTCAACTTCTGAGAGTTTTGTTTCTACACTATTTGCATAGAACGTTGATATTAAGACGAATATTGTGAACTTGATACCGCGCCTTGCGCATGGAAGCATCCTGTTACCCCTCTGATCATCATATTGTATGGACACTGGCCTATGTATCCCTTTGGGCCTGTTCCTAGATGTGAATATTTGTTTACAGGTGTTTTGTACAAACGAAATGACGTGTTTAGGTGCCATTCGTTTACCTGGCTGTAGATGACACATAATCATAGCCAGTGACTCCTTTTTGGCAGCATTGTTCTTAGAGAACTATTATTTGGATTGTATTCTCCTGCAACTTACAGACAAAGGCTAAGAGAGTATATCAGCTACTCTTGAGAACCAGGCGATTAACATAACTCGCTTATAATGAATGTTCTGTGTTGAGTGCGCCTTGGTGGCCCAGAAGTGTCTCTGTACTCATCGGTTGCATTTCTTAATTTATAGAGAAACGCAAGTCCACAAAAAGGCGACCCTACTCTGCAAACAGATCCCCTCGAGGGTGCCGGGCTGGACCAGGCTGTGTGGAGTAGCAGTGTTCTCTCTCTTTTTCTCGCCCCATTCCCCTTCCCTTTTGGGACACCTGCCGGGACTCCTGTAGCGAGTTCAGTAGTGTCGAGAGGTGTTCTAGGAGGAAAGTGGAAAGTTCATCGCTCCTGCAGACAACTTGAACTTCAGGTGAGTGGCTGCGCCACAGTCTTACAGGTAATGTACTTTCTAACATTAGATTGCCAGAGAAAAATACAACCATCTTCCATTAAAGATGTATCCACGTCAGCCTCCCTTCTGGATAAGCAGCTCCTCTAAGGCAGTGGATTCTCACCAGACCTTGGGGCCAACTGTGTCTCAAGCAGCAGTAAAAAAGTCCAGGCTGGCCTGGCACTCCCCTATGGGCCCAATTGAGCAGTCTCAACTCCAGTGTCCAGATGAGGTTAGCAGTGTCGGAGCAGGCCTCCATCAGAGCCTCCACTCTTCATGATCTCAGCCTCACTACAGGGAGGTAGACGGTTCAGTATAGGGAGTCTCAAGCAGCATGGGACGATATACATGACAGTACTAGAAAAGGTGGAAGGATCCATCCTCTGTAAATACCGTGGCTGAGGCATCCAACTTCCTTCCATACAATTCCTCCCATGCATCCAGGTCTGCTCGCCCATCTCTGTTCCCTGCCCTACTCTTCACCTCTCTTTTCTCACCACTTCTCCCCTTCATGCTGTACTCTTTTTGTCATCTCTTTCCCAGCCTTTAACCATATCACGTGGATTCCACCCTTCTTATCTCCATATCTCCCCTTTCCCCCAGCTTCATCATATTCTCCTTCTGATTTGGACCCTCTTATATCCACCTCTCTCCTCCCCACTCTACACCTCACCACATCTATCCTCCTCCCTCTTACTTTTCTCACTGATTCTGCCCTTCGACATTTGCCTCTCAACATTCCCTCTCTCTTCTTTGCTTAAGGTCTCCTAATAGTTCTGCATCTTTTACATCTATATCTTCCATCTATCTATATCTCCCAGCCATGTACTGCCCATCACCCCTCATCTCTCCCTCTAGCCTCCTAACTTTTATTGCTGGTCTGTCCCCTTTACACCCACCGCTCCTCTTTGATCCCCCTCCAGCCTCTTACCTTGCCTCACTTTGTGTGCCTCTCTTACATCCACCTCCACTTTCCATGCTCTACACTTCACCTCATCTCTCCTACTGTCTCTTAACTTTCTCACTGATTCTGCTCCTATTATACCCACGTCTCACCTCCCTGCTATACACTTCCTCTCATCCCTCGCCAGCCTCTAACCTTCTCTCGCTGGTTCTACCTATTTAACATCTACCTCTTTCCTACATTTCTTTCCCAGCCTCTTGCCTGCTCTTCAAGGTCCTGCCCTCTTATATCCAACCCTCACCATTCCCACTCCTCGCCACTTAAGTTCTAGTGATAGTTTACCTCTCCTATCCAAGCACTGCCTTTCACCTTTCATCTTTCCCTCCAGCCTCAACTTATTTATTAGTTCTTCCCCCTTTACGTCCACCTCTCCCTCCATGCTCTACTCTTTATGTTTCATCTCTCTCTCACCTCTATGCTCCTTTCGCTGGTTCTGCCCCTCTAACATCAACCTCTCCCCTACGCGTTGCTATTCACTACAGTTGTCTCCCCGCATCTTACCCCTTGTGCAGGGGTGTAACAGGCCCCTCCAGCCCCTGCGGAGCTGATAGGCCCCCAACACTTCAGGGGAGCCCCAGACCACTAGGAGGCCCCCATTCAGCCCTGGGCAAATGAACACCTGTGAGATATGTGAGACTCTGGCATCCCTCATAACATTCTGCTCAGGCTGCATTTTGTGTTACACCACTGCTCTTGTGTTCCTTTAAATCAGTTGCTTCCTTTCCACTCTCCACATGGCTCTTAAATTACTGTGTGGATTCTTCGCCTCTTATATTCCTCTCTTTTGTATGATATTTTTCCTACCTCAGCACTCTTCTCTCACCAATTCAGCCCTTGCATGCATGTCTATCCTTCCCCATCTCCCTTTCTTCCAGCATCTTTCGCTTTCTTGCTGTTCTGTTCCTTATGTTCAGCTTTTCTCTTTCTGCTGTACTCTTCACCTATCATCTCCCCCCTCTTACCTGCTTTTACTTGTCTTATCCCATTATATTTGCCCCTCCCTCAATGCTACTATTAAAAGCAAAGGGGGACACCAGACCTCCCTAGGTATTCTCGGGAACACGGAAAGTAGGGCATCATATGTGAACATGCATTATGCTACGAATTAGTGCAATCTTTTTGGATGTGCAGAGCAAGGAATGGTGTGTGCCTTGATGGGTTATAGGTGTTGGGTGTGTCTTTGAGGGTTCGTTGTGCTTCTCTCATCGTGGCAATGATGGATGTGGGGCCAATCCCCCTTCCAGCCCCTTCAACTCCTTATCCTGTTACTGCCCCAATCAATCATTATTTCTTCCTTTCTCGTAAATTACACAAATGAAAGAAAAACACTGCTCGCTTATGCTCGACCAGAGAGTTAATTTGTGTTTAATTCTGTGTAACTTTAGCTAGTATGAAAAAACAATAAAAGAGAATTGTAAAAAAAAAAAAATCCCCTCTCGCTCGATTCTCTGCTCTTCCCACTGCAGCATTGCGAGACCCAAGGGAGGGGGCCCCCACTCTCCTGGGACCCATAACTATTGGCTGAAAGGACAAAAAGATCGCCCCCCCCCCGTCAGATGCCAGTTCTAATGAAAATATTTTAAATTCCCTTCATTATCTGCCAAACTCGCTTTGCTGGCACTCCTCCCTCGGCCTAATCGCTGCATCTGTATCATAAAAACAATTAGCCACCGCACTTGAAGTTGCTTTAGCTGTAAAGTGAGCCCTGCCCCTCCATGAATGGAAAGCAGAGTATCCTACAGGGATCACAACAAAAGAAAGAATGACCTTGCATCACAATGGGCACTGCTCACCTGGTATAGAGGGAAAGGCCATGGCTGCAAGACCCATGGGAGGGGGCTGCCCACCTGGGACTCGTAACACTGATGCCTTTAAGAAGGTAGTGCTCTGATGCGGGCCCCGTAGTTTTATGTTTAACTTTGTTTTATTGACATTTTGCAAGAAGGAAACCACATACATAATGGGTACCCCGCACCCAAATCACAGTGTATCCCCCCCTCCCGGCAGAACGTGCAATCCAAATCGTCTATGTGGAGGCACTCAAATGTTCATAGAGTGCGGCCGTGGGGTTGGTCCTTGTCATAGCGGAGTACGAGGTTTGCCCCCCTGATCATGTCAGAAATTTAACAAACCCATAACTCCCCCCCACCCCTCCCACCCCTGAACTGGTGTGCTGAAGGCCTGTCTCAGCTGTGACCGTACAGGGAACGCTCAGCTGATAGCCATTCAGGTAGCCTCTCCTGTCCCACTTGTCTCCGTGAGTCAGAGAAGTCGAAGATATTTCGGGCAGGTTACTTCATTCAGCTCCGCAGCCAACAGGGACACCAGGGGCCGCCAAGTGGCTTTAAATCCCTCTTCAGAGTTCGTAAGGGAAGCCTGGATCCTTTCCATTCCTAAGATATACCACAGCCTGTGTAACCATCCCGTGTATGTCGGTCGAGTCTGCGTCCCCCAATGTGATAAGATGTGTTGAACTGCCGCCCCTAAAGCCAGCCCCATTTGTTTCCCCCTGATAGATTTCAAAGGGTAAGTTAGCGGGTTAGGCAGCCCCAGCACCACATAAGCCGGAAGCCACGGTAACTCAGTCTCGAACTGTCTGTCAATGTCCTCTAGTATCTTGGTCCAGTAACACGTCAGTTCCTTACAGTCCCATAGCAGGTGTACTAGTGTGCCCTCTTCCTCGCATCCTCGCCAACACGTCGGGCTACGGTCCGGGTTCCCTTTATGCAAACGGGCTGGCGTCAAATACCAGTAGGTGGCTACCTTGACCGCGGTTTCCCTGCTGGCGGTGTTGCGTGCCGTATGATTGGCCCTATAATATATGTCCCGCCACTCTTTCTCTATAAGCTCCCTCCCCAATTCCCTCGCCCACCGTTTCTGGCCGGCAGTGGGTTGCGAAGGGGCTGGTGGTCTCAACATGCCATACAATTCAGAGATCATTTTCTTGTCTGTATGTTTCGTCACCAGACATTTTTCGTATTTTGTTAGTGTTCTACTCACTTTAGGCCGTACGTCTGGCTGGAGGAGCCAGTGGCGGAGTTGGAAGTACTGGAACCGATCTGAGTCCGGAATGGCATACAGTTGTCACACCTCCGAAAACGGAAGGATCCCATCCAGATCAAATAAGTGCCCAGCCGCCTTGCAATCCGAATCCCGCCACACCGAAAACGCTCTTTCATCCGTCCACGGACTAAACTCCCGGTTATCAAATAAGGGAGTCACAGGTGAGGGGAAGGACGTCAACCCTCGTCTGACGGCCACCCAATCCCATACTCGCAGCAAGGAATTCGTTATGGGCGAGCCCCTGAGGTTCGGTGGTCTGTCCGCCTTCTTCAAGAAAGGAACCTTCCACAGGGAGAGTTTCGCCAGCGCCCTGTCCTGGAACAACCACCTCTTTTCGGATTCTGGTCGACTCCACTCTACTAAGTATCTAAGCTGCGCCGCTCTAAAATATTCCAGCACGTTCGGGATCCCCAGCCCTCCCTCCTCTGGTGGCCTATGGGCGAGATCCCTGCGTAGGCGAGGTCGCGCCCCAGCCCATACAAACTGCTGAATTGCCTGTTGTAACTTGTGGAGAGTCCCCGATGGGGGCCAGACCGTCAGCGTCTGGAATAAGTACAGAGCCCTGGGGAGAATGGACATCTTAATCGCAGCGACGCGCCCCAGCAGTGACAGTTGGTGATGTTTCCATTGCTGAAGGTCCCTCGTGATCTGAGTGAGTAACTTGGAGTAGTTTAGCGTGACCGTCTGTGATAAGGATGGGGATAGATCCAGCCCCAGATATGGGACCGAATCCCGAACCTGTATCCCCCCTAAGGGCGCCAATCCCCTTCCCGAGAGCTCTCCCCGTCGGCCCAACCGAAGAGTCATGGACTTTCCCACATTTACCCGAAAACCAGAGACCTGTCCAAAGGACTCCAGCTCACGTAAAAATGCCGGTACTGATTGCTCTGGCTTCTCTAGGGTCGCGAGGATATCATCGGCATATAAGCTCACGGAGTGTCTCTCCCCGCCAAATGGGATGCCCAGAATATCAGGGTTGTCTCTGATCTTCTGTGCCAATGGTTCAATATAAAGCGCAAAGAGGAGGGGCGAGAGTGGGCACCCCTGCCTCGTGCCCCGTTGGATCTCAAAAGGGCTGGACGCTATCCCATTGACCCTAATTGTCGCTGTGGGCGCACTGTAACAGCTCGCCACCCAAGCCCTGAACCGGTCCCCGATACCAAAGTGAGCTAGAGTCTTATCCAGGAAGCCCCAGTCCACCCTGTCGAATGCCTTCTCGGCATCGACCGACAACAAGAGAGCATCCATCTTCGTACGGTGGGCTTTATCAACGAGATGGAGAATGCGTTTGGTGTTGTCACTGCTCTGCCGGTTGTGTATAAAACCGGATTGATCCGGTTCAATGACGCCTGGCATCAGTGGACCCAGCCTGGCCGCCAAGACCCCAGTGAACAACTTCAAGTCGATATTGAGGAGGGATACCGGGCGGTAGGAGCCGCATTGAGTTTTATCTTTCTCGGGTTTGGGAAGTACCACTATAGCGGCCGCTAGCATATCAGGAGGGATTGTCCCGGATCCTGTAAAGGAGTTAAAAAGCCGCGTCAGGACCAGGGCTAGAAGCGGACAAAAGGACTTGTAAAAACCAGCCGAAAAACCATCCGGCCCCGGCGATTTCAAAAGCTTGAGGCGAGAAATCGCTCCTATCACTTCTTCTATCCTGATCGGTGGCTCTAAGGCCTCCGCCCCTTCCCTATTCAGTGCTGTCGTGTTTACTCCTTGTAAATAGGAGTCCACCTCAGGACCCAGGTGTGGATCCCTCCGATAAAGGGCCGAGTAGAATTCCTGAAAGGCCCCCGCAATCTCGGCATCACCTTCTACCCTCTCCCCTTTAGCGTTCTGGAGAGCCTGGACTTTCATCTGCTGGGTGCGAGCCCTAAGCTTACTCGCCAACATATGCCCCGTCTTGTCCCCCCCGATATAGTAGGAGTGTTTGAGCCGAAGGGCCGCATATTCGGCCCTATCTAAATCGAGCCCTGCCAATTGTGCCCTTGCTGCCTTCAGTTGGCGCCAAACCCTGGGCGCGCCTGTCCTGCCGTGGACCCTTTCCAGCTCCAGCACTTGCGCCGTGAGAAGTTCCCGCTTGTCTTTGCGTTCCCTAGTTTCAGCTGCTGAGATAGCTATCAGTTCCCCCCTCACCACCCCCTTGAGCGCCGCCCACAAAGTAGCTAGAGAAGTGTCAAGGGTGTCGTTCAACACCAAGTAGTCGGTAATGCATTTGTGAATTTGTTGTGTCACTCCCTCCCTGCGCAACATGCTTTCTCGAAGTCGCCAACACCCTTTCTGTCTATGTGTTGAGGGCACCTTGATAGTCAACGTCACTGTGTCGTGGTCGGATAGCGCTGCTGGGATGATGTTCACTACATCCACTAACTCATTTAAGTCCGTGGAGCCTATCAGGTAGTCCAGTCGGGCATAGGTGTGATGTGCATGGGAATAGAAAGAAAATTGCGAGGATTGGGGATGAGCAACCCGCCACATGTCCACCAACCCCCTCGATTGCAGCCATTTCTTCCCTGCATTGGACAACGCTCTCGTTTGGCCGTAGCGATGGCTGGACCTATCCATCGCAGGGTCCATGACGAGATTCAGATCCCCACCTACCAATAGCCGCCGCTCTTGTGAGCTCAGGACCTCGGAGAGAGATGCGGTCAGGAACCTCTCTTGGCCTTAGTTGGGCGCATATATAGATCCCACCACTAGGGACGAGCCCCCCACCCACAACCTATAGGCTAAGGCGACCCTTAACTTCCGCCACTTTGTCCCCCACTGTTCCTGCAAATCTCCTGGCGACCAAAATGGCCACCCCCGCTTTCTTGTCTGTTGTGGAAGAAAAGAATTGTTGGGGAAAAGCCAGAGACTTCATCCGATGCCAATATTTGGGGAGAAGATGGGTCTCCTGAAGGAGACACACATCAGCCCCCAGGTTCTCCAAATAGGACAATATGGATCTTCGTTTGATAGGGTTGTTAAGCCCCTTCACATTGAGGGTGGCTACCTGGAGGGTGGAATGTGACATGGGACCATCGTGAGACCAGCCTGCTTCGTCTGCGTGCCCCTGCCCCCCTCTCTTGCGTACGTGTCCCCTGTTGCCGCTACGCTAAGTGACTCTGACAACAACCCCTGTTGCCTCGCTCATCTCTGTAGCACACAAGTTCCCCCCCTCCCCTTCCCTAACCCCAACTGAGAAGCCCCAATCCCCCAACATTGTCCATTGCCCGCCACCCAAAGACGCGGGCACTTGGAGAAAAGAGAAGTAGGGAGCATTTGTGGTCCAAGTTTCCCCGGCCCCCCGCGCCCCCAGCAACCCCCCCCGGCCAACCTAACTACAATGCATACGTTTGCCCCTGTTAAAGTCATGAGCCGTCCGGGGATGCTGTGTCCTTGAGGACCGTTTCCAGAGCCGCCTGTCTCTCCTGCGCCATAGTGTTAGGGTCCGGCCCCAGCCCGGGAGCAGGCGATCGTCTCCGCCCAACTCTCCGCCACTTTTCCCCCGCTGGCCTCCGCTCCCGGCTGGCCGCTTCCTCCGGGCCATGGTGCTCCAAGCCGAGAATCTTGCAAGCTTCTTGGAGAGATCGGAGTTGGTACAGCTTACAGTTCCATTTGAAAATCAAGCGGAAAAGGATGGCCCCAAGAGTAAGCCACCCCTTGTGCTCTCAGGTGCGCAGTCACTCCTTTAAACTCCCTCCTTTTCTGCAAAGTTATGGCGGCCAGGTCTTGGTAAAGAGCGATGGAGTGCCCTTGGTATTTGACCGGGTGTTTCGCCCTAGCCTCTCGCAAGATGCGTTCCTTGAGGGGCAAATCTGGAAGGAAGGCTAAGATGTCCGTGGGGGGGCGGGAGCCCGTCACCTCAAGCCCACTCGGTGCGCTCAGTCAATGCGGATTTCAAAGTCCTGCGGCACTCCCAGGATGTCTCGGAACATCCCTTGCAGATATTGAGCCATGTCGGACCCCTCTGCGTCCGAAGGAACTCCCCGTACACGGATGTTATTCCGCCTCAAAACATTTTCGAGGTCCTCTGTGTGCGCCTGTAGATCGATCTGTTGCTCCCTTAAGCGAATCACCTCCTGTTGAAGCTGCTCCACTTCCTCGTCCTTGGTCTGCTCGTGGTCCTCTATGGCAGCTACCCTTTCGCCAATCGCATCTACATCACGGCGGATCTCCTTCACTTCCCCTGCAACCTCGCTTTTGAGCGAGTAATCGGGACATCACCCTCCTCCGGGTCCGGCTGTGATTTCGGTGCCGGGGACGATCGGCCCCCCTTCTCCCCCTTCTCCCCCGATAGGGAGCCTTTGGAGAGCATCTCCTTCAATGACCACTCCTTCTTCCCTCTCACCGAGGACATAACTGTGGTCTGGGCCCGGTTCCTGCGAAGGGTCGCTCCTCCTCGCTTCCAGAGCTAGCACCGGCCCCCCCGAACCCCTCTGCGTCCCGGGCCTCCTGTCCGCCCGTACCCGCCAGCCGATGTGTCTGGCCAGAGGGTCGACTCTCTCGATGTGGCGCTCGTCGCTCTCCGAGCCTGCCTGTTTCGTGGTAGGCCCTCCGGCTCCTCGTTACGTGCACCAGTACCGGCAGGGACGCCACCCGGGACTGCTGCCTCGGAAGATCAGAGTCGACTCCGCGATGCTGCACTCCCTCAAAGGTCCACCGGCAAGGTGGGAGCGTGCCAAGGTGTGGGGTCGCCCTCTGGGCTCCACGGGCCCCCGTGCGCCAACCGATCACCCAAGCCAACTTCTGTGAAGAGGGGCCCCAGCGATGTGGTTCGCCACACTGTTCGCCTGCGCCCCCTTCTCCACCTGTGCTACTGGGCCTCGCCTAGCCCCCCTCCCGGCACCGGCTGCTCAGGTCTCGGAGTGTAGTGTCTGGGTCTTCAGGCCACCCTACCACGAGCTGGCACTGCGGAGGCCGGTCTCCTGTCTCCCTTCCTCCACGCTGTGACGATCCAGCTCTCGCCAACTCTCCCCTGACTTCCACTGCGGCCAGGCCGTCGCTGCAATGTTCCCTCCGTAGCGGGTAAGCCAGATGGTGGGGGTGCTGGGACCCCTGTCCGGGTGGTGCTAGGCCGCGACAAACCCCTCTATACCGTGGCCACTCCAGAGGCGGCTAGCGCTCCCCCCTCCAGACGGGACCGTGTTGGAGGGCCCACCAACAGCGTTCAGCACGAGTCTCGGTCCTCCCAGTGGCCCTCTCCGTTGCCCCCAGGCCCCGGTGTCAGGGGATCTCTCGGGAAGACCAGGACGTGGGTCCCCCTCCTCAATGGCGCGCCCGGTGCGTCGCAGGGACACTCTGGGGCAATGCCGCTGTTCCCGCCCGCTGCTCCCGCCGGCGCCCGGCCCCTCCACTTGCCGCTTGAAGGCGCCTCCGTGCCACCGCCAGGCGATGTCACTGGCCGAATACCAGCCGCCCTCGCCCGCCGCGCGGCGGCTCTGCTCACTGCTGCCTCACCTCAGTGCTCGCTGCAGCACACGCGGGCCCTCCGTCTCCGGTGACCGCCAGGATCGCAAGGCCCCTCGCCTGACCCTCCATCCGCTGTGGTACGCCGGGCCCTCCAGCATGCCCAGTCGCAGTCGCGCTGTGTCTGCCTGGAATGCTGTCGCCGCCCTCCTGGAGGTGATTAGCAGCAGCAGCAGGCCCGGCCGGGACCATGCGCCATGCCCACGGCCCTCTGCGCCCCCTTTGAAGGCTCCTCCGTGCCTCCGCCAGGCGATGTCACTGGCCAAACACCGGTCGCTTCCGCGCTCCGCGCGGCGGCTCCGCCTCCCGCTGCCTCACCTCGGGGCTCCCTGCTGCAAACGCGGCCTCTCCAGCTCCGATGACCGAAGGGGCGCGAGGCCCTCTGCCTGACCTGCCAGCCGCTGTGGCGTCGCCGGGCTCCCCAACACGCCCGGCTGCCGTCGCTCTACGTCCGCCTGGTGTGCAATCGGCTTGCGAGGCCAGGCCACCACGTCCCTGGACGCGGTTGGTTGTGGCAGTAGGCCCTGTCGGATCCGAGCGCCATTTTCTCGCTCTGCTGCTCCGTGTCTCCGGGCCGGCTGTAGTCGCCGATCGGGCACCCAGCCCCGTAATGCGCACCTCTGAGGCTGCCCCGCAACTGTCTCTCATGTTTCCGCCGGCAATGTAAGCGCTCACGGGGTCCAAAGCGCTAAAGTGACCGGGCGAAACAGCCAGGAGCGGAGAGCCGCCGGGAAATGCGACTCACCAGTCCGCCATCTTGGCTATGCCCCCGGGCCCTGTAGTTTTGAGCAGGCACAGGACCCTGCCTAGCGCCGGCCCTGAATCTTGGTGCCTCTCAAGTGCACAAGCATTTTGAACCTTACTGTTGTTTAAGTTTTGTTTGATTTGCGGCAATGTTTTAATTATATTACAGCCCTAACAGGTAAAACGTACCTTCTCCTCAGTCCGCCGCTGCCCATTAAGGAGCCAACTGCTGCAGAAGGAGCGGTTGTGCTACCCACCTCCTGCTTGATTTCTAGGGACATCTTGAAAATTAGCGCTCTAGTCATTCTCTAGACCGGAGACGCTACATAAGGGCAGGAGTACATGGACACACCGCTGGCGATCCAAAGGGTCGCCAAAGGCAAGCCTGTCTGTGCCTGTCCGCGTCTGGGCTACGCCCTGACCCCTGGTTCTGCTGGCCTAGAAAGGCCCCCAATTGCTGTGTACTCTAGAGAACAATTACTGAAGATACAGTGGGAGGCCAAGCTCCTTTTATGCATGTCGTTTGGATTTGCCAAAATGTATGATCTAAGAACTTGCATTTGTGACACCTGTGCTTTAAGGGCTACTTACTCGCCTGCTAGCTTACCGCTGAATTCCTATAACAGCACTAAAACAGCTATGATCTCTAAGGAGGTAGTTGGGCGGAATGTAAAACTTAAGGGTTTCTTAATTAACATGAGGTCACTGATGAAACTTAACACTGAATTTGCAGAATTTACGTCTGCTCACGACCTGGATTGGGTGTTCATCATGGAGTCGCGGGCTAATGATGCCTCAGGTCCTGATTTAGTAGATGCTATTCCTTCAGATTATTCAATCCTCAGACTTGACAGAGTAGGTAGGCCAGGAGGAGGAATGGCTATTGTATATAAAGTACAGTATCAATGTCACTTGGGGTCAAATTCATGGAGTAGCTCTTGTGAAACACTAAATTTTAAGATATCTCCTACTATCTCATTTGCCGAGATGCTAAACTACAGGCTCCCAGGACGTCCTTAACGACCGAAATATCAAATCTTATAGAGCCCCACTTGGTGAATAGTGACATTACCATCTTGGGGGACTTTAATTTTCACTTGGAGGACAGTGACAATAGATACTCCATGCTACTGAAAGAGACTTTAGCCTGGCTTGGGCTTTCACAGTTGGTCACAGCCCCTACTCATGTAGCAGGACACACTCTAGATGGGATTTTCTCCAAAGACCCCTGGTTGTCTTTTCAAAAGGTGTTTCACCTCAGCTGGTCGGATCATAAGGCAGTCTCCTTTTCACTCACCTTGCCACCTGCCCATGGTAGGGATACGCTCACCAACAGTAAGATCCTCAGGAGGGATTGGAAGGGAGTGTCAGCAGAATCCTTTGCTATTGCTCTTGGAAGCAAGCCTTTTATTGTCCAGGTGGATGTGGACAGAGGGGCCGAGGACTTCTCAGCATGTGTGCGGCAGCGGATAAGGTAGCGCCCATACGGGAAGTCAATCCCAGGAGAAAACTGCCCCTGGCCCTATGGTTCACAGAAAGATTAAGGCTTCTCAGACAGGTCTCCCATCGTCAGGAACGTGCCTGGAAGAAACATTATGAGGTGCAGGAAAGGTCTGCATGTAAGATAACAATCAGAGACTACAAATTAGCTCCCAGAGAAGAAAACACCATCTACTGTACCAACAAAATGGGGGCAACTAATTCCTCAAAAGAACTCTTTAAAATTATTCAGCAGTTATCCACATCTCCAGCTTTGCTGGAAATTAAAGGTTCACAACAGCTATGTAACCAGCTAGCAGAGTTTTTCTAACTTAAAATCTCTAATATTTATAAAGAGTTTGAAGTACCTAAAATAGAAGTCGATGACAAGCTCTCTTGAAATTGAGAGCTCCAGCCAGACTCCACAAAATCTATAGAAGTCAAGGGAAAAACTGTAAAGATGCTTACGGGTTTCCCTCGTCTTGCATCGGAGCTTGTTGATCTGTTGGATCTGTCCACAGCCTTCGATACCATCTTCCCATCCCTGCTGATTGAACGCTTACAGGAATCGGTAACCCAGATAGGGCTCTGAAACTGCTGTCCTCATTTCTTAAGGATAGATCGCAAAGGATGCCTGTGAATCAGTTCCAATCTGACCCATTCTCCCTGCCATGTGGGGTGCCGCAGGGCAAGGGTGCCTGTGTTGCATGCAGGATTGTTTTTGTGCAGAAGGGGGCTCCTTCCTGCACCAAAATAATGCTGGGAGGCATATTCCTCTTTCTATGTGATACAGAATGCAGCACACATAGAAAGAGGAAGAAACAAGGCGAAATAGAGATATTGCTCCTTGTTACGACCCCCCCACCTCCCCCCCGGAAGGTGTAAGATTTTGGAGCATTTCCAAGTTTACAAGTTCTTGTAAACCTGGGAATGCATCAAAAACCATGGGAGTTGCATGGGAATGCCCACGCAACACCCGTGGAACGCCTTCCCAGGGCAGAGTAATGCAAAGCAGTGATTTGCGCTGTTTACTTCAGAACTTTTGAGCCACTCAGAGCCGCGCAAAGTGGCTTTGTGTGACTTCAAAAATCTGTCTTATGGTTTGCATCGCTCTTGCACCAGACTGCTTGGTGCAAAAGCAATGCAAACCCGTGCGTAAATAGGCTCTTCAGTGTTCAAGGATATTGTTGAAATGCACAACTAGGAAAGCTAGATACCCTACAATATTACAAAACATGAAAGACAAGCATTGCTCCGCCTTAACCAAAATAGTTCTAACACAATCAAGAGTGCAGACAAATGGGAAGAGTAGATTTACATAGCCAAAGTACCTTTAAGATGTTTCATAACTTAGGATATATTTCCAGTTAAGCAATTGTTTTAGGTGTTAGCTATCAGACAGTGCATGTTCTCTAGTTGCGAAAGGCATTTTGTGGATTTCCCAAAAACTAACAGTGGACTTACTGCCTGCGCATTACTTACGACTGATTGACTTTACTGTGACTCTCATTTGCTTGCTTATTTCTTATTCCATGGTTTGTCCGTCTCCGTGAGGATATCCTCTTTACCATCATTTTGACTGGCTGACTTGAATACTTCCACTGCTCATCTTCAAGGACTACTTTTTTCATTCAGCACTGCATGAGAGTGCATGTGTTTTCTTGCTCTCTCCCTCATATGCTGATTACCGACTCACATGTTCCATCCTATGTTGCCGTTCCCCTGCAGCTGGAGTTTCATTTAACTGTAGCTGATTTTTGACAGTGCTTTTCTCTGAATTTGCAGTGACAATCACCAAATTTCAGACTTCTGTTGACTTTGAGTGAGGTTGCTTTCTGTTCTCAGATGTTTTATTGTTACAGTTCCTAAGTTTTGTTGTCAACGTTATCACCTGATTGGTTCCTCCCATTCTGCAGCCAAATGTGCTAAAATACATTTGGGCTACTGCTGTTGTAAGTACAACCGTCTCACTGTTTTCCTCAGATGTTTCTTTGTTAGTATTTTTGAGCTTTCTTTATTTCCTTAACTGTATCTGTTTTTAGGCGGTTGATTTTCTGTGAGTTTGCAGCTGCAGTAGAAACGCCTAATTTCAGGCTGCAGTTCACTTTAAATTGTTAGTTTTTAGGTCTCGCGCCTAGCGTTGCAGTGCGTAGCACTGCTCGCGCAGCGCGAGACCTTTAGAAAGGGCTCTGAAAGCTACCCACACGCTCGTGCGTGTGGTTTTGCTTTTGGAAGCCCACATTGGCTGGAGCGTGCGTTTTTTTTACAGAGACGGCACGCGATTGGGCAAAGGCGGGCGCATGTCCCGCCTTTGCCTCGCCCATTCCCGACGGTGGCCAGAACGCGCAGCAGCGCGCGTTCGTCTCGCTGCCGCGCTCCCTCCCCCCGCTCCTCTGTGGTGCGCGCGCACCACTGGTTAAAACTGAAACTAGTTCCTCCAAAATCAGCATGAAAAGCGAGGGCTGGCTAAAGGTGCCAGTGCCACACGTATCATGACGTGGGTCCTCACTGCAGATATTTTGTTTATCTTCAGTCCTTCACTTGCAGTTATAAATAGAGAGAATCTGAACGTGCAAGTGCCAGAATGCAACAACAAACCGGTCTGGATAAACCACTCACACGTGACCTCCGCCGATTAAAAGTCATGGTTTTGCACTTGCCAAAAAGTTCCTTCCAACACTTGCATGCCGTGATTATTTTTTAAAGCATTTGTCAGTGCTTGGAAGAGTTGCTGGATTTCTCCCTCCCACTTACTGAAGTTGCCAGCCACAAGTCATTATCTGGGAGGGGTAATGGGGGTGTGTCAGGGAAGGAGGAACTCGACTCTCCTTCTGCGACTTTGTTTTCTCCCCTAGAGTCAAAGATCAGGGAAAACTCGCTGCGTGTTGAATGCGAGGCGTTGGAGGGGCGGTCGGGTTCTCGTGGTGCGGGGTCGACCTGTGAGCGCGAGCCATGGAGACCTTCGTGGCTGTGATCCTGCACGCGCTGTCGGTGTGGGTGGCAATGATGTTAGTTCTTATAATGGTGCCCTCCATGTTTGGATTCTCGCTGGGGATCTCGGAACTGTAAATAAAGATTTTAGTGAAAACCCTGGAGGTGAGTGAGTTTGCCTTTTCTTTCAATGATCAAACATTGCCAAACAGGAGCACAGCTGCTGTGAAAACACGACCCAGAGTACCCGCTTGCTCTCCGCGTGTGTCTGTTTACAGTTGCAGGCTCAGTCAGCACTTTTCCAATCTGTCCAGGCACTGTCTCTAGACCTAAACATGTTTGTCTTTGCTGCATTGTTTTTTGGGTTTATCACGCATAAAAGGACGTTTCACTGGGTGAATTTGAAGACCGCAAGTTAAAACCTGCCTGTCGTTATCGCTCGACCTGCAAGAAAGAGTCTTAGAATATTATATCAGGAAGTGGGGCGACGTACGCCAAGTCTACATTTCTGTCTCTTATGGAAGACACATACTACATTTGTAGAATGTTTTAATAACAGAGTGTAGAGCCAAAATACTCTACTGTGTTTTCGAGTCCACGCCTTTAAAATAAACATCATTTAAAATAGGTCAGTCCCTTGCAGGGGCGCAACTAGACCCGAACTTTGGGGGAGGGGTGGGGGGAGGCTAACGCTCCCAGCCAGGGCTGGCCCTAGCACTTGTCGTCACACAGGGTGCAACAGTCTTTTTTGCCGCCCCTCCCCCATGAACTCCCTCACTACCACTCACCAACAATGCACCTCATCTCTGAGGTCGAGAACGTCAGAGAGGGGCAGTTGAGACGGTGGCAGGAAGGAGCATAGCTAACAGTGATAATTACGGCAAAGCCGGTGTGTCCATTTATATCCCTCTATAGTGCCCTATATTGTGATAGATGCAAGTCAGGCATGTCTGTCATTTAAAACTCAACTGGCGTTTGATCCCAGTATGAATTTACAGAAAAGGGTTTTGTAATAGACATTGTTTTAGGTAGTATTATACTAATAAATCATACCATGTAGCAAAAACATGTAGGTAAAGAGATATTGTACAAACATGCAGGGAAATATAGACATTTTCGTGTCACCGAGGAACTACGTTGACTCCCCCTCTCTCTTTTATCTTTCTGCCCCCCTTCCTTTGCCACTCCCTGTTTCCTAGTTAAAAAAAATTAGCCACTCAAATTGTGTTCCCATGCCCTAACCACTCTTCATCTGCTGCTCACCAAATTCACCCTGCTTGCCATCTTGGAGTACTTTTTTACATTATATATTAAAATCCTGACCAATATATAAAATCAAACTGCGTGGGATACCCATACCGCATCTGAGAGATACAGTTCCCAGGAGGCTGCTCTACCCTGGAGAGGGGGCAAAGCCACACCACAGCGTGTGCTATATAGCTCTGGACTTCTCTACGCTCTGCGGGACGCTCTTACCACATCAGAGGGACTGCAGGTCCCATGAGGCTGCTCTGCCCAGGAGAGAGGGTGTAGCCACACCACGACGTGCACTATATACCTCTTGACTTCTCGCCGCTGTGCGGGACGCATGCAGGCCAAAGGCGGACCCGTCTTGCACCCGTCATCGCCAGGAAGAGGTAGGGCAGGGCCACCTTCCTTGGTTTTTCCACATCACACCCCAAGAAAGGACAAAAATTATAAAGGTAGGATTGTGTTTTATCTGCCACCTTTGATTGCTTGGACCCCATAGCTAAAAGGAAAGCTTAATCTTTGAAAGGCGGTAAGGACACCATTGCCTCCATCACGCCCACAATCACTAGCTATCTCACCTCAGTCATGAGGGTAATAAATTCTGAGTTTGGCCTGGTGGAGGAGAGAATAGATGCAGCCCACCACCTTTCTAAGGGTGCTTCAGCTGTTATTGAGACAAAAGAGGCAAACTCCCCAATTTTAGTAACCTATCCTGAGGTAGAGGGGAGAGGTCTTCGTAGTCCTAATGATGGGAGAAAGAGTTTAAATTGCATCATTGCACCTGCTAAAAATCTGTAAGTCTTTCAAAGTCAACAATCTGATAACATTGAAGTGTTAACAGGCCATCATCAGCAACAAGCGCTTTGCCATGTAATAGAAAGAGGAAAAATGGACAATCGTTGGGACAAAGCTGATAGAGGTAAAAGCACTCATCCACTCCTAGAGAATAAAAACATAGGCCCCTCAAGTTTTATGGTCAATTCCGGGATACCAGATCTGGATACATTGAAAAGTGTTGTTTTTAATCATTGTTCGTCCTTTTTCTCGAATTTAGAGCCAATGTTGAAGGATTTGTGTATTAATATACAAGGGAAGCATAAAGCATTGGATGACAAAGTCACTCATTTAATGCGTGAGGTATGCAGATTTTGCATCCTGCACGTAGTGGGAAGAGGTACAATTAGACATCTATATCTTTGTCTGACATTTGTTGCTTATGTTCCATCTTGCATGGCATCCTTTCTTGTTCAGATGCCAGTGAGCTAATGACTCGAAAAGTAAAGAAGGATTTGAACAATTTGGAAGGTGGGACCTGCTAACAACAGTGATGGGTTTACGAGTGCCTCACTATTTTGAGAATGTTGGTTGGGGTGGTTATAAAGATGAGAAGGGGCAGAGTGTTCACAGGATGTTGAAGAATGGAGGAAATAGGAGGCAAGTAAGATTTTAAGAGGTTGAACGGTCGACTCACAAAAAATGCTAACATCTAGGCCTGACCAAGGAACATCTACAACCAAATGTAATTTCTTTATTTTTGTCTGATTTACGAAGCACCTATGCATCCAGGGAGACGCCTTTTCGTAATTTCCCTTTGTATATGCTCCTGTCTTTGGTGCCCCTGCACCTTGCTACCTTCCTTCTCTCTCCGTGCGGTGCCCTCCCCCAGCATTACGTCATGTCGCTGTTTTTTAAAACAATGCTTCTATCGACATAGATGCAGCTACACGCTGCACTCCGTGCGGTGCCCTCCCCCAGCATTACCTCACGCCGCTGTTTTTTTCTCCAAAAAAAGCTGTTCTCGCCATAGCTGCAACTACGTGCTGCACTCACTGCTCAATTATATAGCTGCTTGGTTAGGCAATTTCTTAAAACGATGTGCCATGCCGTGATCAGGCACAACATTTACGTGACTATTCTGTGCAAAAGAGGAGCACTGTAATATTGGCTGACTCAGCATATTGTACGGGCCATCTCTACATGTAGGATGTAGCTTAACGGCTAGGGCGGCCGATTCTGAAGCTGGGGAAGCGGGTTCGAGTCTGGTGGGAGGCTCAATCATCCTGGGATTCTGGGCAAATCAATTCCGGTTGCTAATGCAAAGACGTGTGTGATCAGCATTTAATTACTTATATAACTATATTTGGAGAAGGTATGCGCGTTACTATTTGGAAACACTTCTGGAGTGATAACAGTAAAAAGGCTGTTATGGATTACTTCCGAGTGACTATGGTACATTTCCGGTGCCAATGTGAAAACATTCTGACCCTTCCTGCAGGTCACGTTGTAAAAAATTGACTTCTGGTCAGACAGAGGGCAGAAGAAGAGGGAAGGTGAAGTGCTCCTTATACTGGGAGGCCTTTATTACATGTAGGCTTTTTTAAGTTTTAATTTTTACTTTACCTTTTAAAATATTAATTGTCTCAACGCACCCAACAGCCACTTTGGTCCCGTTGTGGCATAACATTACCTCATGTGTGGAACTTCTCATGGCCAAAACAAGGGTTGTGGTTGTCTAGTTGC
Source organism: Calotriton arnoldi (assembly GCA_963921515.1). NCBI lineage: Eukaryota > Metazoa > Chordata > Amphibia > Caudata > Salamandridae > Calotriton > Calotriton arnoldi. The sequence continues at coordinate 397,429 of CAWUFW010014038.1, forward strand.
GGACGTGTGGGGCGGGGTGGGAACAGAGAAGCACTGACGACGCCAAAAGATTGTTCAATGTAAAAAAAATGGTACGTTTTAGGATACCCGTTACTTGAAACTATGCTATAAAAGCGAGTTTCTTTGGTATTTGCAGAGATCCCTGGCAGAAGTGCAACGTAGGATAGAGTGGGGTCATGCACGTCTTTCTGTCGCAGAGCCCAACAGGCAACAATTGCACACGTTCCAAAATTAGAAGCTACTGAATACAAAGCTGCCTCTATATCTTGCGCACAAAATAATATCTAAAAATGCAAAGAAACAGAACTACTCCTAATAAGGTACCAGAGCAGTTCAGTGAGTTCATTTAGTTTACAATACATTCATATTTCAGTTTTTTTAATTTAAATAACCTGATCCTTGCACTGTTTGTATTATGTCCGTTCGTTCAGCAGCACCCGGGAGTGCACAGAAGAAAGTACTGGCCTGTGTCTGGTAGTGCTGGTGCTGGCACTGTCCTCCCTGCTGCCCATGCAGGTACGCAGAAACAGCAAGTCGCAGGGAGTGCATTTATTGCCAAAATCAAAGTGTTGTCTGTAGAACAGAGAGAAGACGCTACACACTTAATAAGTGCACAGTAAATTGCCAAGATCTTAACTATCAAGAGGGCAGGACGGGGACCATTGGTGCTCAGAGACATGAGGAGCCCCGTTCAACCACTGCGTGTGTTTTTCAACTACCCAACCAGGCTAAGGAGCATTTATTGATAAAATACGGCGAGTGTTATGTGCACATATAAAATGGACAAAACACTGCCTATATTAACTGAATTAAAGGATCACAGGCATCAAATTCAGCGAAACGTTGGCCAGGCTGGCACCAGGGGTCTGATTTATTTATATGTACACCTATATAGTGCTGCCCCATCTGCCAATACATCTTCAAGGTGCGGAAATTATAGCTCACCTTCCCTTTTTTAATAAAGAGGCTCTTTATTTCTATTTATTTTACAACATTTGTAAAACTCTAAATTCCAACATATAAACTATTTCATTTTCAGACAATTTATGAGAAAGTATCAGAAAAGAAATAACAGATTAAGGGCGAGTTGGTGATAAAAAAATATTCTTAGGTGTCAATTTCATTGGTTTTCCGCATATGCTGCATAGGATCCTACCATAATTTGGCGAAAAGACATTACCATTGGCAAAACCAATAGTACTCTCATTGCCGATACCTATTGGCTATGCCTTCTACCAGACCTGCCCCTTATGTGCTGCTAATGTGCGGCTTGCGACAGACTTTATTCATAACCACATCATGCCACAAAATTCAACTGCACACCACATTATTAAACTCCACTGCATACCACTTTACAACACAAAATACCATTCTAACTAATTACACTCCATAACACACAATCCCACTTCACATATTTCCATTACACTCAACACCACATAATTACTATCCACATAATTCCACAGCACACCATGCCACATAATTCAGCTACACAAATCATCTCCACACCACACAATTACACAACTAAATAATACAATGGAACCTACATAATTCCACTACACACCTCATACACACACTCCATAACACAAAGGTAATAGAGATTGCCATTTATAATGCCACTAGCTCTAATTTAAACAAATGCGAGACCTATTGCATTTCCAATGCTTGTTCTTCAATGTTACAGTTTCTAAACTTTACCAGCTTTATCAGCTTGCTTCCTTTCTTAGATTGTGCAGCTGATTCGGATTACTGCTTCATGTAATTGCGGCCAGCCCCTCCCGCTTTCCTTTGATGTTGCTTTGTTAATGTTTTGCCGCTTTCTTTTGGCTGACAGCTTTAACCGATTTCCCCCACAACAAGCATGTGAGTCTTTTTCAGGCTAAGGTTTATGTGGCAGACTTTTTCTTCGTATTTTTCAGTGTGCTCTTTTGAACCCATCAGTAGCTAAGTAAAACAAGCATTGGCATAGCCAATAGGTCTCGCCTTTGGGACCTTATAAGTGTTTGGTTATCCAGCACAATATCCTTGGTGCAACAACATCAACTGTTGCATGGCTAAACACTTATAAGGTCCCAAAGGCGAGACCTATTGGCTATGCCAATGCTTGTTTTTTAGGGTGCCCCGGACTATTTTTTATCCCAATCCAACCCGGCTTCCACTCTTCATTCCTCAACATTCTCTCCTCACGTTCTGCTCTCCTTCACTGCCCCCTTCCACTCACAGGACAAACAGAGCTGGAGATGAAAGATTCAAGATCAGGGCCACCGGAATTATGCAGCAGGGAAGTACCAAATTATGAGTAAACTATGCGGCAAGAAAAGGCAAATTATGCGACATAATGTGGCCCATTAAATGATAGTGTTACTTCTTAATTTGTACACGTTAATACGGCCTGAGAAAAGGTTTCACAGTAACAAGCAAGAAAATCGTGACCAGTCAACATCTGCATAGATCCAAGGCTGACTTGAGGGCGGTGCGACTGGTGTGGCCACACTGGGCACTGACCTGGAAAGGGGGTTGGGGCACTGACCTCAGGAGGGACGATGTGTTTAGCAATAACTTATGATTTAAAGGCACCTGCTGCAGAGTTCCTCCTGGTTCCAACTTTCAGGCAGCAATAAAAATGTCAAGATAACTTGGAGTAATGTTCCTGCTAGAGAGAGAGAGATTGAAGTTTTGTCTGGTGGCAGTTTTGAACCGCCATAAAGTAGCACAGAGGGTTAATATGCCTGCTGCAAAAAACAGAGCTGTATTTTATGTGGATAGCTGAGGGGATTAGTAAAGCCAGCCTTTACTAGCACTTATTGAAATGTATGTGACAGAGGGGCTTTCTAGAGATGAGGGACACTTTTGCAGAGTGGTAGTCAGGGAATCCGAAGAGGAGGTCATGTGGGGGAGGAGGGGGGCACCAAAAAAGATTGTTGCACCAGGCAACACCAACGCTAGAACCGGCCCAGCAAACAGCCTTTTACTGGACGCCGTGTGTTGCTGTGATTTCAGGAACTTTTGATCTGGTTTAAGTGGAACAATTTATTGTAAATATCTGTAGATTATGCAGCAGATGTTGGATTATGTGGCAAATTAAGCAAATCGATAATTATACGAAAAAAGCCACGCCCGCAGAGTCGCACAATTCCAGTGGTCCTGCATGTGATTAACATGGGAAGCAGAAACTCCAGGACAATAAACAGGAAGACTTTGGACACAGTAACAGTGGGACACAAACATTGGAAGCAGCCAGAGGAACACAAAAGGATGAAGACAGGGAGATGGGGAAACAACACACGTGCATGGAACACAAGCAAGGGAAAAATGGACATGGGAGCATAGAAAGGAGAGCTGGCGAAGAGACAGCCCTCCCCCCCCCCCACCACCCAATCCATTGGTCTGTTGAACTGTCCTCCACATTTTTTGTTTCTGCCCACCAAAGCATACAGTATGGAGCCATTGTTCTTTCCCTTCAATGACAAATCTGGTTCAAAGTCTATTTTAGTGTTTCTTATTTTATTTCTGTTTTAATAATAACTTTAAATACCAGTTATTTATTGTACTAACACTTCAGGTGGGTAGTTTGATGGTAATGTATTTTCCATCTTCCTTTTAAAGCTGGTCGTATAAAGTGTTTAAGTGACATTGTAACATCGTAGCTGCCTTCAATTCGAGTTCTTGGTTAGGAGAGAATGTATTGTTGTCTCCTCACAAGTTATTAGTAATAGAAAAATGCATAGCCCAACTGAAATGATTATATTTTAAAAACATCAATAGTAACACAGCCACGTTAGTGAATGTTCTTTAAATGGTTTTGTTGCAAGCATGTGGCTGCCACGTTGAAGTGGCTGCATGTTTTTATATTTATTTTCAGGCTATAGGTTTGCAATAAAAAGTGATTAAAAACGTAACCATCTCACCAGCATGCCCAGTCCGTATCTACTGATTTTGCCAATGTTTGCTATATACAGGTGGTGCTTAAAGGAAAAAGCTTGATGAAGCTTAAAATAGTGGGAAGAAGCCTACTGACAGGTTTTTCCTGGTCCAAGTTTCTAGCCTTCCATGTGCTTAACTTTAGCTCTGCCGGAAAGAGTGAAATTGTGGACCGGAAGCAAATGGTAGGTTAGGGTCACCAGAAGGGCTGGAAATGCAGGGGGTCTAGCTGAATCCAGTAGTTATTGATGAATCAGAACCCAGATCAAGGCCAGCTTTCATCAAATGTCATGGCTGCGTACTGACGCAATTTGCCAACCCCAGGAGGTGCCTACACTGTGTCTGCTTTACGTTCAGAACAATAACCTGCAGGAAGTGACAGAACACACTTATTTTCAGTTCCAGCAGGGTCCAACATAAATGCCTCACTTACGTGGCCATCAGCAATCCTTTTGTTCAAGTCTCATACTGGCTGAGAGCTAGTGGAACAGAACACCTAGACACCAGTTATAGGAAACAAAGACACAGCATGGCACTTAACAACTGCTTCAGAGAAAAACTATGGTTTGGAAGCAGGATTTTGAGTTTTGATAGCACTGTTTCTAAGGGAGATTTGTACACTGCAAGGTCAGATGCATTAGCCTATATGAGCAATAACGTTATTACCAATTTTTAACACTAACTAATGAGCCTTTATTACTCCTGTAGAGGAAGCCTTTTTTGCAACATTTAACAACATGGGCTTGAGAAAATAACTGTAAGGTTCCACACTTAAGCCTTGCAGTTTGATGCAGCTCCTCGATGCCGGTTTATAACTTGTTGAACTATATTTAAAGAATAGTAACTGGTAACCTGTATGTAACACAAATATCTCTGAAAGAAAAGCAGTAACTCAATGAGCAGTCCGCATAAAATACAAATCTGTCGTTGATAACATGTTACCAGTTGTGCTTTGCAGCAGGCACATTAGCCCTCTATGCTATTTCATGAGTAAAACCTGAGACTAGACTGCACACGTGTGTCCAGCAAGTGCGTTAACCACCAAAGTTCTCACCTTTACCATACCCTGGAAAATGCTGGATACGCATACGACACCTGTAACAGGTGCCTGAACCCCATAAGATGTTTTAAATGCAGCCGGTTTGTGGCCAGTTAAATAAACCAGAACAGATTTAGTATCACATCTGGCCTTTTTACCAATTTATTAGGGGCAGAGTTTTTGAAAAAGAAATGTATAGGTTGGACTCTGCCCTTTGTGACTCCGCCCCCTTACTGCTGCCACGTCTTGAGCGACAATTCATAGGAACCCAGTTACTTTTTTTCCATTTCTTGCTTTGGTCACCAGTCTGAGTCATTGATCACGGTTCTTTCTCCTAGTCCTCCGGAGGGGTTGGTGGGGGGGACAGAGTCTAGAAGGATGTGCTACTATTGCATAAAAGTAAAAGCAACATGCAGGCCACGGAGCTCTCAGTTTTCCCGATAGCTCATCCAGCTCAGGTGTTTTTGTTGTTGTTTTGTTTGCTTTGCATTCTGGGATTTGCAGCCCTGATTTTACAAAGGTGCAAACATAACATGGTGGCATTTTACAGCCAGGGGAATGCAGGGACACCTTGAAGGCTTACAGACAGAACATTGTGCTGCCCCTTTAAATATATTTACATAATAGCTTTAGCTCTTTTGCCTAGTGAGAGTCTAGGGGTCCTAAACTGATTACACTGCTACGAAATATTTGCAATAACCAGGTTTAGGAGCATGTCCTTCGTGCCGACTGTGAACCCTGGACAATAAATGCTTTCGGGTGTGCATTTTGTTTTATTGAGATTGTCAGCGCTTTACATGGAAATACAGAAGTGCAGGTACTCACTCGTTAAAGTGCCTGCTTGCTTTTGAGAAGTGCCGGTAGTCTCGCATTAAATCTACTGCAGCAGTGCTGAGAAGTGCAGGTACTCTCACTTTCAAACGGACAAAGAGCAGGTACTCAGCCCAATTAAAGCAGTGGAGACTGTTGTCCTAAATTCCTACGTTTGTGCTCGAGTTTCAAACTAATAAAATCATGGCGTGTGGACTGGAAAGAGCCCAGTTTCACCAACCGTGACCGCAGGGCATGAAGTCATCACGCTGCTTTGTTCGTGGGGGTGGGAGGGACGGTGGGTGGTGCAGAGGCGCGCGTAAACGACGTTTGGAGCAATGGAGCAGTTTGCCTCGGGCTCGACACCGACTAGAATCCACCCTGAACGGACAGACACACAACTGTGCACTGTGAGGTCTACTAACGACGTGTATCACTAACTATTAACAGCGCCAAAGGCACCCCGGTCATGCACAAGAGCACCACAAGGCAACTCGCCAAAGGCACAGGCGTTTAGGTGAAGAACAATTTTTGCTTTAAATGCAATTTATTACCTCCGAAAATCTTTTCGCGGAATAAATCTTTTCATACTCGCAACGCTCTAAAACAAGCGCTCGCGCTGAAACAGGAGAGGCAGCAGGGGGAGGGGAGAGAGGAGGGGGGCCTGTTTCCCTTGTGGGAGCGAGCTTTGAAACCATCTGTTAATTACAAACAGATGGTTTTAAAGCTCGCTCCCGCAAGGGAATCGCCAAACGTGCACGCGTTGCCATTGAAAGCAATGCAACGCGTGCACGTTTTTGGGACACAAACTAAATCGATTACTAAAGGTCTCCTATGCAGCGCATGCGCACTGCGTAGGCGAGACCTAAAAATAGTTTTTCTATTTAATTGTGTTTAGAATTCAGGTCTTACCGCGAACTGCTCTTTCACAGTGCCATGCTGGCACGTAGCGTTTATGATTCTCAATAATGTAAACTTTAAGCTACCGTAAGCCTTTAGTGCATGCACATCATGTTCTACTGATTGTTAAGTTATTTTTCGTATGCAGTATGTTTTAAATTGTAGATAACGTTATTAAAATCGGATAATTTTCGTATACTTGCACGAGTAACTCCAGGCATTATAACTTTTTTCATAACAGGTACCTCATAGTGTTCCTCTCAATAAGTTATGAAAAATAACATTCTTATATTTATTGCAGCAAGGTTGGTGTTGTCTGCCATTTTGTACTTCCGATTTAAGGGAGCAGAATTCCGAAGTGGCTGCCTATTGTAATGCTATAAAGCGTGCTTTTATATTGGAGATCGACTAAAATGTTTGTGTTTTGTTGTTTTTATTTGCACATAATGATCGGACTGTTAAGTTTTCTTTTCAGAAGGTGGCTTTATCAGGTGAATTAGGCTGTCTTCCGGATTTGCCTTTAAGTGCCACTCAGATGTTGCTTTGTTAGGGTTCATCGTCTTTCTTTTGTCTGGAAGCTTTATGTGGATTTGTTTTGCTGGATGGGACCTTTAGCTTTGTTTTGTAAGTGCTGTGTGGCAGTTTTGTTAGACTGCTGCTGGTCTTCAGTGTAGGAGAGTAGGATCTGCTTCACATGGGTACCCCCACTTTTTGCTGATGCTTCACTGTTTTTCGACTTTAGTCTGGCTGGTACCCTGCTAATCAGAACCCCAGCCTAGCTGTTTCCTCTCTAAAATGGTTTCCCTGTGCCCTAGGCACATCTCTGATTGGAATCTGGAGTGCCCTTATAAGTCCCTAGTATATGGTATACTATGTACCCAGGGCATAGGTACCTCAGAGGCCTACCAGGGGCTGCAGCATGTATTGTGCCACCCCTGGAAGGCCATCCAAAATGACACCACAGGTCTGCTACTGCAGCCTGGGTAAGGTGGTGCATGCACCCCTTACAGTGGTATAGGCTACCTATATCACTACCATTGCTCACACATATAAACCTATAAGTCACTCCTATGGCAGGCCTTATCAATCCTGAAGGCAGAGTGCTTGGTTCCTATGTGAGAGGGTGCCCCTGCATGAGCAGAGCCCCTCTGCAGCGTTCGGAGACCCTTCTCTGATGCTGTTTGTAGTGCAGCCTGACCATATACTCTTAAGCGCATTATAACCTCGCGTTAAATGCTAACTTTGGGATGGCTGCACGGAAACATGTCGTGTTTGGTGTCAAACATCTTGGAATACTACCCCCCGCCAGTTCTGGCGGCGGGGGTAGCATTCCACCCTTCTAGAGGGAGAGACATGTACAAACCGGGCTACCCGGTAACTTCTTTCCAGAGCCCTGGCATCACAAAATGGATGCCGCTGCCACAGACACGGGTCTGGCCTCCTGCTGCTGACTGAAACTCCGGCAGGGGAGGCCTGGACAATAGGTTTCCTGTTGCAAGGAGGTGTAACCCCCTCCCCAGGCAGGATAGTGTGTATTGGGGCTGGGCGGGAGCACCCTCTGGCGCTTTGAAGTCCTGCACTGGGGGCACATCTGGTGTCCCTGTGCATACCCCAGTTCAAACTGGTTCAGGGGCTTCCAGCCCCTGCTCTGGCGCGAAACTGGACAAAGGGAATGGGTGTAACCATCCCTCTTCCCTGACCCTCCCATAGGTGGGTCCCCAGAGTATGTCCAACCCCCTAACTTAGTATAAGTATGGGACCCCAGTCCTTAGGGATTTAGATTTACCTGGACGAAACTCTGATACAGAATCCTGGGCCTTCGATGCTCTACTTTAAGATTAGAGGACTGAAGAATCTCCCTTGGGGTCAAGGAGTGACTCCCCTGCTTGGCAGGCACCTAAGAAGCAATTGTCCGGTCTGCATCACTGAAGCTCCCGCCGGACACCAAAGTCTTTGCAACACCAGAGGTAGATTTCCAGACTTCCCCGAGGCTGCCCTGAGTCCCCAGCAAAGCTGAGGCCCGTAGCTGTCGTGGGTAACGTGGAACCGTGACCCCTGGACACCGAGCACATTTGCAAGTGCTTCCTCTTCCTAGTCTTCCACGAAGTTGTGCTTTGGGCTTCGAGTAGCCCCCGCCTCCAGCACCGACTGCACTGAAGATCACTGGCCTCCACTCCACGAGTGTCCTGTGAGCCAGCTCTAAGTGCGTCCACTCGAGGCTCCTTCGCGGTTGCTAGTCCGTTGGCTAGTGGGCCCTCCCGAAGGCAACTCTTCTTCTGCTTGGGCTTCCCTGGTTGCTCCAGACGTGCCCTGACTTACCCTCACTGGGTGAGTCCCTCAGACCTTGCTGGTCTGCACCACCGTCCTTCTTCTATTTCCACAAGACTTGCTGTTGCCAAGGCTTGTTGGGTCCAATCCGGTCGCTGATACCCCTGCAATCGACAGACGTCGTGGGACAGCTCGAATCCAGCTCCTGGTTGTCATCGACGCCCCCTGGACCTCGTGGCTGAAGAGTCAAGACGACCGTCAACCTACCTGAAGCACCCGACATCGGTGGGCATCCGCTCATCACCTTCCTGGTCACTGGCTAGTGACCCAGACTCTGTCCCCTCTGCTTTCAGGTTCTTCAGATCTTCGATCCACCTTTGGATCCACCCGAACACTTTCGACTTGGCCGCCAGCAGCACTTTGCAGCAGATCGCCATTGAAAACGACGACGAAACCCGACCCCGAAAGACACCTATGCACCCGGCTTCCCTGGGTGAGGTAACGCGAGTACTCCGGTGCTCCCGTGGGTATAGACTCTAGAACAACCTAGGTCTAAAGGGGTTTGCTCCAAGTCCTCCTCTAAGTGTCCCTTCTCTTTAAAACTCCAACCGCGACATTCCCCATAGAAGTCAACGGCGGCTCGCGGCTGTGTTCTCACACTGCACGCGTTCCCCGTGGGTCCCCTGTGTCACTACCTTGGGTGGTTCCTTGAGGGCCAAGCACTTCTACAGGCTCTAGGCCTTGTGTCTAGCTCAGTCGTGGTTCTTATACCACTTTATTGGTATATGGTTTGGTACGCCCCTAGGGCTCAAACGTGTATTTGTGCTATTACTGTTGATAACTAACTTATAACTTATGTACTTCGAACTCTAGCCTCATAAAGAGACTAGAGGGGTGTGTTTAGCAATAAATACATATATTTTGAATATATACCTGGTGTGGTCCTCTTTCATTTGGTCACTCAAGAGATTATAGACTGGTAAAACAAGCTGCTTTACATTCCTTCAAGACTTAGCCTGAAGGCTGCTCTCCATAGCTACCACTAGGATAGCTTTCAATAAAGGTTGTCTTTAACCTATCTCCAATAAGGGGTTGTTTGGACTGGTGCAAGGTGCCCACTATAATTAGTGGACAGCATATACCAGGCCAACTTCTCACATTGGTGTGCAGCGTGTGGGATTCCAGCTTGCTATTGTTTTACCAGATAATCTCAATTGAATTGATCAACTGAAAACCACTAAGGGTACCTTAGGTACATATAAATCAAGCTTAGGATACAGTAAGTTCTACTGAACTTAGAGTTGTGTGTTAAGGGATAGCACACCCTTTCTACAACTCAAGAGAGTTTAGTAGGCCACACTAGAGTAGGTAGTGCATACACCACACCTCACTAGTAATGTCTTCAAAGCCAGGACCCAGTGAGTCCTTGCCAGAAGCCAGTGGGCTTCTTCCCTCCAAGTATGATAATCTCCCATTCTTGGAATTGAGAGCATTATGCAATATTAGGAAGCTGAAGACAGGCAAAAGTGCCAGCACCCAACACCTCAGGGAGGTGCTTCTGTCAGATGATCTCAGCAGACCCCTAGGGTCTGAAGGGGTAGGCAGAGAGGGTGGGGCAGAAGATGAGGAAGGGGCCAGGGGTGAAATCACCCAGGACCCCCCCTCTGAAACTGGCCAGGAAGGTGACAATGACCTTGACCTGGAAAATCCAGTTCCTCCTGTGGATGAGGAGGAGGATCAGAATGACCTCCCCTTTGTCCCCCAGGAAGAATTGTGAGTGTGCCCAGAAGGCCTAGATCTCCTTCTCAGGAGTCTAACCACTCTGACACCTCAATAGGGACCTCTGTCTCCTCTCATAGGAGGGAATCCTCTCATGAAAGGAAAGAGAGACTGATCAAGTATGGAGAAGCTCAGTTGAGAATCAGAAGAGAGCAGTTGGCTATAGACAGGGAGTCCCTAGAGCTTGAAAAGCAAAGAAAAAAGATGGGACTAGAGTCCCATGGTGGCAGCAATTTCCCCAGAGATAGGGAAAGGTCTTATGACCATAGAAACCTGAGCAAGATTGTCCCTCCCTACCAGAGTGGGGATGACATCCACAAATGGATAACTGCACTGGAGAGGGCCTGTAAAGTACAGAGGGTCCCTCAGGAGCAGTGGGCAGCACTCTTGTGGCTCTCCTTTGCAGACAAAGGTAGAGACAAGCTCCTCACTGTTAGAGAAGAGGATGCTGACAATTACAAAGTCTTGAAGAGTGCTCTGATTGATGGGTTTGGCCTAACAACTGAACAATACAGGTTAAAGTTCAGAGATACCCAAAAGCACAGACTCAAGACTGGGTGGACTATGTGGATTGTTCTGCTAAGGCTCTGGAAGGTTGGTTATTGGGCAGTAAGGTATGTGACTTCACAGGATTGTACAATCTTATCATGAGGGAGCAGATTCTTAATAACTGTCAAAATCAGCTGTTGCATCAGTACCTGGTTGACTCTGATCTGACCTCTCCCCAAGAATTGGGAAAGAAGGCAGACAAATGGGTTAGAACCAGGGTGAGGCAGAAGGTACAGAACCAAGGTGGTGACCCAAAGAAGCAAGATTCTAAGAACTCTGATAAGGGTGGGGAGAAGGGTAAAGACCAGAAGTCTTCACAAGGCCCCCAAAAATCTTCTTCAGGGGGATTCACAGTCTAACAAGGGAAAAGGCCAAAAGAAACCATGGTGCAAAGTCTGTAAGCAAAAGACACACTGGACCAGTGACTGCACCAAGTCCAAAGACTCTATTCCAGCCCCCACCAATGCCCCTAAGGCACCTGTTCCCCCTAGTGCAGTTACAATTGGTGGTGGGAGTACACAGGCCAAGGGTTTAGTAGGGTTGACCCTGGGTAAGGAGATGGGCTCTGACCTAGTCAGAGAACTCACTCAGGCTGTCCTAGTCTGTGATGGAGGCATGGATGTGACCTCCTCTGTGAGTCCCAGTAATCTGGGCAAGTACAGACAACAGCCCTTAATCAATGGAAAAGAGGCTTTGGCATTTAGGGACACAGGGGCAAGTGTCACCATGGTGACACAAGACCTTGTGGATCCTGGGCAGATTATACTTGGTGAAATGTACCAAGTGACCAATGCTAGCAATGTCAGAACAGACCATACTCTGGCAGTTGTTAACTTCTCCTGGGGAGGGGTAACTGGCCTTAAGAAGGTTGTGGTGAGTGCAAACCTACCAGTGGAATGCTTGCTTGGCAATGATCTGGAAACTTCAGCTTGGGCAGAAGTGGAGCTCAGGACCCATGCAGAAATGCTGGGGATCCCTGCAGATGTGTTTGCTGTGACCAGGTCACAGAGCAAAATGTCTAACACTGAACAGGCCTTGGATTCTGAAATAATGGACCAAGTGCCATCCAAGAGGAGGAGTAGTAGGGTAAAGGCAGTGCCTTCCCTCTTGGCTCAGAAGGAAGATCAGTCTCTTGAGGGGGATGATCTCAGTCCTGAGGAAGGAACTGTCCCAGAGGAGCTTGAACCTGACCAGGTTGAGTTCTTGGGGACAGGGGGCCCTTCCAGGGCAGATCTGAGCCAGGAGCAGCAGAGCTGCCCCTCTCTTGAACCCCTCAGACAGCAAGCTGCTGCTGAGGCTGCTGGGAAAGCTAGTGGTCCCCATACAGTGTATTGGGATGATGGACTCTTGTACTCAGAGTGTAGAGACCCCAAGCCTGGTGCCACCAGGAGGTTGGTTATACCTCTGAAGTTCAGGGGCTTCCTATTGACCCTAGCCCATGACATTCCCTTAGCAGGTCACCTGGGCCAGAACAAGACTTGGGACAGAATTGTCCCTCACTTTCACTGGCCCCACATGTCTGAAGACACCAAGGAGTTTTGTCACTCCTGTGTAACCTGCCAGGCCAGTGGCAAGGCAGGTGGCACTACAAAGGCCCCCCTGATACCACTACCTGTGGTGGGGGTTCCCTTTGAAAGGGTGGGGATTGACATTGTTGGTCCCATGGATCCCCAAACAGCATCTGGGCACAGGTTTATCCTGGTGGTAGTGGATCATGCCACCAGGTACCCAGAGGCTATTCCCCTTAGGACCACTACAGCACCTGTGGTGGCAAGGGCCCTCCTGGGAATTTTCTCAAGAGTGGGCTTCCCTAAGGAGGTTGTATCAGACAGGGGTGCAAACTTTATGTCTGGATACTTGAAGGCAATGTGGAAGGAGTGTGGAGTGACTTACAAGTTCACCACACCCTATCACCCACAATGCAATGGTTTAGTTGAGAGATTCAACAAAACCTTAAAGGGCATGATTAAAGGGCTCCCAGAAAAGCTCAGGCGAAGATGGGACATACTCTTGCCCTGCCTTTTATTTGCATACAGGGAGGTGCCTCAAAAGGGGTTGGCTACAGCCCTTTTGAACTTTTGTTTGGTCACCCTGTCAGGGGTCCATTGTGCTTGGTAAAGGAAGGATGGGAGTTACCTCTCAAGCCCCCAAAGCATGACATAGTGGACTATGTACTTGGTCTCCGCTCCAGGATGGCTGAATACATGAAAAAGGCAACTAAAAACCTTGAGGCTAGCCAGGAACTGCAAAAAGCCTGGCATGACCAAAAGGCTGTACTGACTGTTTACCAGCCACGACAGAAGGTGTGGGTGTTGGAGCCAGTGGCCCCAGCAGCTCTCCAAGACAAATGGAGTGGACCCCATACCATTGTTGAACAGAAGGGTGAGGTTACCTATTTAGTAGACTTAGGAACACCCAGGAGTCCCCACAGGGTTCTCCATGTCAACAGACTGAAACCATATGTGGACAGGGCAGACATGGGCTTGCTCATGGCTACTGATGAGGGACAGGAGGAAGAGAGTGACCCACTCCCTGACCTGCTCTCACAGAACCCTGATGATGGGTCAGTGGATGGTGTAGCCTTGGCAGGCAGCCTCACTGCTCAGCAGCAAACTGATTGTAGACAAGTGCTCAATCAGTACAGACATATGTTCTCTCTGACTCCAAGTCAGACCACCTGGTGCACTCATGAAGTGGACACTGGGGACAGTCTGCCTATTAAAAATAAGATTTATAGGCAACCTGACCATGTCAGGGACTGTATCAGGACAGAAGTCCAGAAAATGTTGGATTTGGGAGTTATTGAACCCTCAGATAGCCCTTGGGCTAGTCCAGTGGTCCTTGTGCCAAAACCTCACACCAGTGGTGGGAAAAGAGAGATGAGGTTTTGTGTGGACTACAGGGGTCTCAATGCAGTCACTAGGACTGATGCCCATCCAATACCTAGGGCAGATGAGCTAATAGACACTTTGGCCTCAGCCAAGTATCTAAGCACATTTGACCTGACAGCTGGCTACTGGCAGAACAGACTAGCTGATGATGCAAAGCCAAAGACAGCATTCTCAACCCCTAGTGGGCATTATCAATTTGTGGTAATGCCCTTTGGTCTGAAGAATGCACCTGCCACTTTTCAGAGGTTGGTGAATACAGTCCTTACAGGTCTGGAAGCCTATAGTGCAGCATATCTAGATGATATTGCTGTCTTTAGCTCCACCTGGGAGGATCACCTGGTCCACCTCAGAAATGTTTTGCAGGCCCTGCAGAAAGCAGGCCTAACTATCAAGGCCACAAAGTGCCAGAATGGGCAGAGTCAGGTTGTGTACCTGGGCCACCTTTTGGGTGGAGGCCAGGTTCAACCATTGCAGAGCAATATCCAGACCATCATGGACTGGACTGCTCCAACTACCCAGACTCAGGGGAGAGCCTTTTTAGGCCTGACTGGGTACTATAGGAGATTTGTCAAGGGGTATGGATCAATAGTGACACCCCTGAATGACTTAACTTCCAAGAAAATGCCCAAAAAGGTTCAGTGGACAGTTAGCTGTCAAAAGGCATTTGATGACCTGAAGCAGGCCATGTGCACTGCTCCCATTCTACAGAGTCCTGATTACTCCAAGAAGTTCATTGTCCAAACAGATGCATCTGAATTGGGGGTAGGGGCTGTACTGTCACAATTGAATGATGAAGGTCAGGATCAGCCAGTAGCTTTTATTAGCAGAAGGCTGACCCCTAGAGAGAAACGTTGGTCAGCCATAGAGAGGAGGCCTTTGCTGTGGTTTGGGCTCTGAAGAAGTTGAGGCCATACTTGTTTGGTACTCACTTCCTTGTTCAAACAGACCACAAGCCCCTCCTATGGCTAAAACAAATGAAGGGTGAAAACCCCAAACTGCTTAGGTGGTCCATTTCCCTACAGGGGATGGACTTTACAGTGGAACATAGACCTGGGAGTAACCATGCCAATGCAGATGGACTCTCTAGGTGCTTCCACTTAGAACATGAAGACTCAACTGGTCAAGGTTAGTTTAATGTCCCTACGTTTGGGGGGGGGGGGTGTGTAGGAGAGTAGGATCTGCTTCACATGGGTACCCCACTTTTTGCTGATGCTTCACTGTTTTTCGACTTTAGTCTGGCTGGCGCCCTGCTAATCAGAACCCCAGCCTAGCTGCTTCCACTCTAAAATGGTTTCCCTGTGCCCTAGGCACATCTCTGATTGGAATCTGGAGTGCCCTTATAAGTCCCTAGTATATGGTATACTATGTACCCAGGGCATAGGTACTCAGAGGCCTACCAGGGGCTGCAGCATGTATTGTGCCACCCCTGGAAGGCCATCCAAAATGACACCACAGGTCTGCTACTGCAGACTGGGTAAGGTGGTGCATGCACCCCTTACAGTGGTATAGGCTACCTATATCACTACCATTGCACACACATATAAACCTATAAGTCACTCCTATGGCAGGCCTTATCAATCCTGAAGGCAGAGTGCTTGGTTCCTATGTGAGAGGGTGCCCCTGCATGAGCAGAGCCCCTCTGCAGCGTTCGGAGACCCTTCTCTGATGCTGTTTGTAGTGCAGCCTGACCATATACTCTTAAGCGCATTATAACCTCGCGTTAAATGCTAACTTTGGGATGGCTGCACGGAAACATGTCGTGTTTGGTGTCAAACATCTTGGAATACTACCCCCCGCCAGTTCTGGCGGCGGGGTAGCATTCCACCCTTCTAGAGGGAGAGACATGTACAAACCGGGCTACCCGGTAATTTCTTTCCAGAGCCCTGGCATCACAAAATGGATGCCGCTGCCACAGACACGGGTCTGGCCTCCTGCTGCTGACTGAAACTCCGGCAGGGGAGGCCTGGACAATAGGTTTCCTGTCGCAAGGAGGTGTAACCACCTCCCCAGACAGGATAGTGTGTATTGGGGCTGGGCGGGAGCACTCTCTGGCGCTTTGAAGTCCTGCACTGGGGGCACATTATGTGTCCCTGTGCATACCCCAGTTCAAACTGGTTCAGGGGCTTCCAGCCCCTGCTCTGGCACGAAACTGGACAAAGGGAATGGGTGTAACCACCCCTCTTCCCTGACCCTCCCATAGGTGGGGTCACAGAGTATGTCCAACCCCCTACCTTAGTATAAGTATGGGACCCCAGTCCTTAGGAATTTAGATTTACCTGGACGAAACTCTGATACAGAATCCTGGACCTTCGACGCTCTACTTTAAGATTAGAGGACTGAAGAATCTCCCTTGGGGTCAAGGAGTGACTCCCCTGCTTGGCAGGCACCTAAGAAGCAATTATCTGGTCTGCATCGCTGAAGCTCCTGCTGGATGCCGAAGTCTTTGCAACACCAGAGGTGGATTTCCAGACTTCCCCGAGGCTGCCCTGAGTCCCCAGCAAAGCTGAGGCCCGTAGCTGTTGTGGGTAATGTGGAACTGTGACCCCTGGACAGCGAGCACATTTGCAAGTGCATCCTCTTCCTGGTCTTCCACAAAGTTGTGCTTTGGGCACCGAGTAGCCCCCGCCTCCAGCACCGATTGCACCGAAGATCACTGGCCTCCACTCCACGAGTATCCTGTGAGCCAGCTCTAAGTGCGTCCACTCAAGGCTCCTTTGCAGTCGCTAGTCCGTTGGATAGTGGGCCCTCCTGAAGGCAACTCTTCTTCTGCTTGGGCTTCCCTGGTTGCTCCAGACGTGCCCTGACTTACCCTCACTGGGTGAGTCCCTCAGACCTTGCTGGTCTGCACCACCGTCCTTCTTCTATTTCCACAAGACTTGCCGTTGCCAAGGCTTGTTGGGTCCAATCCGGTCGCCGACACCCCTGCAATCGACAGACGTTGTGGAACAGCTCGAATCCAGCTCCTGGTCATCGTCGACGCCCCCTGGACCTCGTGGCTGAAGAGTCAAGATGACCGTCAACCTACCTGAAGCACCCGACATCGGTGGGCATCCGCTCATCGCCTTCCTGGTCACTGGCTAGTGACCCAGACTCTGTCCCCTCTGCTTTCAGGTTCTTCAGATCTTCGATCCACCTTTGGATCCACCCGAACACTTTCGACTTGGCCGCCAACAGCACTTTGCAGCAGATCGCCATTGAAAACGACGACGAAACCCGACCCCGAAAGACACCTATGCACCCGGCTTCCCTGGGTGAGGTAACACGAGTACTCCGGTGCTCCCGTGGGTATAGACTCTAGAACAACCTAGGTCTAAAGGGGTTTGCTCCAAGTCCTCCTCTAAGTGTCCCTTCTCTTTAAAACTCCAACCGCGACATTCCCCATAGAAGTCAACGGCGGCTCGCGGCTGTGTTCTCACACTGCACGCGTCCCCCGTGGGTCCCCTGTGTCACTACCTTGGGTGGTTCCTTGAGGGCCAAGCACTTCTACAGGCTCTAGGCCTTGTGTCTAGCTCAGTCGTGGTTCTTATACCACTTTATTGGTATATGGTTTGGTACGCCCCTAGGGCTCAAACGTGTATTTGTGCTATTACTGTTGATAACTAACTTATAACTTATGTACTTCGAACTCTAGCCTCATAAAGAGACTAGAGGGGTGTGTTTAGCAATAAATACATATATTTTGAATATATACCTGGTGTGGTCCTCTTTCATTTGGTCACTCAAGAGATTATAGACTGGTAAAACAAGCTGCTTTACATTCCTTCAAGACTTAGCCTGAAGGCTGCTCTCCATAGCTACCACTAGGATAGCTTTCAATAAAGGTTGTCTTTAACCTATCTCCAATAAGGGGTTGTTTGGACTGGTGCAAGGTGCCCACTATAATTAGTGGACAGCATATACCAGGCCAACTTTTCACATTCAGCGTGCTCATTTTATTTATTACTCACGTTTTAAATTATGTTTCAACGGCACCCACAACTTGGGTGGTACAGCCATAGCTCTTCCTTGCTGGTCTGCCAACATGAACCCTTCCAAACACGTTCAAAGGAAGAAAAACGTAGATTGGGAGCCCGCCCTTATAGGGGCAAGGCCCTCCACAACTCATGCACAGTACTGCTCTTTCCTCCTT
The DNA here is from genome assembly GCA_963921515.1 of Calotriton arnoldi. NCBI lineage: Eukaryota > Metazoa > Chordata > Amphibia > Caudata > Salamandridae > Calotriton > Calotriton arnoldi. The sequence continues at coordinate 415,712 of CAWUFW010014038.1, forward strand.
ATCATACCTCCTTCAGCTCCATACACCTATGGGATTTCAAATGGCACACATGCACCTTTTCAAAACTCCTATCATACTCCACTTTGTTACTAGAGCTTATGCAAGCCATACTAATATACTTGCTAAATATAGAAATACCTATTGCCTTTGACAGTGCTTATTTGCTAGTAGCAATGGCTAAGTAGGCATTTGGAGCAGCAGTCAGGATAGGTCTCCTTTTATCCCAGGTCTAGTTCTCTCTCTGCTACACTGACTCCCATTGGACGCAACATGTTCCTTCTGTAGATAGAGCCAGCCATACCCAACAGATTACCTCTGCAGTTCTCTGGTGGTATGAGTCCAGGAGTCAGCTGGAGTGGAGCCTGCATCAGCCCTCGTGTCCAAACTGGGAAAACCGCTTGTGGCTCCTTAAAGGCCCCAGACTGCAAGCTCTTTCAAAGTTAGTTTCTTCATGCCACCAACAGCCTCCACTACATCCTCTTATTAAATTGCTGGTTCACCTCTTCCACTTTTTTGATACTTCCTGAGTACAAAGCAGTGGGAGCTCCAATTGAAACATTACAATTGAATCTACATACAAGGCAGCTGGCTCTCCCAGCTTTACTAATGCCCAGTTACTCACCGGTAATCTTCATTACTCCGAGTCCTGGTCTTCCCGTTCCATTCCTGAGCCCATCCCTCCCTCCCTGTTTCTGTTTATGGTGATTGATTTGTGTTTTTCTTCTTCTTGGGTTTCTTTAGTATTCTCAGGATATGTGGGTGACGCACTTCTCCCTTTATGCATGCCAGGCTAGGTAGGCGGCACCATATTGGGGGAGGGGGTATTCGACTTTGCTAGGTAATAGGTTTCTGTAGATCAGACAAGCTGCTCCTTGGTAAGGAATGGGACGGGAAGATGGACAAGGAGGTAATGCCTCATGTAACCCCGAGAGGCACAGTACTAATGGAATTACTGTAATTCCTGTGAAAATTGAAAACCCTTAAAATTTATAACCTACTGAACAGTGAAATCCAACCACCAGTAGACTCACCAAAATGATTAAAACAAACTGATCGCATACTGTTTATTCCTTATCAAAAGAGTTGAAATCGGATAAATGATACAGGTCTATTATTAATTTCACCAGAGAAATACAGTTCTATCCTATATCACTTATTAATTACTCAGGAAAGTTATCCCCAAAGCTCTTCTCATTAGGCTCATATGTTTCTCTACAGCTACCACCTTTTTTCCGAGACGCAACAATATTTTGTTATCATTGCAAAGTAACTCACCCGAGTATATCACCACCACCTACACACTCCTCTTTCTCTCTGGTGCTCCTTTCCACATTCGCAAGATCTTTTGCTATTCTATTTACCAGGAAAATACACACTCAATACTCATCCAAGCCTGAAAATATGTTCCAGTAGCCTAATTAAAATCAAATCAACCCCAACCCGCAGCATGCGATAACTGACAACAACACAAGTATAAAATGCATTATATTCGATGGTACATATACACACACTCATGCACGCAAGATTACAGTGATTGAATTAACATCTATGAGTGTTTGTGGCTTATCTAGTGATACTTATTGAACAAAGTTAATAGTTAATGTTTTTCCCCTTACTATGGAGAACCGTATATATACTTGCTCACCAATGTCAGGGTCCAAGACTACTGTACACTGCCTATTGTGAATAATGTTGTGTAGTAAATCTCAATAATTGGACATTCCAGGAAGTAGAACAATAGGGTGGTTTTTAACATAAGAGTCCATGTCAGAGCTTGTGAAGATGCCCTTGATGTCAGGGGCGGCTCCTCCACGTGGGCGTCGGAGCGTCGCCCACTTCTTCTAGCAGTGCGAGAAGCAGAAACGTAAAATGGTATAAATACCATTTTACGTTTCTGCTTCTCGCACTGCGAGAAAGCAGAAGAAGGGTATGCCTGGTTGGGGGCGGGTCAGGGAGGATCTGCTAGCCCAGTGTTATGGGCGCTGACTGTTTGATCGGCCCCAGGGCCGACCAAACCAGTCATAGCACTCTCCGTTTACTTCATGTAGGCTGCTGTGCAGCCTGCATGAAGAAAACGGCCTCCCCATAGACGCCTGCAAGGACGGCGTCCTAGCCAATCACAACGCTGCCATTGCAGCGTTGTGATTGGCTTAGGGGAAGAGAGGGAGGCTGCCTGCTTCTGCTTCCTGTGAGCAGAGAGCAGGAGGCGCAACGGTTATTAAATTACCCCCCCGCGCAACCCCCCGCCCCCCCTCCCGCGATTCATGCCAGCCGCGACTGCTTGATGTATCAACCAAATTGGGATGAATTAAAAAATAAAATGAAACACAATGTAGTTTTAGCTCCAGGGGGAACTAGCAGTATAGTGGAAAGAATTTCAGAGAACTACTTGAACTCTGTTTCCTGAGGCTTGTGTTCTTCGTTCACAAAAACCTTCCTACCTTCCTGCACAAAAACAATCCTGGAAGGCATTTTCCGTTTTCTATGTGTTATGGGGAATCTATCACATATAGAAAAAGGAAGTAACAAGGAGAAATAAATATATTTCTCCTTGTTATGCTTATGAGGCGCACAATTTTGGTGCAATCCTAGGTTTACTGACCTTGGTATATCTGAGATCGCGTCAAAATCTATGGGTTGATGCATGGGAACGCCCATGCTCCATCCATGGAACGCCTCCCCAACCTGGAGGTAGGCAAGCCTTTGTTCCCCATGCCTACAGTAGCCAGGCTGACTCCAAAATCAGTGGGAAAGAAGCTGCCCACCAAACCAATTTGGAGTAGACACAGGTGAGGTAACAACTCATTTCCCTGGCACACCTCTGGATGGACACAAAGGCTCTGCACAGGGAAGAAGGTTTTCCCTATCTTGGATTTTACCTGCAAGGTGCACTGTGGCATTGTTTGTAGCAGGGCAAAAAGGAACTGCTGAAAAGTGGGTAGGATTACCCATGGCATTTTTTTCCCCACGGTTTAGGGAAGATCCAGACGTCATCCTCACCTACTGACTGGAGCAACACATAACGGTAGCATCCCAAGAAACCCTCATCAGAACACTTTTTGGACCTGTGGAAGATCAGACGAGGACAAGCGTAACCTGAGTGGAGCCCTGAAGGGCTGGATCTGATCCCACTTATCCCCAGGGAAAAGAAGTGTACTCCAAGGGTCAGTGGGCTGACCTCAAGTGTAGCTACACTTTTTCATGGATTCCCAGTTGCTTATTCTTCACTTGCGCTGGACCCTGCTCAAGGCCTGAATCCTAAGAGTCTCCCCTGATGTCTGGAAGCCTTAGGTGAAGGGCTGAGGGAAAATGAACTTACCTTTGAAAAGCTGTGGGACTTGAAAAAATTCTGGCTTCCAGGTGCTTGAAGGCTGGGACCAATCACCAGAGCCTATCCGTCGAAACAGTGACTTAGGTGAGCGAAAGAAATGGGTTTGCCCTGCTTGGAGCTTCGCTGCTGCAGAAAATCCATTCCAGCTGACCCTTGGCGAAAAGGTATCTGAGCTTGTGGAGCCCTTGTTTGACACAACTTGCTGCCTTGCTTTGCTGGAAAAAAGAACTTTAATTTCAGAGACTATGCCCCAACAGGAAAATCTTGACTGGATAGAAGAACTAAGTGCTGAGAATGCACGCTGTAAACAGAGCTCTCAGGTGATGGATTATTTTTCATTGAATTCGGGACGCAATGTAGAGTGTGGGTCAAGTTTTCAAAAGCCCATTGTACCCTGCTTTCATTAAGTATTCTCTCAATACCAGAGGAAGCATGACCCATATCGGTAGTTAAAAGCAAAAGAGACCTGTTTGGATGGGGCCCAAGAATTAAGCAGTTCTCTGTTTTTGTATATCGTGCTCAGCAGTGCTGTGTGCTATTTTTCTATCCAGATCCTTGGTTGCTTAAGTTGTCTTTGTGGTGTGATGTTGCTGTGCAGTGTTACACTGTCGTATGTGCCTGAGTAACTGTACTAAAAGAAGAACACTTGATTGTGATTCCATTGCTTGTTTAATATAGAGATGTGTAAATGGCCATCATCTCACAAATTGTCATGAAACTGAAATAGATTTCCACCAGATTCCATTTTATGTTCAACCTTGTGCAGTGCCTTGATGGATATTTTAAATATTTTATGTGTATTTTGTATTTATCAGGGTTCCATTATGTGGTGACAAATTGACTTGAAATTTGTCTGCTGTTGTTTTTCTATTAAAACCGTTGAAAAACATAGGACACTTTCGAGCCACTGATCATTTGGGTTGGTCCAGTCAGCCCAGACCCAGTACTCAGTCTCTCTTTTTAAACAGGTAGTTCTCCTGAGAATGGCCATTCTCAAGAAATATGTACCACATCAGAAGAGGTAGAGGTTATCACTTCTTACTGTATACCCTCCACACATGAATCACAGGTCCACATAAGATAGGGTAGGGGCATTTGACAACTAGCATAATTATCCAGTGCGACTGTCTGGGGGGAAAGAACAGAGATTTTGGACAGAAAAGCCTAACCCATATATTCCTGGCATGCCTCATCATTGGTTAGCCGGACCCACCATTTTAACACTTTACCATCATGGTGGTCTCAACCTCAAATAGGGCGAACAAGATAAGTGGAATTGGATGTATGTGGGGCCAAAAGGAAAACCTAAAACTACCTCTGTGTATACCCAAGTGATTTCCTTGATTTTCAGGGGACACAGGGCAGGATTGAAATTACTGTGTAGATGTATATCGAGAAATTATGTCTCATTCATCTTTATGCAGTATCAACTTGTTTTGGGCTCACTGTGAGCCTAAATTAGTTCTCTGGCCTCCGTCAGGGTTAAAAAGGATCACCTACAGTCCGTGCTATGGCTGATTACATGCAGGAAGGTAAGCATAAGTCTAACCTTGAAAGTCTGTCAAGATAAACTACCCTACTTTTTAGGGATTCCTGCCTCACTGATCTCACCGAATGAGACCTCTTCTGTAATCTCACATTCTTTACAAAGCAGTTCCTGCACTTGCACCGCATGTTTCATCCGTGAGCTGTCTCCGCTCTGCAGAAATGTCTACCTTGCACAGTTGTTGACATTTGTCAACAAATATAGGAAACGTTTTTGTATTTTTTTATTTATTGGCTCTGGTAATGCAGTTAAACTTGAATTGTGCAATTGATACCTGTTAGCTCACTCTTTCATCTCTTTGCTACAAAAGATGGGTGCATTTTGTGTTAGTGTCTAACTATGGGCATATATTGTGGCAATCCAATTATGTCCCTAATGCAGCACCATACCTTCTTGTACACTTTGGGTAAAAAAAAATACAATCTTTATACAATTTCTAGGTTTTGGGACTGTTGATACCTAGTTTGTCATGAAGAATAAAATATGAGTATTTCTATGCCCTTCCTATAGGATGCAAATGATAAATTACTCTTGACTTGGGTTAAGAAGAACTGACAATATCAGGTATCTGATGGACACATAAAGACATGATATGCGTGCTACCCTGACAGCTACCAAATTCAGAAGGCAACACTGTGACACCTATTAGATCTATGAGGTTAAGTACGTTTACTCCAAGCCATGCTAATACTTAAAGCTTCCTGAACCTGTGTCAGGGTTAAACAGGTATGTAGGGATCACCCTGACACCAAGAGCTAAAGTGAACCCCTGAAACATATAGGTACTACCTTCAGACCCTGTGTGTACAGTGACCCGTAGTGATCTTGAAGATTGAAGGTCTTGACTGTAGTTGTGATAGATTTGTTTGAAGTCTTGAAGAGAGTGAAGATGGTAAGGCAGCCAAAAGATGCGTAGGTAATGAATTCCGAAGTACCAAAACCTGCTAAGAGTGTAACAATGGAGAAGTGGTCGGAGGATGCGAAGAGTAACGATTTCCAATGTTGATCGTTTGCTGAGGAATATGTTGTGTACGACTAGCAAAATGAAGGCAGGTCAGGCCCATCAGGAGTTGAGAAAAGAGAGAAGGTACATTCGCTTCTAATCCTCAACATCTCTCCATATGGGATACTGGTAACCAGATTTCTCGGAAGGTACTACTATAATGTAGTATGCTGTTACCTGCTGTCTCCTTGTGATATAGAGTGGAGTTCACCTTCTGATCTTCAACCCAAGGCTTAACATCAAGAAAATAAATTTCTACTTTGCTCATTCAAGTTGTAAATCTCAAATTATAGGGATTATCACTGAGCTTGTGTACATAACTCTCTGCCATCTCATGTGGACCACTCCATATTTAAAACAAACCATCTATATACCTAGTCCAGACTAGGATATGCTGGGTATATTGTCGATTATCTTCCGCCCAGGCCTCCTGCTCCTCCCACTAGGTATGAGATTTGCAAAGCTGGGAGCGAAGCAGGTGCTCATCATGGACCCCATCTTTTGGTGATAATGAGCCCCATCATAGATGAAGATGTTTTCCTTGAGACAATACTGGATCATATTGATGAACATTCTGTTGTGTTGGTAAAAACATACAACTATTTTTATTTTTTAAATCCTCGCATGCTTGTACTCCAAATTGGGGATCTATAGATGTATACAACAAAGTAACATCCATCGTAATCATAGAAAACTGAACAGACTAATCAATGTGGTGTATTTTAGTTAGAAAATCACTGCTGTCCCTAATAATAAGAGGGTTAGACAGAGACAGACAGAAATAAAAGAAATCAATAGAAATGGTTGTGTTCTCTAAAAATCCCTCATTAGAGGAGACGATCGGTCTTCCAGGAGCATTTATAATGCTTTTATGGACTTTGGGTAATAAATTAAAATAAGGTATTTTAGGATAATACTTCTTTAAAAAGGGTTTTCATCAAAGTCCAATATGCCTCGATCACGCGAATTTGACAAGCATTCATGGTGATGTACTGAATTTCTATACACCTTGGGTGTAATGACCTCATAACAATCCTGTTGGTTTAACTGTCTCATTACTTCATCCTCATACATTGCTGCATCTAATACAACAATGTTACCACCTTTGTCCAAGGGTTTAATAACTATTGTTGTGTTGAATCTCAGTGTGGCTAGGGCTTCTTTCTGTGCTACAGTTAAATTGCCAGGTTCCCTCCCGGTCCCAAGCCTCAGAGTGGTTAATTCTTTAATCATGATTTCATGGACCACATCGATGCTGTCATGGGGCATGGAGGGAATCATCCGTGGTTTCGGTCTGAAGCTACTGTCACTTGAATTATTGGTATCTATACCTAGGTTGTCAAGGATTTGTGACAATTCGACTTCAGTATTGACAGATTCACTCTCCCTCAGTAATGTTTCTAGGGCCAACAGGCCATCAACATCACTAATGCTGATGTTGCAATCTGGTATGACTTGCTTCTGATTAGTAACTTTCCGTTTGGACATCCTATGCAACTTACACGAGTTTAATTTTTGAATAAACAAATACAAGTCAAGACCGTTTTGATAAGCTGATGACTGTGAGCTTCTGAGTCAATTCTTTTTGTGCTGGCGAATACTTCTCCCAGACTGCAGTGTTTCGCCATCCACCTCTTCTCATGCACCTCCTTTGTATGCACGTCTTCCTCTTCCCTTTCCCCGACCCATGAGGGGCAGTCTGCCCTTCCTGGGCTTGTTGGCCTGACGAAGTAGGAGATACTCATTGTGAAAACCCTTGGACAGATTGGCCAGCTTGGAGGTGCCAGACAATTCCTCATTAACAGTGCTAACATCAGAGCTGGATTCTGTGGAGAATTTTTTTCTGAATATCTTCCTGTCACATCTCTTTTCTATACACATTGTACTTTCTAGCAAATGTCACAATCCTGCCCTCAGCATAGTCCCTTTTATCACTGCTGTTTTTTAGTTTTATTCCATCTCCATACTTCGTGAGCCTTTCAGCCATCTTAGTTTGCAAATCTTTGACTACCATTTGATCACTCTAATTTTCCAGATCTCTTTTTAAGTCACTAATCTCGTGTCTTATTTGTGCCAAGTCAAGTTAATACACACACACATATATATATATATATATATATATCAAGGCTCCTTGAGAGTTGAAACGCGTAATGGCGGCATCCAAATAAACATCTAAGAACACTGTATCTGTGGTCCGTGTCCGTGATTTTGGATCCATCCGAAGGAGTGGCGGAAAGCGAAATATATATATATATATATATATATATATATATATATATATATATATATATATATATATATTATTTTTTTCACTGAAAAAGCCAAAGGTTACAACAACATTATAGTAAGGCTCAGATTTCACTCAGACAAAACTATAGAAATTCAGCAGCTATAGTTACCTGAGCTGACATGGTCAGTGACAATACTGATGCCATCACTGATGACATCTCAAATGACATCACAAATGACATCACTGATGACATCATCCACTGAATGTGAGTGCTTTCTAAACATTTTTGTGCCTTTAACGTATATACTAAGGTACCACAAAAGTTAAATTAGTATACTTTGTGTAATACTAATGAGTGATTCCTTTTTTAACATAGTTTATGTGAGTCACTGTGTGACTGTATGTATCTGTGTGTGAGTGAATATCTGAGTGGCTGTACTGGTGCGTGAGTGAGAGGGTGAGTGGCTGTATGAGTGTATAAGTGGGTGTGTGAGTAGTTCTGTGGGCTACTTATTGGCTGTATTGCTGAGTGAGTGGATGTGTCAGTGGCTGTATGGGTGGGTGTAGGAGAGTAGGATCTGCCTCTTATGTTGCCCCCACTTTTTTTCTGATGTTTACACTGGTTTCTGGCTATAGTCTGGCTGGGACCCTGCTAATCAGGGCCCCAGCCTCTCTGTTCCCTCTAAACGATTTGGAGTGCACTCTAGGTGCACTAGTGATTGGATACTGTGGTACCTTATGAGTCCCTAGTATATGGTACCTTAGGTACCAAGGGCATAGGTACTCCACAGGCCTACCAGGGGCTGCAGCATGTATTATGCCACCCCTGGGAAGCAGACTAAATCTGACACCACAGGCATGCTACTGCAGCCTGGGTGAGGAAGTGCTAGCGCCCCTCACTGAGATATAGGTCCCCTATATCTCTCCTACACACACATATAAACCTATCAGTCACCCCTAAGGCAGGCCCTATCAATCCTGAGGGCAGGGTGCTTGGCTTCTATGTGAGGGGGTGCCTCTGCCTGAGCAGGGCCCCTCTGCAGCTCTCAGAGTCCATTCTCTGGTGCTGTTTGTGGATGCGGTTAAACCATATACTTTTAAGTGCATTATATCCTCGCGGTAAAATGCTAACTTGGGAATGGCTGCATCGAAACATGTCGTGTTTGGTGTCAAACATCTTGGAATACTACCCCCCCCCGCCAGTCCTGGCGGTGGGGGTAGCATTCCACCCTTCTAGAGGGATAGACATGTACCTACTGTGGAAACGCGGTAGAATCCTGCAGAGCCCTGGCATCACAAAATGGATGCCACCAGTCACAGACACTGGGCTGCCCTCCTGCTGATGACCAACACTCGCAGTGGAGGAAGCCCAACAATAGATATCCTGTCCCAAGGGGTGTGACCACCTTCCAGACAGGGTTTAGTGTATTGGGGCTGGGTGGGTGCACTCTTAGAGTGCTTTGAAGTCCTGCACTGGGGGAGCAGAAGGCTCCTCTGTGCATATGCCAGTTCAAACCGGCTCAGGGGCTACCTGCCCCTGCTCTGCCGCAAAACTGGACAAAGGGAAGTGGGTGTAGCCACCCACTCCTCTGACCCTCCCATAGGTAGGGTCATAGAGCTAGTCCCTCCCTTTCTTTTAGTATAAGAGGGGGAACCTGTGCATTGCAAACTAGATTTCCCTGGACGACGCTCTACAAGAAGAATCCCGGACCTTCGACGTTCCACTACCTTTGGAAGACTGAAGAATCTCCCTTGGAGTCAAGGAGTGACTCCCCTGCTTGGCAGGCACCAAAAACTACAAACGGCGGTCGCAAACTACGCCGCTCCCGCCGGAGTCCGAAGTCCCTGCAGCCCAAAAAGCGGATTTCCTGACTTCTCAAAGGCCATCGTGAGTCCCCAGCGAAGCTTAGGCCAGTGGACCCCAAGAGTAACGAGGAACCACGACCCCAGGGTACCGTGCACTATTGTCAAGTGCAACCACTTCACAACATTCCACGAACTTGTGCTTTGGACCACGTGTGGTCCCAGCCTCCCGCAGGAATCCCTCCGAAGGTCAGAGGCCTACCACGTTCCGAGTGACCGTGGGCCCCTGTGAGCGAATCCTCCTGAGGCGTCTTTGCAATCCCTTGCCAGCCGGCTTGTGGGTCCCCAGAAGACTTACTAAAGAAACCGAAGGGCTCCCCTGATTGCTCAAGGCCTGCCCTGACTTACCCTTGCTGGGTGAGTCCCCCAGACCTTGCTGGTCTGCGCCATTGCCTCTTCGCACTTTCCCCGAGACTTGCTGTTACCAAGGCTTGTTGGCTCCGATCGAGTCGCCGACACCGCACTAAGCTGCAGACATTGTGGGACACGCCAAATCCAGCTCCTGGTCATCATCAACGCCTCCTGGACCTTGTGGCTGAAGAGTCAAGGCAACTGCGAACGACCTGAATCTTGCGACGACGGTGGGCATCCATCTTCCTTGCCCCGGGTCACTGCCAAGTGACTTTGAACACTGTCCCCTCTGCTTTCAGGTCTTCCATCTTCTGAATCCAGGCTTGGATTCCTCCGGACACTTCTCCTGTCGCCGCAGGCAGCAAGTCTTCACTGGCTCCCATTGAAAACGACGCCGCGACCCGACACCAAAGAACACCTATGCACCCGGCTCCCCTGGGTGAGGTAACTTCAGCACTACGGTGCTCCTGTGGGTGTGGGCCATAGAGCTACTTACCCTGTAAGTGACTTGCTTGTAGCTTCCCTAGAAGTGTCCTAAAACTCTAACTTTCTAAGTGCGACAATTGCGCTGACTCGTACAGGGTTCGCGTCTGTGTTAGACACACCGCGTCCATCTCCTTTGTAACACTATCTAAAACTGTATCCTTCGACTCGTACTGAGTCCGATCGGTGTTCGCCTCGAACACACAAAGGGCCTGTAACACTGAGATCTCCATTGCACTGACTCGCACAAGGTTCGCGTCTGTGTTAGACACAGCGCGTCCATCTCCCTTGCAACTCTATCTGTGACCGCGTCCTTCGACTCGTACAAGGACCGATCGGTGTGTTCGCCTCGAACACGCAAGGGACCTTTATCATTGAAATCTCAATCGCGTCTGAGCGCATAGACTCGCACAGGACTCGCACCGGTGCCAGGTCACCGCGTCCGTCCCCTGTGGGTCTCCTACAACTACCTGGGGTGGTTCTTGGGGGTCCCTCGATTCTAGATGCCCTGGACCTAGGTCTAGCAAACTGAGATTGTGATATTCGATTGTGCTAAACTTATTTTGATAATATTTGACTTGTACATATGTTCCTGACTTCTAATTTCATAAAGAGATTAGTAGAGAGTGTTTATTAATAAATACATATATATTTGATATATATACCTGTGTGGTGTCTTTTCATTTGGTGATTCAAGAGATTGTGTGGTAAAACAAGCTGCTTTACATTCCTTCAAGACTTAGCCTGAAGGCTGCTCTCCACAGCTACCACTAGGATAGCTTTCTATAAAGGTTGTCTTAAACCTATCTACCATAAGAGTCGAATTGTTCTGGTGCAAGGTGTCCACTTTAATTAGTGAACAGCATATACCAGGCCAACTTCTCACATTGGTGGGCAGCGTGTGGGATTCCAGCTTGCTATTGTTTTACCAGAAAATCTCTATTTGAATTACTAACTGAAAACCACTATAGGTACTTAAGGTACATATAAAGTCAAGCTTAGTATCAATAAGTTCTACTGAACTTAGAGCTGTGTGCCAAGGGATAGCACACCCTTTCCACAGCTCAAGCTAGTATCAGTAGGCCACAAACTAGTGTAGGTAGTACAACACTGCACAACACTAGAATGTCCTTAAAGGGTGGAACCAGTGGATCCACTCAGCCTCAGTATAAGGACATGGCTTTCTCTGACTTGAGAGCCATGTGTGTTGAAAGACACCTGAGGCTAGGACAGAGTCCCTCAACCCTACACCTGATAGATCTGCTGACAGCAGATGATCTTAGATTGGCTCTAGGAGCTAATGGGTCTGAATCAGTGGGTGGGTCAATTACAGTATCTGGGTCAGATGATGAAAATCAGAATGACCAGGACTCTGTGATTGAAGGGCCATGCCTCAAGGGGCCTGAAAAGGACAGAGGAATTCTCCCTAATAGAGCTGACAGAGTGGAGGAGAGGCATAGGTCCCCTTCCAGGGATTCTGAGCACTCTTATCACTCTGGCAGAGAATTTGTCCACCAGAGGAACTCATACTTTCCCATAAGAGAGACCTCCTCTGAAAGAATGTGCAAACTGCTGCAGTATGAGGAAGCAAGAGTTGCCCTCAGAACCAAGCAGTTGGCACTGGATAGAGAAGCCCTGGAGATCCAGAGAGCTTCTAGAAGAGAGGGGTTAGAACCCCTTGGTGGCAGCAACAGTGTCCCTAGAGGCAGAGAATCTATTCCAGACCATAGGAACCTGAGCAAGGTTGTTCCTCCCTACCAGAGTGGGGATGATATCCACAAGTGGATAACTGCTATGGAGAGGGCCTGTAGAGTACAGCAGGTCCCCCAATAGCAGTGGGCAGCAATCTTGTGGCTCTCCTTTTCAGGTAAAGGTAGAGACAAGCTCCTCACTGTTAGAGAAGAGGATGCTGACGATTATGAAGTCCTGAAGAGTGCACTGATAGATGGGTTTGGCTTAACCACTGAGCAGTACAGGTTGAAGTTCAGAGACACCCAGAAGGCACAGACTCAGGACTGGACTGACTTTGTTGATTGTGCAACCAAGGCTCTGGAGGGTTGGCTGGTTGGCAGTAGGGTTACTGATTTCAAGGGATTGTACAATCTGATGATGAGAGAACAGATCCTTAATAATTGCCAGAACCAGTTGTTGCATCAGTACCTGGTGGACTCAGATCTGACCTCTCCCCAAGAATTGGGAAAGAAGGCAGACAAATGGGTCAGAACCAGGGTGAGGCAGAAACCCCAGAACCCAGGGGGTGACACTAAGAAGCAAGATCCTAAGGGCTCTGAGAAAGGTGGGGATAAGTCAAAAGACCAGAAGTCTTCACAAGGGCCCCAAAAATCTGCATCTGGTGGGGAGTCACAATCCAACAAGGGAAAAGGCCAAAAGAAGCCCTGGTGCAAATTCTGTAAATAGAAAGGGCACTGGACTTCTGACTGTAACAAGTCCAAACACCAAACCACCACCACTCCTGCCCCTAAGGCAACTGTTCCCCTAGTTCAGCTACTGGTGGAGGTGGTACTCAGAATAAGGGTGTAGTAGGGTTGACCCTGGGTTCTGAAGTGGACTCTGACCTAGTCAGAGTGCCCACTCAGGCAATGCTGATTTGTGAGGGAGACCTTAACATGTCCTTCCTAGTAAGCCCCAGTAATCTGGGCAAATACAAACAGCAGCCTGTAATAAATGGCAAACAGGCTTTGGCATTTAGGGACACAGGTGCTAGTGTCACCATGGTGGCAGAGGATCTTGTGGACCCTGGGCGAAATGTTCCAGGTGACCAATGCAAGCAACGTCAAGACCAACCATAGTCTGGCAGTTGTGAATTTCTCCTGGGGAGGGGTAACTGGCCTCAAGAAGGTTGTAGTCAGTGCAGACCTCCCTGTCGAATGTCTATTGGGCAATGATCTAGAGACTTCAGCCTGGTCTGAAGTAGAGTTATGGACTCATGCTGAGATGTTGGGCATCCCTGCAGAGGTATTTGCTGTGACCAGGTCACAAGCAAGAATGCATAACACTGAACCAGCTCTGGATCCTGGAACAATGGACCAGATGCTTCCCAAGAGGAGGAGCAGTAGGGTAAAGGCAGTGCCTTCCCCTCTGTCTCACATCAAAGATTCACCCCCAGAGGGAGGTGAAGCAGATTCTGAAGAAGGAACTGCCCCAGAGGGACTTGAGCCTGATCAGGTTGAGTTCTTGGGGGCAGGGGGCCCTTCTAGGGAAGATCTGAGTAAGGAGCAACAGTGCTGCCCCTCTCTTGAACCCCTCAGACAGCAGGCTGCTGCTGAGGCTGCTGGGAGTGCTATTGGGTCCCATAAAGTTTATTGGGATGAGGGACTCCTATATTCTGAGAGTAGAGACCCAGCCCCTGGAGCCACCAGGAGGATGGTAATACCTCAGAAGTTTAGGGGTTCCTCTTGACCCTAGCACATGACATCCCTTTAGCAGGACACTTGGGCCAAAACAAGACCTGGGACAGGCTTGTTCCACATTTTCATTGGCCACATATGTCAGAGGACACAAAGGAGTTTTGTCGCTCCTGTGTCACATGCCAAGCCAGTGGTAAGGCAGGTGGCACAACAAAGGCCCCCTGATACCACTACCGGTGGTGGGGGTACCCTTTGAAAGGGTAGGGATTGACATTGTTGGTCCCCTTGACCCTCAAACTGCATCTGGGCACAGGTTTATCCTGGTGGTAGTGGATCATGCCACCAGGTACCCAGAAGCAATTCCCTGAGGACCACCACAGCCCCTGTGGTGGCAAGAGCCCTCATTGGAGTCTTCTCCAGAGTGGGTTTCCCAAAGGAGGTCATTTCTGACAGAGGTACCAACTTCATGTCAGGATATCTGAAAGCAATGTGGAAGGAGTGTGGTGTAACTTACAAGTTCACCACCCCTATCACCCACAATGCAATGGTTTAGTTGAACAGCTTCAACAAAACCTTGAAAGGAATGATTAAAGGACTCCCAGAGAAGCTTAGGCGGAAATGGGACCTTCTTCTTCCTTGCCTGTTGTTTGCATACAGAGAGATTCCACAGAAGGGGGTTGGTTACAGCCCATTTGAGCTTCTGTTTGGGCATCCTGTAAGAGGTCCACTGTGTTTGGTAAAAGAGGGCTGGGAGTTACCTCTCAAGCCCCCCAAACAAGATGTGATGGACTATGTACTTGGTCTCCGCTCCCAGATGGCAGAGTACATGAAAAAAGCAACCAAAAACTTGGAGGCCAGCCAAGAATTACAAAAAGCTTGGCATGACCAAAAGGCTGTACTGACTGTATACCAGCCAGGACAGAAAGTATGGGTGTTGGAGCCTGTGGCCCCAGCAGCCCTCCAGGACAAGTGGAGTGGCCCCCATACAATAGTTGAACAGAAGGGAGAAGTCACCTACCTGGTGAATCTTGGAACTCCCAGGAGCCCCCTGAGGGTGCTCCATGTCAACAGATTAAAGCCATATGTTGACAGGGCTGACATGGGCTTGCTCATGGCAACTGATGAGGACCAGGAGGAGGAGAGTGACCCTCTCCCTGACCTGCTCTCTCAGAACCCTGATGATGGGTCAGTAGATGGTGTTGCTTTGGCAAGCAGCCTCACTGACCATCAGCAAACTGAGTGCAGACAAGTTCTGCAACAGTATAGACATATGTTTAGCCTGACCCCTAGTCAGACTTCCTGGTGCACCCACGAGGTGGAAACTGGAGACAGTCTGCCTGTCAAGAATAAAATCTACAGGCAACCTGACCATGTCAGGGACTGTATCAGGACTGAAGTCCAGAAGATGTTGGAGCTAGGTGTAATTGAGCCTTCAGATAGCCCTTGGGCTAGCCCAGTAGTCCTGGTACCCAAGCCTCATACCCAGGGTGGTAAGAAAGAAATGAGGTTTTGTGTAGACTACAGAGGCCTCAATGCAGTCACTAGGACTGATGCCTATCCCATACCAAGGGCAGATGAGCTGATTGATACTTTGGCCTCAGCCAAGTATCTAAGCACGTTTGACCTGACAGCTGGCTACTGGCAGATCAGGTTAACTGATGATGCAAAAGCCAAAACAGCATTTTCGACTCCTGGTGGGTACTACCACTTCGTGGTGATGCCCTTTGGATTGAAAAATGCACCTGCCACTTTTCAGAGGTTGGTGAATAAAGTTCTGACAGGGATGGAAACTTATTGCTCAGCTTATCTAGATGATATTGCTGTCTTTAGTTCCTCCTGGCAGGATCACCTGGTCCACCTCAGGAATGTTTTGGAGGCTCTGCAGAAAGCAGGCCTCACTATCAAGGCCACTAAGTGCCAGATAGGGCAGAGTCAGGTTGTATACCTGGGCCACCTTGTAGGTGGAGGCCAGGTTCAGCCTTTACAGAGCAAAATCCAAACCATAATGGAATGGGTTGCTCCAACCACCCAGACACAGGTGAGAGCCTTCTTAGGCCTGACTGGGTACTATAGGAGGTTTGTCAAGGGATATGGATCTATAGTGACCCCCTTGAATGATCTGACCTCAAAGAAAATGCCAAAAAGGTTCAGTGGACAGCTAGCTGTCAAAAGGCATTTGAAGACCTAAAGCAGGCCATGTGCACTGCCCCCATCTTACAGAGTCCAGACTACACCAAAAGTTCATTGTCCAAACAGATGCTTCTGAGCTGGGTGTGGGAGGTGTACTGTCTCAACTGAATGATGAAGGTCAAGACCAGCCAGTAGCTTTTATTAGCAGAAGGCTGACCCCTAGAGAGAAACGTTGGTCAGCTATAGAGAGGGAGGCCTTTGCTGTGGTGTGGGCCCTGAAGAAGCTGAGGCCATACTTGTTTGGCACTCACTTCATAGTTCAGACCGACCACAAGCCCCTCCTATGGCTTAAACAAATGAAAGGAGAAAACCCAAAACTTTTGAGGTGGTCCATTTCCCTACAGGGGATGGACTATACAGTGGAACATAGACCTGGGCCCCAACATGCCAATGCAGATGGACTCTCAAGGTATTTCCACTTTGAACACGAAGACTCAACTGGTCAAGGTTAGTTTAGTGTCCCTGCATTTGGGGGGGGTTGTGTAGGAGGGTAGGATCTGCCTCTTATGTTGCCCGCACTTTTTTTCTGATGTTTACACTGGTTTCTGGCTATAGTCTGGCTGGGACCCTGCTAATCAGGGCCCCAGCCTCTCTGTTCCCTCTAAACGATTTGGAGTGCACTCTAGGTGCACTAGTGATTGGATACTGTGGTACCTTATGAGTCCCTAGTATATGGTACCTTAGGTACCAAGGGCATAGGTACTCCACAGGCCTACCAGGGGCTGCAGCATGTATTATGCCACCCCTGGGAAGCAGACTAAATCTGACACCACAGGCCTGCTACTGCAGCCGGGGTGAGGAAGTGCTAGCGCCCCTCACTGAGATATAGGTCCCCTATATCTCTCCTACACGCACATATAAACCTATCAGTCACCCCTAAGGCAGGCCCTATCAATCCTGAGGGCAGGGTGCTTGGCTTCTATGTGAGGGGGTGCCTCTGCCTGAGCAGGGCCCCTCTGCAGCTCTCAGAGTCCATTCTTTGGTGCTGTTTGTGGATGCGGTTAAACCATATACTTTTAAGTGCATTATATCCTCGCTGTAAAATGCTAACTTGGGAATGGCTGCATCGAAACATGTCGTGTTTGGTGTCAAACATCTTGGAATACTACCCCCCGCCAGTCCTGGCGGCGGGGGTAGCATTCCACCCTTCTAGAGGGATAGACATGTACCTACTGTGGAAACGCGGTAGAATCCTGCAGAGCCCTGGCATCACAAAATGGATGCCACCAGTCACAGACATTGGGCTGCCCTCCTGCTGATGACCAACACTCGCAGTGGAGGAAGCCCAACAATAGATATCCTGTCCCAAGGGGGTGTGACCACCTTCCAGACAGGGTTTAGTGTATTGGGGCTGGGTGGGTGCACTCTTAGAGTGCTTTGAAGTCCTGCACTGGGGGAGCAGAAGGCTCCTCTGTGCATATGCCAGTTCAAACCGGCTCAGGGGCTACCTGCCCCTGCTCTGGTGCGAAACTGGACAAAGGGAAGTGGGTGTAGCCACCCACTCCCCTGACCCTCCCATAGGTAGGGTCATAGAGCTAGTTCCTCCCTTTCTTTTAGTATAAGAGGGGGAACCTGTGCATTGCAAACTAGATTTCCCTGGACGACGCTCTATAAGAAGAATCCCGGACCTTCGACATTCCACTACCTTTGGAAGACTGAAGAATCTCCCTTGGAGTCAAGGAGTGACTCCCTGCTTGGCAGGTACCAAAAACTACAAACGACGGTCGCAAACTACGCCGCTCCCGCCGGAGTCCGTTGTCCCTGCAGCCCAAGAAGTGGATTTCCTGACTTCTCAAAGGCCATCGTGAGTCCCCAGCGAAGCTGAGGCCAGTGGACCCCAAGAGTAATGAGGAACCACGACCCCAGGGTACTGTGCACTATTGTCGAGTGCAACCCCTTCACAACATTCCACAAACTTGTGCTTTGGACCACGTGTGGTCCCAGCCTCCCGCAGAAATCTCTCCAAAGATCAGAGGCCTACCACGTTCCGAGTGACCGTGGGCCCCTGTGAGCGACTCCTCCTGAGGCGTCTTTGCAATCCCTTGCCAGCCGGCTTGTGGGTCCCCAGAAGACTTACTAAAGAAACCGAAGGGCTCCCCTGATTGCTCCAGGCCTGCCCTGACTTACCCTCGCTGGGTGAGTCCCGCAGACCTTGCTGGTCTGCGCCATTGCCTCTTCGCACTTTCCCCGAGACTTGCTGTTACCAAGGCTTGTTGGCTATGATCGAGTCGTCGACACCGCAGTAAGCTGCAGACATCGTGGGACACGCCAAATCCAGCTCCTGGTCATCGTCGATGCCTCCTGGACCTCGTGGCTGAAGAGTCAAGGCAACCGCGAACGACCTGAAGGCTTGGATTCCTCCGGACACTTCTCCTGTCGCCGCAGGCAGCAAGTCTTCACTGGCTCCCATTGAAAATGACGCCGCGACCCGACACCAAAGAACACCTATGCACCGGCTCCCCTGGGTGAGGTAACTTCAGCACTACGGTGCTTTCTAAGTGCGACAATTGCGCTGACTCGTACAGGGTTCGCGTCTGTGTTAGACACACCGCGTCCATCTCCTTTGTAACACTATCTAAAACTGTATCCTTCGACTCGTACTGAGTCCGATCGGTGTTCGCCTCGAACACACAAAGGGCCTGTAACACTGAGATCTCCATTGCACTGACTCGCACAAGGTTCGCGTCTGTGTTAGACACAGCGCGTCCATCTCCCTTGCAACTCTATCTGTGACCGCGTCCTTCGACTCGTACAAGGACCGATCGGTGTGTTTGCCTCGAACACGCAAGGGACTTTTATCATTGAAATCTCAATCGCGTCTGAGCGCATAGACTCGCACAGGACTCGCACCGGTGCCAGGTCACCGCGTCCGTCCCCTGTGGGTCTCCTACAACTACCTGGGGTGGTTCTTGGGGGTCCCTCGATTCTAGATGCCCTGGACCTAGGTCTAGCAAACTGAGATTGTGATATTCGATTGTGCTAAACTTATTTTGTTAATATTTGACTTGTACATATGTTCCTGACTTCTAAACTCATAAAGAGATTAGTAGAGAGTGTTTATTAATAAATACATATATATTTGATATATATACCTGTGTGGTGTCTTTTCATTTGGTGATTCAAGAGATTGTGTGGTAAAACAAGCTGCTTTACATTCCTTCAAGACTTAGCCTGAAGGCTGCTCTCCACAGCTACCACTAGGATAGCTTTCTATAAAGGTTGTCTTAAACCTATCTACCATAAGAGTCGAATTGTTCTGGTGCAAGGTGTCCACTTTAATTAGTGAACAGCATATACCAGGCCAACTTCTCACAGTGGGTGAGTGAGTGGCTGTATGGATGGGTGAAGGGTGAATCAGTGACTGTATGGGTGAGTGAGTGGGTGTCTGATTGGCTGTAAGGGTGAATGACTGGGTGTGTAAATGGCTGTATGGGAGAGTGAGTGGCAGTTTGAGTGAGTGTTTGTTTAAAGGAGTTGGTGTGTGAGTGGCTGTATGGAAGAGTGAGTGTCTGTGAGATTGGCTGTATGGATGAGTGAGTACCTTGCTGAGTGGTTGTATGGATGTGTTAATGGGTATGTAAGTGGTTGTGTGGGTGTGGGTGTGAGTGGTTGTATGGGTGTGTGAGTGGTTCTGTTGAGAGGCTATATGGGTGAGTGAGTGGGTATGTGAGTGGCTGTATAGGTGAATAACTGGGTATGTCAGTAGCCTTATGGGTGAGTGTGTGGCTGTGTGCGTGGCTGTATAGGTGAGGGACTAGGTGTATGATCATGCTCTAAGAGTGAGTGAGTGGATGTGTGAGTGGCTCTAGGAATAAGTGAGTGTTTGTGTAAGTGCTTGTACGGGTCTGTGATTGGGTATGTGAGTGGTTGTGTGGGTGTGCGAGTGGGTGTATGAGAGGTTGTATGGGGTATGAGTGGGTGTGTGAGTGGTTCTGTGGATGATGTCATCAGTGATGTCATTTGAGATGTCACGAGTGATGTAATATGTGAGGTCATAAGCAGTGCATTTCGAGGGCGTAAGTTATAGTTAGCTCAGGTAACTAAAACTGCTGAATTTCACTGGTTTTGTACGAGTGAAATCTGAGCCTAATTATAACGTCCCTGTAACCTTTTTTTTCAATGCATTTCTATGTTTTTTTAATTCAATTTCCTAACTCTAATGCCCCTGTAACCTTTAGCTTTTTCAGTGAATTTCTAATTTTTTTAAATTGTATTACCTAAATATAACAACCCTGTAACCTTTGGTATCTTAAGCGAACTTGTAAGGTTTTTTAAATTTGATTTTCTAACTTTAACCACTAATCTTTGAAACTGAGTGTGAGTGTCTCAGTGGGTGTATTAGTGTCTGAGTAGCTTTGTACGTGGGTGTGAGAGAGTATGAGTGGGGCTATTAGTGGCTATTATGAGTGTCTGAGTGTGTCTGTCAGTGGGTGTGTGAGTCTCTGAGAGGGTCTGTGAGTCAATGCGTAAGTCT